>CAWUFW010002965.1:32432-127432 GCA_963921515.1 Calotriton arnoldi | reverse complement strand
CTAACTCTCTCTCTCTACCTCTCTACCTCTCTCTCTCTACCTCACTACCACTCTACCATCTCCTTCTACCTCTCTAACTCCCTACCTGTCTCTCTCTACCGCTCTCTCTACCTCTCTCTCTACCTCTCTCTCTACCTCTCCCTCTACCTCTCTCCCTCTCTCCCTCTCTCTCTCTCTCTACCTCTCTCTCTACCTCTCTCTCTCTCTACCTCTCCCTCTCTCTACCTCTCCCTCTACCTCTCTCTCTCTACCTCACTGCCACTCTACCTCTCCCTCTACCCCTCTATCTCTCTACCTCTCTCTCTACCTCTCCCTCTCTCCACCTCTCTAACTCTCTCTCTACCTCTCTCTCTCTCTCTACCTCTCTCTCTACCTCACTACCACTCTACCATCTCCTTCTACCTCTCTAACTCTCTACCTGTCTCTCTCTACCTCTCTCTCTACCTCTCTCTCTACCTCTCCCTCTCTCTACCTGTCTCCCTCTCTCTCTCTACCTCTCTCTCTCTACCTCTCTCTCTCTCTCTACCTCTCCCTCTCTCCCTCTCTCTCTCTCTCTCTCTCTCTCTCCCTCTCTACCTCTCTCTACCCCTCTCTCTACCTCTCTCTCTCTACCTCTCTCTACCTCTCTCTCTCTACCTCACTGCCACTCTACCTCTCCCTTTACCCTTCTAACTCTCTCTCTACCTCTCCCTCTCTCCATCTCTCTACCTCTCTCTCTCTACCTCTCTCTCTCTACCGCTCTCTCTACCTCACTACCACTCTACCATTTCCGTCTACCTCTCTAACTCTCTACCTGTCTCTCTCTACCGCTCTCTCTACCTCTCTCTCTACCTCTCTCTCTACCTCTCCCTCTACCTCTCTCCCTCTCTCTCTCTCCCTCTCTCTCTCTCTACCTCTCTCTCTACCTCTCTCTCTCTACCTCTCCCTCTCTCTCTCTACATCTCTCTCTACCTCTCTCTCTCTCCACCTCTCTAACTCTCTCTCTACCTCTCTCTCTACCTCTCTCTCTACCTCACTACCACTCTACCATCTCCTTCTACCTCTCTAACTCTCTACCTGTCTCTCTCTACCTCTCTCTCTACCTCTCTCTCTACCTCTCTCTCTACCTCTCCCTCTCTCTCTACCTCTCTCCCTCTCTCTCTCTACCTCTCTCTCTCTCTCTACCTCTCCCTCTCTCTCTCTACCTCTCTCTCTCTCTCTACCTCTCCCTCTCTACCTCTCTCTCTCTCTCTCTCTCCTCCCTCTCTACCTCTCTCTCTCTCTACCCCTCTCTCTACCTCTCTCTCTCTACCTCTCTCTCTACCTCTCGCTCTACCTCTCTCTACCTCTCTCTCTCTACCTCACTGCCACTCTCACCTCTCCCTTTACCCCTCTAACTCTCTCTCTACCTCTCCCTCTCTCCATCTCTCTACCTCTCTCTCTCACCTCTCTCTCTCTACCGCTCTCTCTACCTCTCTCTCTACCTCTCTCTCTACCTCTCTCTCTACCTCTCTCTCTACCTCTCTCCCTCTCTCTCTCTCTTTCTACCTCTCCATCTCTACCCCTCTCTCTCTCCCTCTCTACCTCTCTCTCTCTCTACCTCTCTCTCTCTCTCTACCTCTACCTCTCTCCCTCTCTCTCTACCTCTCTCTCTCTCTACCTCTCTCTCTCTCTACCTCTCTCTCTCTACCTCTCTACCATCTCCTTCTACCTCTCTAACTCTCTACCTCTCTAACTCTCTACCTCTCTCTCTACCTCTCTCTCTCTACCTCTCTCTCTACCTCTCCCTCTATCTCTCTCTACCTCCCTCTCTACCTCTCTCTCTCTACCTCTCTCTCTCTACCTCTCTCTCTACCTCTCCCTCTATCTCTCTCTACCTCCCTCTCTACCTCTCCCTCTCTCTACCTCTCTCTCTCTCTACCTCTCTCTCTCTACCTCTCTCTCTCTCTCTCTCTACCTCTCTCTCTACCTCTCTCTCTACCACTCTCTACCTCTACCTCTCTACATCTCTTTCTCTACCTCTACCTCTCTCTCTACCACTCTCTACCTCTACCTCTCTACATCTCTTCATCTACCTCTACCTCTCTACCTCTCTCTACCTCTCTCTCTACCTCTCTCTCTACCTCTCTCTCTACCTCTCTACCTCTCTCTCTACCTCTCTACCTCTCTCTCTACCTCACAACCTCTCTCTCTCTACCTCTCTCTCTACCTCTCTACCTCTCTCTCTCTACCTCTCTCTCTACCTCTCTACCTCTCTCTCTCTCTACCTCTCTCTACCTCTCTACCCCTGTCCACCTCTCTACCTCTGTCCACCTCTGTCCACCCATCTACCTCTCTCTACCTCTGTCCACCTCTCTACCTCTCTCTACCTCTGTCCACCTCTCTACCTCTCTCTACCTCTGTCCACCTCTCTACCTCTCTCTACATCTCTACATCTGTCTAGCTCTCTCTCTACCTCTATACACCTCTCTACCTCTCGCTACCTCTCTCAAATATAGCTACAACGTCTACGTATAATACGGGGTACACTAAGTGGCAGCCGCAGCCTAAAATCACTTCTTGTCCTTAAAAAAACAATCATTACCATATCCAATATATCTCCCCTTTATGACCTTATAAGTATTTACTTCTGCAGCACAATATCCTTTCGTCAACAACATCAAATGTTGCACAGCTAAACACTTATAAGGCCCCAAAGGCGAGACCTATTGGTTATGCCAATGCTTGTTATAAGCAGCAAACAATATTCTACAATGGGACCAACCATATGAAAATCAGCCCAGGCATGCAAAGGAGGGGGAAAAAAGAGACTTTTTAGACAGAGGATGTTTGAAGAAACTAAGGAAGATGATTATGCTAGATATAGATTCAGTAAGCAGGTGATTTTAAACCTCATCGATAAGTTGCACTCTGTTTTAGGCAGGTATACCTAAAGCAACAAGGCTGTCCCCCCACACACAATCGGGTATTGCATAGCGTCCACCTCCTATTAGCTGGCAGTTATCAGCTGACAGTAGCTGTTGGTGGGGCATACCATAGAGTGACCTGCCAAGGGTTTTCAGGAACTTTCTAGGTAACACTCATGGAAGGATACAGTCACATTTATTTTCCAAATTGCAAGCTACAAAGGCACCATTTTATTCTATTGCACAATTGCAAAATGTTTTTGAATGTGTGGATGGAACCCGTGCATGTCCTCCTGTGTCTTCCAATGCCCCTGTCAGGGAGTGAGTTCATTTACTAAGATCGTAAAAGCCATCTCTCCTTGAATATACAAGTGTTGTGTAATGCCACATGAATGCTCCCTGACCTAATTGCCCATTTCCAGGAACCAAACACAACGAAATATTTCTTTCGTAACTGCACAATGTATAACCAACTGGTGAGAGGAGAGTACAGGAATTGACACTGTTAGTTATATTGTGTGATGTACTTTGATCACATCATAAATACCAGCCTTCACTTTATAGTGCGGATTTGAGACTGTCTTGGATAATGATACTGTACTCAGATCCATGGACACCTAGAGAAAGGAGATACATTGCTGCTCACTAGTAAGCCATATTAATTATTGAAAGAACACTTGGACTGCTGAAAGGGAGGTTTCGCTATCTGCACAAGAGTGGGAGGGGCACTTGCAAAGGACCAGCAACTGGCTACTCCAACTACTGGCTAATTGGCACATTCATCTGGAATTTACATTCTGCTGGGTTTTGCACAATGACCCCTGTCATCCGTAGTAAGAGGCAAATACGTTGCGAGCTTTGCACACTGGCTCTTTATAGCCTATGCAGAAACTTATGGTTCTACGGCCTTTTGATCTCAGCAAACTTTGGCTGCTAAAAGCAGGTTCTATTTTGATAGACTATTTCAAACTTTTACTGTTTTCATAATTTGCAGAATGAGTTTATATTTTGCTGACTTTTGCACATCGGTTTGTCGCCCATATCGGAATTTAAGGTCTTGCGGTGCTGTAATCTTTTTTAAATTGTAAGTAGCTAAAAGCAGATCGCTCTCTCTCTTATCGTTTCAGTGGCATGATTTTTACACAGTCGGATTTGATTATTGGTACAACTCCGAACTGTAAAAAAAAGTCTTTTTTTTTTAGGACTTGCATCAGGGCTGATTACTCTGAGCAATTGAATATTGATTGTTTTTATGATTGCAATGGTTTTAATTAATCACACAAATAAAGATATTACCAGCAACTTGTTTAAAAAATGTCTGAAAATGGAACCCACACTGATTTCAGCTTACTTCCTGAGACAGAGATTATCAATTGCTGCGACATTTACAAATTGGTATATTGATTAGCAATTTGTGATGCATACCGAATCACAAACTGGAAATCAGTCATTAGTGATTGTGAATACTAAGAGAAGTAACACAGCTATCCAATATCCTACCTTCATGGGCAGAGGAAGGGAAAGTGTTATTGACTTTATGCTAATATCCAGAAAATTTGCCTCCCTGGTGGATAGCTTTGAAGTGGAGCCTAACAACGCCAGCGACCATAACTCTCTCACTGCCTCTCTACAGGTAACTGCCCAGGAGGAGGAAGGTGATGGCCGCCTCCTCCAGTATAATCCAAATCAAGGGGTGAGAATGAAATGGAATAAGGTAAATCCCCCCCCAATTCGAGGAGAGAATTGTCAAAGCAAATTTAAGCTCCATTTTGAAATGCCTAGACCAGGATTCCCCGCCGGAAATGGTTATACAGGGATTCCAGGGAATTTGCAGGGAAGTGTCCCGAAACCTGACGAACCCAAAAGTAATAAGGGAAACTAGGGGGACTAAATGGTTCAACGCAGAGAGTACAAGGGCCCAAAAGGATTTAAAGAAGGCACTACACACAAGCCCCCGTGATAAAACCCTAATCAAGAGCGCAAGGCAGGTTTACAAGAGCATAGTTGATCAGAGGAAGCAAGAACTGAGAAAGATGGCCTGGGCGGACCTAGAGAGAGCAAGCGCACTCAAGGACTCTAGGAGTTTTTGGGAGGTGATAAACCGCCCATTATTCTCAAAGGATTCAAGGGGAATGGACTCACTAATACCAGGGAAAGTGTGGGAAGCACACTATTCGATTATATTCAACCCGAAGGGTACCACTAGCCAGGATATAAGTCAAGATGTCTTATCAATTCCAGTTACTGCATACCATTTAAGCTCTTCTCTATCAGTGAACGAGGTTAAGGATGCCCTCGGGAAAGGCATACAACTTAAAGCCGCAGGGCCTGATGGGGTACCCCTAGATTTATTCAAAAGCAATATCCAACTTTGGGCACCCCTCCTGACAAATGTTTTTAGAGCAGCAATGACTGGACCCATCCCAACATCATGGAAAGAGGCTATAGTGGTCCCCGTATATAAAAAGGGAAATAGGGAAGATCCGGCATGTTATAGGCCCATTTCCTTAATTGACTCTATGGTCAAGGTGTTGGGGAGGGTCATTTTAGCGCGACTTGAGACTTGGGCAGATTCCAATGGGCTAATATCCCAAACTCAATATGGCTTTAGAAGAGGCATGGGGACAAACGAACAGTGCCTCAACTTGGCCCTGATCATGGGCAAGTACATGAAGGCAAGGAAGGGGTCAATCCACCTTACCTTCAAGGACTTGTCCAGCGCTTTCGACACGGTTAACAGGGGAAAACTGTGGTCCATGATGGGAGAAATGGGTTTCGAGGAACCTCTCATTACCCTCCTGCGTAGGCTGCACGCGGCCACTACGGTAGCCATACGGTTTGGCCTGGGGGGAGAGAGGACCGGACCCATCGTTTCTACAGAGGGAGTTCGACAGGGGTGCATATTGGCCCCCTTTCTCTTCCTCATGTACACAAATAGGCTAGAATCAGTCCTAATTGATCAGGAATTAGACTTCCCGAAAGCTGGAGGTAAATCGATCCCGTTGTTGTCATATGCGGACGACACAGTTTTAATGGCTCTAACTGCAAACAGCCTACAGAAGTCCCTGAATGCTTTTACGGATTTTATGTTAGCTTTGGACCTAAAATTAAATTTCACTAAATCCTATATTATGGTTTGTGGCCCAAGTCAAACTAAAACTAGGAAATTTACTGTAAATGGCAAGATAATTGACAAGGTCCCTAATTTTACTTACCTGGGGAATGTTTTCAACAATAAACTGAACTGGGATCCTCTTATTACATCCAGGTTGCTGAACACTAATCGAGCGGTGGAAGGCCTTTTTCGCTTCGCATGTAAGTTAGGCCACAAGCCATAGCGGAATTGATTACTTTATATAAATCAAAATGCTTGTCCATTGCTACCTACGGGGCTGGAGTATGGGGAGATCACAAAAGCACTCAACTGCAAATACTAGAAAATAAGTTTTTAAAAAGATTGTTGATGATCCCAAAAAGTGCCTCCACAGCTTTCTGTCACTCTGAGGTAGGGATAGATTTTATCGCTGATCGGATTAATATTGCCCCACTGATTCTTTGGTCCAAAGTCTGGCGGTCAGAAGACTTAAAGCTCACAAGGGAAATAATCAAGGATTGCATGTTGCTGGACAATGCCGAGGCCATCCCATGGCTGCGCTATGTGAAAAGAAAATTTAATGAACTAGGCCTAGGGCATTATTATGATAATCCTGCCAGCATCGATACAAATATGAAACTGATCATAAAAGAAGCATATTTTGTTGAGCTTGGTAATCGCCGGCGGCAACCAGGGCTGTATCCTTACTTAGATCGGCCCTTTTTACAACAACAATTTTACTTGTCCTTTACCACGAATGCACAGCATAGATTTTTATTGACTATGTTTCGGCTCTGCACATTGCACTTTCTAGTGGCCTTTCCCAAACAGGCTGGATGGTGCAATAACCTCACCCCTTGCCCTTGTGACAGTTCAGCACATCAAAGCACCTTGCACTTTATTCTTTTCTGTGCACTTTACAAAGAGCCAAGGACACGGTTCCTTATTCCACTCTTAAGAGTAACTCGCCCCCGTAATCACCAGGAGGGTTTTAATCTCCTACGCTCTTTGTCCACTGAAGTTATTTGCACGGCAGTATTACATTTTATCAGAATTGCACTTTTAATAAGGAAACGAGTGCAAACGTAAATGAAATAGGCGCTCCTCCTTTTAGAAATTTGTATTTTAAATTTCTTTTTAAATAGTTGAATATTTGAGTCAAGTGACATATTATTGTACAAATTTAACATGTACATTTTTATTCATTGTGTATGTATGTTATACTTTTATGGTCCTTTTTGAACCGAATAAAGTTATTCTTGACTTGACTAAGAGAAGTGTATTTGCTACATAGGTTGCCTAGTGCATATTGTTTTGCGTTTCAGAAACTGGGACTTATTTTCACTATTTCTTGCAAAATCATAGGGCCTTATTTATGAAGGCCTGCGTCACTTTTGCGCCACCTTTGTGTCACTTTTAGTGACGCAGCTACGGCGTAAATAATGCCCCATGTTGCTCCATTTTTACGAAATGACGCATCTAGGCAGATGCGTCACTTCGTAAACCCTTGTGCTACATTATACCTGCGTCAGGTATAATGTATGCAGGGTGGGCGTTTCCCCGCAAGAAAGGGTCGTAGGAGTGGCGCAGTGAAATCTATGAGATTTCGCTGCACCACTTCTAGGATGCCAATGCATCAAAATCTTACGCCTGCCTCATGGCAGGCGTAAGGGTGACGCAGGCCCTTTTACATGGGGCTTGCCCCATGTGAAAGGAACATTGCTGGAGTTGCGTCACACTTACGACACAACTCCAGCAATGCACCACTTTTGCTCCGACAGATACGTCAGTAATATTGACGTATCTGTCATTGCTTGCGACATGATGCGTCATACTGTAAATATGACGCATCATTGGTGTTGAAAGGAGGGCGCACTGAGAAGTGTCGCAACGCTGCGTTCACGCAGCGATGCGCCACTTCTCATAAATGAGGCTCATAATGTCTTACATCAGGCCTCTCGTTCTTAACCTTCTGGGCAAAATATGAATTGTAGACTTTTTACCAGTGGTTATCCTCTCACGAATAGGAACGGCCCGTCGTCTGTAACATTCACAAACCTGAAGCCTGATTTGGAGCAGGTTAAAAGGGCTTTACGGAGGGAGGCAAGTGGTCTGGCTTAATATTGCAACCTTTATATAGTGCTTATTAGCCCTATGTGTGGAGCGCTGAAACGCTTGCCTATATGGGTAGCACACTACACTGTGTAGGGTGTTTGGTTGGAAGGATGAGGTCTTTGCTTTGATCCTATCTGGGAAGTGTTTCCATGTAGTTCATGATAACCACTGAGGTGTGGTTATCAAGTTAAGGGACGCAGTGCACAGCAGTGTGGTGGATGATGAAGTGTGATAGCCAGGCGCGCTATTTTATGGTTTTCATTATGCTGGTAGCTTTGAATAGCTCTGCAGGTCCCTTTATAGTACTTCTTATGATGTAGTGTGATTAGCTGGTTACTGCACTGGGTTGTTCAATCCGAGATTTTGTGTATAGTTGTGGTCCTGAGCTGGCATGGTTGGAGGGAGAGAGAAGTGGGGAGATCTGTTGGGATGACATTTTCCTATCATCCCATATCTGAGTGTCTTTGTGAGATGTAAAGAAGTGATCAGATTGTATAGATATTTCGGACCTGCAGTGGTGGACTTTATGAAAGTCCTCCGAATCGTCCAGCAATGTGTGACAGATCTTTTCAGTTATTCCATGCCTGTTCAATTGTGAGGTTTGATTTATTTTGCTGTACAGTGTTGTTGATGGACAACCCTCACAGCAATTATGTCTTTGCGAATTTAAGAGGTATAAGTTACAATTTGCTGCTGACCACTGCATATTATGGTCTTAGTATGATTGTGGGCCATAACTTTTATATAAGCAAGTACATAACTATATACTGCCACAGCAAACTATAGGTCAGCCCGTCTTAGCTTACCTACATATCAAAAGCAGTTTGCTTGCTAAGTTATTTCCAATGCATGGGTTGTGAGCTGAGGATTGAGCTTGTGCTTATGAACACTGTTACCGGGGTGTGGGTGGAGCAGGTATCTAGGAAATAATCATGTTATCAACTATCTTTAGAAGTGTATATGCTCCTCAGTGTTTTTAATGTTGACTGATGGTGAGTTCCAGAGCTTAGTGGCTTGCACTAAGAAAGAAGGGCCTCCTACAGATTTATTATGGTAAGGTGGTAGGATGATAAGTGGTGCAAGCCAGGAGCGCAGTGTTTGTTTGGGTTATATTGCTTGAAGTTAACTTTAGGTTACATCAGACCTTCTCCTTGGGAGGCTCTGTGGACAATGCAGAGCGCTTTGAACATTTCCCTTCTAGCTATAGGTAACCAGAGGAGCGATTGCAGGACTGGAGTCATGTGTTCTTTTGGGTGAAGGCAGAGAAGAAGCCTTGTGGCATAATTTTAGTTGAGTTTTGTTTTGCGAATGATGAATGTGGGTGTGCCAAGGCGTAGGCTGTTGGCATAGTCAAAGCTTGGAGATTATGAGCATGAGGATGGCTTGCAGTTTATGTTGGTTTGCAAGGTATGGGAAGACGCGACGTAGTGTTTTCAGTGACTAGAAGGCACTCTTTGTGACTTTGTTAACGTGGTATCAGGGATAGGTCTGAACCCATGTATTCTCCTGGGTTTCCAAGTTCTCTTGAGCTTGTTGCAGGGGCTTCAAGTTCCTTAGGCCATATGGTGGTAGGCTGGTACTTTTGCCATTATCTGCAGGTCATAATCTCTGTCTATGCGATATTGAGCTTTAGATGGTTATTCATCATCCATGATTTAAAGGCACAGTGGGAGTCCTGAAGTTGAGTATTGTAGAGGCGTAATCATCCTAGATCAGCTCTTCGAATCAAAGAGGGAAAATGCAAAATTTCTTCCATCTCCAAACTGCCTCTCTTAATGTAAATTTTGAAGGAAGACAGATTTTTTTAATGTATTCATCCTGTCCTTGATTAGGGCTTTAAGGCATTCCATGGCGAATATGTGCCATATTTTAGTCAATGATAGTGAGACGGGGAGGAGTCTGGGACATTCACATGTGTGCTATTGTTAACCTCGCCACTAAGAGATGTGTGATTAGTTTATCTAAGGGGTGGCAAATAGGTAAGGGTTTTCTTACTGAGTCACCTAAAAGAATTATGGTGGGGTCCATGAGGCAGCCAATCTTAGTAATAGTCTTGATCTGTAAAAGTCACTTACCAATGGTCTTTTATATGCCCTCGTGATACGTGGATATTTGCCCCTGCTCTCCACAGCTTCTCCAAAGAGCCTAGGCATCCCAAACTTTGATTGTACTACTGAATATCAACACCAACATTATT
Organism: Calotriton arnoldi; assembly: GCA_963921515.1. Taxonomy (NCBI): domain Eukaryota; kingdom Metazoa; phylum Chordata; class Amphibia; order Caudata; family Salamandridae; genus Calotriton; species Calotriton arnoldi. Next base: position 117,141 of record CAWUFW010002965.1, on the reverse strand, counting down.
GTGGCATTCTAATATTGAGAAAAGTATATCAAAGGACAAAAATCAAAAGGTAAGTTTGAGGGGCATATTCACAAGGAGCTATCGCCGAATTAACGGCACTTTATCGCAGCCAAAGTCGTGATAAATTTACCTTCCCATTCACAAGCCGGTGTTAACAGCCCACAGCACCAGTTTACCCGCGATAGCAGCCGCAAAAAACTTCGCCACAGAGGACCCCCGCAAATATCGCTAATGAGATGCAGAGTAGGCGTTCCCGCGACAAAAGCCGAGACAACAGCACACCTCAACATTCACAACGACCATCCACATCCGCGATAAAAACACAAAACAGGCGATAAGGCGCGTTAGCACCAGGAAATCTACACCTGCTCTGACCTAAAGTCGGACGGCAGCCTGCAAACCAAAAGGGAGCACAGCCCAGGGCTACATCGGAAGGGCAACAGATGCCATGGAGCCACCCATCATGCGGCCCGGACACCCAAGAGGGCCACAACACCCACCGCCACCACCCCCATGACCACCCCTCCCTGGCACCCCCGACCAAAGACATGCCACATCAGCCACACCTAAACATGTACAAAATATTCCGCTTGATGCCGCACAATCACAACTGGTGACATGGATGTGTCGTCACAGAAATGACCAGCACACATTCACTTTCGAAGCAACAAATGAAACTTTATTAAAATGAACAACGAAATGAAATGAAGACACATGGCAGCTCCCCTCGGGACAATACGTAGGTCACAGCCTGTAAGACAAAAAACATGATGAGAAGGTGTGTCCTGCGCACATCAGAGGACAGAGAGAGAGCGAAGGAGAGAGAGAGGAAGAGTGGGAGGGAGAGAGAGAGGAAGAGAGGGAGAGAGAGAGAGAGAGGAAGAGAGGGAGAGAGAGAGAGAGTGCCGCCCCTGCGCACCCAGGCCACACTGCTCACCTGCTGCCATTGATGTGTCTCCAACCACGTGCCGGTGTGTTTAGCAGGACACCAGGTCACACATCTGATTCAGAGCCGTCAGCTGAAACAGAGCCCAGATACATGACTGGCACAGTACACACAGTTGCACAAGACAACATCGCCTGCCCGCCCATGCAGACCCAGGCAGAGGCACCCCACATCCTCCCGCCGCCCATCGGAGCCTGCCCGCCCATGCACACCCAGGCAGAGGCACCCCAACCCCTCCCGCCGCCCATCGGAGCATGCCCGCCCATGCACACTCAGGCCTCAATGCTCACCTTCCGCCACCGGCGCGTAGACAGGAGGTCCCACCACGTGCCGCTGCAAGCCACAAGCCCGGGGCCCGCGGACATGGCACCCTCCACATCATGCAGCCCCGCTCCGCAGGCCACCAGGTCTCACGTTTGGTGCTGGGTCTTGATTACTCCATGGCAGAGGACATACCAGTGCACCCGGCACCATCGCAGGCTGCACACCCGCTCAGCCCAATGGGTGCCACCAACTCTGGGATCCCGGAAGCGACGCCACGTGGCGGTAGGCCCGCGCTGCCCGCTGGCTCTGGCCTACCCTGCGGTCCAGCAGGGCACACAAAACCTGAGCTGTCCGGACCGCCGGGACGGGGCATCATCGCAGGCTGCACACCCGCTCAGCAGCTCAAGGTGCCACTGACACAGTGCACCCAAAGTCACCGTCCCATGGCGGGGTGCCTGTGCTGTCCGCAAGGCCCCGGGTGCCACTAACCCTGTGAAACCCCAGTCTGCGCCACGTGGTGGTAGGCCTGTGCCTTACTCAAGGCCTTGTGTGCCACTAACCCTGTGCAACCCCAGTGCGCCACGTGGAGGTAGGCCTGTGCCGTCCGCAAGGCCTCGGATGCCACTAACCCTGTGCGCAACAACTCATGGTCCCTACATGAGTGAGAACCGTGGAGCGGCCGTCATCCAGTCACCACCGGAAGAGGGGAATGTGACGTCGTCGGCCCCTTATGTTGGCGGAGTCACATGGCCTGTGACGCCTGTGCCGGATGGGTGTGGTGTGTGTGAAAACCTGCCCTCAGGGAGTGGCTGTGACATGCTGACAACTAGACCAGTGACCTGCACACCACCAGCGAGTACCGCTGCGACGGGTAGCAATGAGGGCCCCCCCTCGGTGCGTTAGAGGAGTGGTCTGGCCTGCCGTACGCCCGACCAGCGCAGGGCTTGCAACAATGACTCGTGGGCTCTGGGCGTGGTCCAGTCCATGTCCGGACAAGGAAGTGACTGATGCGTGTGTCCCTGTTGTAGTGTTCACGGAACCCGGTACACAAAATGCAATGTCGCACCCTCTGACTGGCATCCCACAGGATGAACATCATTGACGCAAGGGAAGCCACTGTCCCCACATTCATCCACACATCCATACATGAATGACGTAAGACATTACACAGCAGTGCGTCACTGGATGTTTATTTGCACATCCAGTGCAGTCATGCAGCTGGAGCGGTACAGGGCAATGCCGAGCACACTACACAATATGGGCCCGTGGAGGGCCAGCCAGTGTCCATCCGGGGATGACCTGTACTGCGGAAGAGGAAGGGTACAGTCCGCAGTCTGTCCGCCGTGTCATTGGTCGTCAAACAGGATGTGGCAGTCCATGTCGCTGTCCAAGGTGAGTGCATCGGAGTGTATCGGGGGTCAGTGGTAGGTCTTGAGGCCATGTGCGGCACCAAGCAGAAACAGGCAAGGTGGCGGAAATGGATGCTAGTGCCTGGCCCTCCTGACCACAGTCCCATCCACGTCCTCGTCCCCGGGTGTGTGCCCTGCCCCACCTGTGGTTGTTGCAGTACCGGCTGCGGCACTGTGTGCCACTGACACATCAGGGGCCGGAGGAGGATTGTCGGCCGCACTGTGTGGCAGTGACACATCAGGTGCCGGAGTGGATACGCCTGCCGCACTGGGAGGCACTGACACACCAGGGGCGGAGATGTGGATGGTGTGGGGCAGCAGCATTCATCAACGCCACGCCTTGTGGCAGCAATGCCATGATGAGGACATGCAGGGCACGGTAGATCCCAGCTACATTTCGCTGATGTGCAGCGGTGGCTGCCATCCTTTCCGCCTCCATCCGCACCATGTCCTCCATGAGCCTCCGCATGTGTGCCAGCTCACAGCTGGCATCGCTGGGGCCACTCTGAGCGGACAGGTATTCTTCCCTCCGCGTCATGACTCCAGAGATGTCAGTCAGGGCTCGCTGGGGACCATGGGGCGGACATAGACACCCAAGGATGGCGTCCAGTTTGGTAGCCATGAGCTCGTACCCCACCCGCATCTGCTCGGCCGTCTCCCTCTGGCCCTCCAGCACACGGCGTTGGAAGGTCATTTGTTGTTCCTGGGGGACTTGGGAGGGTGCCGGGGCTGTGGGTGCCTCCTGCTGGGTGGTTTGAGTGGTGGGTGGGGTCTCATGGATGTATCTGGGCTGCCCTGATCCTGGAGGTGAGTTGCGGATGAGGTCAATGAGGTCTTGGATGGTTTGGGTGTCGATGCTGGTGTTGTCCTCCTCCTCGTCATCAGTGAAGAGTGGCTGTGACTGCTCTGCAGGAGGTGTTGACGATGCCCCTGCGATGTGAAGGGGAGATGGTGTATTACAACGTGTCCACATGTATGTAGCCGCATGGTACAGGTTGACATTCAGACAGCATGGCATTGTACATTGTGACAGTCTGTGGGTCTGGGCGAGGACCCAGAGTGATTGTGGGTGTGCACTGTGCCCTGCTTGCTTGTGCGCCATTGTGACCATCTCCCCCCGTCCCCCCAGTACCTGGTGGTCACTCACCCTGTTGCGGTTGTGTTGTGTCCTGTCGAGCAGTGTCCGGTCCCCCGACTCTGGCCACAGTCTCCACACTGATGACTGTCGACACCAGCTCCTCCATGTCATCCAGCTCCAGCTGTGGCGCTGGGCCCCCACCTCCGGTCTGCGTTGCTGCCTTCAGGTTGGCGGAGAGTTTCTCCTTGGTCTTCCGCTTGATGTCATTCCATCGCCTCTTGACCTCGTCCATTGTCTGCTTGTGCTCTCCGACAGCATTCACCTTGTCGACGATGTCACGCCATATTCCAGTTTTGGTGCCCAATGACACGTTGGAGGTGACGATGAGTTGTTGATGGTGTTCCATCACCTCCGTGACTATGATCCTGTTCGCCTGCGGACTGAACTTGGTCTTCCTCGTCTTCTTGTCCTTGCCCTTCCCTGTCCCCGAGGTCCCAGGCTGGTCGTCCGGGGTGCTTGTGGGGTTGCGCTCGTCCTCTGCGCCGGCTCCGGCTGCCTCCATGGTGCTTGTGTGCTGGTCAGTTTGTGTGTGGGTGTTTTTCTGACTTTTATGGAGATGTTTGACGCCTGCCAGGTGTGTGTTGCAGGCCTGGCGCTGCTTGTTGCTGATTTCCTCATCGCGCTTTGGCCCATCGCGTGTTTTTTGGTGTTGTGGTTTGTGTTTTTATCTCCATCGTGGTGGTTGTATCGCGGACATTGTCCGCGGTTTCGGCAGACTGTCGCATGCTACCGCCTTGTTGTGAATTCCACGTTGACACGGGGTTATTTTCCCGCGATAGGCTGCGATATTGAAAGTTGCGTTACGCTACTGTTGCGGTAGTTATCACACGTTCTTGTGAATATACCCCTTACTGTCCCTGACTCCACATCTATGTACCTTGAAGATGTATGTACTGCATAGGCACATGCAGGTGGAGTTAGGTATAGAAAATCTAGGTACATGCATGTGGAGTTAGGTGTGGAAAATGTAGACTCATTTACCTGTCTATATTTTATTTCCGATATTCTGTCCCATTGATACTGTTGATTCGGTGTTCAGAGGGGCACCCCCCAAACACAGCCCAATGCCTAGTGTGGTTAAAGTACCATATATGTGATGATCTTGTAAGCATTATTTTTGTACTGGGAATAAATGGATGACTTTGTAGCCTTTCCACAAATGTTATTCCATGTCTGTTTCTGAATTTCTTTCCCCAAATTGTTCTCACAAGCCTCTAAATGAGTATTGTGTTTCACTGACAACATTGCACATTGTTTCTTCATAACTTTGGGTCATCTCCTTGGGAAGAGTTATCAAAAACGGCACCAACACTAACTTAGGTTGTTCTGACCCTTCTCATCAACTTCTGATCTTCTGCAACTTGTATACTGTTAGAGGAACCAATTTTTAGACGTGTCTCTCTGGGCTCTCTCTTCTCCCTACAATGTCCTTTTTTATAGCATAGTTGTCTAATATTGTATTCCCCCATTTATCAAAAGTAGGTGGAACAGGCTCATTCCAATTTTTAGAGATAATCTGTCTTCCTACATCCATACAATAGTTTATATCTGTTTGGACGGTCCTTTATGTGCTACTTACCGCTATTATATTGCACTCTTTTTTAACTTTATGTTATTGGTGTGTCAGCGCGACATATTGTATTGGAGGTACATTGTTACCTAAACTGATTTTTAAACTGCTAGAGGTGTCAAGGCCAAATTAATAAAATCATACAGATCCTGAAAAGTAATTATATGAGGAAATAAGGGTACTCTTAAAACTCACAACTTCAATACCAATAGACCACGTTATTAGACAAAATCTGAAAAATGAAATATATGCCATCAAAAGCATCGACCAACACGAATTCTGGTTAGAATTGCAAGAAGCAATAAAATCTAAATGTACTTAAAGTCTGGTCTTTAATAAGCCAGAGTTCTCAGTCCCTCAAACAAAGTGGGGAGTATTACATTCCTTAAAGGAGTTGGGAAACATTCATTACACAGTTTATGGAAAAGAGGCCACACCCCAAATCAAAGTGGAAAATAAACAGACTCTGACAGATATAAAATCATTGCGAAAGAATAATTACTTTAATAAAGAGCAGCAAGGAATCCCACTCTCTCTGGTCTAATGGAATTTCCACAGCAGTAATCAAATGAGACCTAGATGATAACCTTGTTTAACACTGTGATGGCAAATAGACAAATTCTGCCCTCTTGGGAAGGATTAATTATTATGCAAAATTCACAAATGTGGTCCAAAATCAGCTCCAAGTAATTATACCTTCATAGCACTACCCCATGCAGAAGGAAATATTTTTGGCAAGCATCTCTTGGCTTTCCTGTCAGAATCAGTCCAACAGCATAATAAAGTAAAATTTAATCAACAAGGATTTAGATCTCGATATTCAATAGTTAACAATATCTTGACAATAACCACATTAGCAAACAGGGTATACTAAATGTGATAATCCATTAGTTTGCTATATTGATTTTACAACTGCTGTTTATCAGATTGATAGAAACAAACTTTGGTCTGATTATTGATGGTGAAATAGGCAGTATATTGGGCAATGTCTAATCCCAAAAATAAAGACTGTCAATGGACTGAGACATTGTTGTATCCTTACACCACATCTTTTTTTCTTTATACATAGCAGACCTCCCAGTAATATTAGAACATTACAACGCAAATGCCCTTATGCTGGGTCAAACCCCGCCAACACATTAACATATGCATGCGATCTAGTAATTCTATCCACATCACAAAATTGTCCCAAAATTGTCTACAGCGCAAATCAAATCATCTTCAGGCTTACAATAATTCAAATGAATTAAGAATAAATCATAGGAAAACAAAAATAATGTTCTTTGGGTGCACCAAGTGAAGCTTTGACTGGGTAATAGATGGTGAAAAGATTCAACAGGTAACGTTATCCTTATCTGGGTTTCAAGTAGATCAATTAAACTGGAACACTCATCTACAGCATTTACCTCCAAAGTTTACAGGAGCCATAATATTATTCTCTAACACATATGGAGGCAAGGCAATTGGTGCCAGCATAACTGCCATCACAACTAAATAAATTCCACTCGTGGAATATGGAGCTGTTGCCTTGAACCAGCAAACAATACACAAGCTTGATAAACTATTGGCAACCACTGGTCAGATTATCCTTAATTTAAGTTATCAGCTCTGCATCCCAAGTAAGACCAGAATTGGGTATGTCATCACTAATGGGCAGTTATATTATTAAATTTATTAAATTTGTCTACAACTGTTTTTTCGGCTAACAAAGGAATTGTTTAACAGTAGTAAAAGGACTCTTTGGCAAGTCAAGGTTTAAAAGGAATATTGACAGATTACGAGTTGCCAACCGCCAGTGCACTATCCATGATAAGAAATCAAACACATTAAGCTATCAATAAAGAGGACAACTAAAACAAAATATTTGGTTGATTCAAATCAATAATCTAACTATAAGAATACAAATATCGTAGGACAATATCACTTGGATTCAAGCATTAATACAGACATAAAAACAATCCTCTTCAAGGTTCAGGATGCTCTATATCCTGTTCTTTCAATTTGAGGGTGGGTGGCTTTACCCAGATAATGAACAGATAATCTGGCTCCATGGCCTAGATGAGGAGAAAATTGAACATGTGTTTACATATATCATAAACTACTTGAACTTCAATAGGAATACATAAAAACTATGTTTATCCTTAATAAGACAAGAACTATTAAGGGTGCAACTGCATTGAGCTTCAAAGGTCCTACACACAAAGGGCCTGATTTAGCATCAGATTTAGAGATGTCTGCAAGTCCCACTGGCCTCTCGCTATATTGTCAGAATCTGCTGTCATGTGTACCTGTCAAAGCAGGAAAAGTTTGACGGACGGTACCATCACCAATAATGGCTTGCTGTAAAACTTTTCAAAAGTTTTTTGTTTCTCAAAAACAAACTCCTAAATAGGAAGTTTGTTTTTGAAGAAAAAAAAAAGAAACCCCCCAAACACCATAGGCGTGTTCTCCCAGGATTTGGAGGTAATTATTGTTTTTTTTCTGTTCCTCTCTGCTAGTGACAGAGAGAAAAAAGACATTGCACTGTCCACCTTAAATACCGCTGTAGGAAAGTAGGATCTGCTTCTTATGGTTACCCCCACTTTTTGCTTCATGTAATACTGTTTTTGACTAGTCTGACTGGGACCCTGCTAATCAGGACCCCAGTCTATCTGCTTTCTCCCTAAACTGTATGTTATGTACTTAGGTACACTCCAGATTGGATACTGGGGTACCCTTGTCAGTCCCTAGTATATCGTACCCATGTACCCAGGGCATAGGTACCCCAGAGGCCTCCCATGGGCTGAAGCATGTATTATGCCACTCATGAGAGGCCATGCAAAATGGAACCTACAGGCCTGCCATTGCAGCCTATGTAAGTTGTTGCATGCACCACTTACTGGAGATATAGGTTAACTATATCTAAGGGTCATTGCACTTAAAACCTATAAGTCACCCTTATAGCAGGCCTTAACAATCCTTAAGGCAGGGTGCTTGGTTCTAAGTGAGAGGGTGCCACTGCATGAGCAGGACACCCCTGCAGCCCACGGAGTCCATTCTCCCGGGTTGTCAGTGCATCAGCCATTTACGACATAGAGTGGCATTATGCGACCGCGTGATGACCAACTCTAAAACGGCTGAAAGTAACCCTATCATGTTTGGTGTCAAACATTGTGGATTCATACCCCCACACTGGTAACCGGTGTGGGAGGTATGATTCCACCCCTCAGAAACGAGCTTTGTGATGTCCCTGGTGTTCCCAGTACCAGCCTTCTAGTCCCGGGCAGCCCAAAAGGGTTGCTGCCGACCAGAAACACATTTCTGCCCTCCTGCTGCTGAGCCAAGCTCGAGCAGGGGAAGGCAGAACAATAGGCATCCTGTCACAGGGAGGCGTGACCACCTCCCAGACACGATTTAGTGTATGAGGGCTGGGTGGGTGCACTTGCCAGCGACCGAAAGTCTGCATGAGGGGCACATTTGGTGTCCCTGTGCATAGTCCAGTTCCATCCAGTCCTGGGAGCCGTTGGCTCCTGCTCTGGCGTGAAACTGGACAAAGGACATGGGAGTATCCTCCCCACTGTCCAGACCCTCCCCTGGGAGGGTCCCCTGAATCTGTCCAACCCTCTCCCGTGGGTACAAAAGGGCTTACCTGGCTGTAGGACCCTAGATTCGACGTGGCAAGATTCTGAACAAGAAACTACTGAACTTCGACCGTCTGGACACTCTGGACTTCGTTTGGGCCCGACTTAGTCTCCCTCTCCCTCTCAGTCTGAAGCATCGTTTGTGCCCATGCACCATACAGGCTCCATGCAGGACCTGTGGAGCATCAAGGACAACCGAAGATATCTCCCTTGGAGTGAAGGAGTCACTCCCCTGCAACCGCAGGCACCACATCATGAGTGACCGGTCTGCTGCAGCTGGGCTCCTACGGACTACGAAGGCTCCAGCAACACAGGAGGTGCGTTTCTAAGTCCCTCAAGGTCTGAACTGCCCTCTTACCGAGTTTGAGGTCAGAATCCCTTGTGGGGGCTGCAATACCCGTACCCCTGTGCAACGCATTAATTTGCAAGTGCATATGCTTGTTGGCGTTTCCTGAGCAAGTGCATTGACCTCCGAGTAGCCCCAACCTCTGGCACCATTTCCTACAAAGAACTCTGGCCTCCTCACACCGAGTGCTCCCTGGGCTGTTGCTTTGTGAAACTGCTCGAGGTCCCCTTGCGACTCCTGGGCTTCCGGCCTGTGGGTCCACTTGAGGGTCAACTTTGCTTTTCTTGGGCTCCCCTGGTTGCTCCAGGTCTGCCCTGACTCCCCTGTGTTTGGTGAGTCTCCTGGACCTTTCTGGTCCGAACCGTAACCTTCTTTGACCTCCTGCGTGGGTTGTCGTTGCCAAGGCTTGTTGGTGCTCCCGCCAGACACCAACCCCTCAGCACTCGACATCCTTTCTGGGACAGCTCGTATCTGGCTCCTGGTCATCCTCGACATCTCCTGGTCCCTGTGGCTGCAGAGTCAGGAACCCCCTCAACTCACCTGAAGCACCCGACATCGGTGGGCATTCGTCTACCGAGCCCCTGGTCACTCCTGAGTGACCCAGACTCTGTCCCCTCTGCTTTCAAGTACTCTTCAATAAGAATCCACCTTTGGATTCCAGCGGACACTTTTCTTCCTTCCAGCAGTGGCTCTCCTTCAAAGTCCTCCATTGGGTTCGACGGCGGTTTCCGACGCCACTTCAGACCTATGCACCCTGCTTCCCTGGGATAGGTAACTCTGGTACTACGGTATCCACGGGTGGGGTGGCTCTCCAACCTCCTAAGTTCCACAGGGTTTCTTCAAAGACCACTGGGAAGGCTCCTTAAACTTTAAAACTTCAACCGCGACTCTCCCATAGAACTGTACGGAGCACGCGGTCGTGTTCCCACACGGCACTCGTCCTCTGTGGGGTCCCTACTTACTCACCTTGGGTGGTTCCTTGGGGTCCCAGCGATTCTACATCCTCTAGACACTGTCTTCACTGGAGTCGTGGTGCTTATACCACTTATTTAGTATATGGTTTAGTCTCCCTCTGGAGCCCACTGTGTATTAGTGCTATTTACTAGTGTTTCTGTGCTACAGTATTGTGTGCTTTGTGATTATCTTCGTGTAGAAGATACTTTGTCGTACTAGAGAGTGTTATATTAATAAATACATATTTTTATAACTACTGTGTGGTTCTCCTTTCATTTAACCAATACTATAAGGTTGCATTCTGGTAAAACAAGCTGCTTAACATTCCTTCAAGACTAAGCCTGAAGGCTGCTCTCCACAGCTACCACTTGGATGCTTTCTGAGGTTATATTTGACCTCTTAAATCACCATAAGGGTTGTTTGGACTGGTGCAAGGTGCCCACTTTAATTAGTGTTCAGCATATACCAGGCCAACTTCTCACAACCGCTGATGGTGTAATGTCCTTTCCCTGACAGCCTCTACTCTGTCGAGCCATCAGAGGAAGTATTCCGTTGATGAAGCCACCGGGGCTCAGTTGACAGTACACTGAAGGTTTGCCTGTCTCTAAATGAGGAGGATGGACCGAGGGTTTGGCAGGCAGGGTAAGCTGTAACGTTTGAGAAAGAGTAGCCTGTCCGCCAAACTCTAAATCAGGCCAAAAGTCATTGCTTGTATGATTACATTTTTAAGACTCGCGGAGTGCAACAGCAAGAATGTAATGAATGATAAAAAATGGCTCTCCATTTTTATTTATGCTTGTTTTAAATGTATTATGTACTTCAATGAGAAATCTGTTTTATACTAATATTTTTAAATATTAGGCTGGTGAAGGGGAAACTAACTGCATTTCATTAAAGTTATTATACAAATTTCAAGTAAACTAATAAAGAATAATTCATTCATTCATACTATTACTACTTAAGCATACTTTTTTGCTTTTAAATGAGAGGTTCTACATTGGTTTATGCTTTTTGCTTAAAATTCGCACGATGAAATATAAAACAAATCCAGTCATGTAGGGCAAAAAAAAGAATGGTTTGTTAATAAGGTTGTGAGCAGAGGATATGCCCCAATAATGTAAAAAGGGTCCTTTTGCTGAACAGATTGAGGGTGTTGTGAAATGGAGTCAGACGAAGTTTGCATTGGAAGTGGTGAACCTGAAATATGGGCACAGTAAAATATCTCCTTGCCTTTTTGAGAAAACCTGTGTGTTCACAAGTCTTTACTTTTAAACAAAGAAAGATGTAATGTAATACAACCACAATTTATTACAATAGCAAAGAAACAAATGAACGTGCAAGGGTGATTAATGAGCAGTACTGTGTTTGTTATAATAGTCTAAAACATCCAAACAGCATGCACGTCCTAAACAAAAAAAAACATAAATCCTCAACTTAAATGTTATGGTTCAGACCCCGTTCAGGGGTCACAGGGCAAACGGGCTATTGGGTCTCAACCAGAGAGATGGAGGTCGTTTGCCACTGGTGTCCTGGGGTCCTTCCTATTATTGCTCTCAAACTAGGCCACAAACCAACCTTTCTGCACTTGCCTCTCAGAGTAGCGAGGGTGAGCAGTCACAGGTATCTCTGGGGGGTAGTGTTGGAGGCATAAGCTCAGAACTCAATAATCAAACAACAGACACAATAATTTCAATGCCAGCCCAGTGCTCGTCGTTCAAGAAAATAAAGAACTTCTCACTTTTAATCTTTGTCACGATTCTCGACTGTGGAGCTACACCTACTGAGTCGCCCTCATGCTATAACCCACTGAGGTGATCCTTGATATGCTTGTTCCCCTGCAATTATAAAAGCAGAAAAACATGAATCAGCCGGAGGTGTGTATTTTGGCATCCCACAAGTTAAATGTGCAATTAATTCACAAGCAATGTGTGGTCTGAACCTGGTGAAGTAGAAGGAAGTTACTCTTTTTTGCTCAACTAGGGTGGATCCAGCAGCTCAGTATTACCCTAAAAGGCAGAGGACCACTGTAGTTGGAGGCAGTCCTAGGAAGCCCTGAAAGAGGCCTGGTGCGGCCAGCGTCTCTCTTCATGCTGCTGTCCGGCTTCAGTCACGAGTCAATCAGTGGCCCTGGAGCTTCCATGCAGGTGAGGGCTGGCTACTGCGGCTTGTCCTGCTGGAGAAATGGATGCAGCCCACCTTGACAGTTTTCCGATTAACAAAGCAGGTATGTGTCCGACCGGACTGATAAAATCACCACAGCAGTTGTAGCCCCGACACTGCTGATACATTCACATAGGAAGTTGCAGCCCTGACTGTGCCAACACAGTTACCACAACAGTTTAAGTCCTGACCAGGCTGTTGAGTTCACATAGGCACAGTTCCTACCAAACAGTTTCTAAGAGACCAGGTTACCGTCTACACCACAGATCATTCCTGGCTTCGCTCTCAGGAAATCAGCTTTCTCTTGGTGTCTCTCTGTCCAGGGACAAAATGGGCTTCTCGTCCAGAACAGTCTCTCTTCCAGCAGGGCTAGGCAATCTCTCAGCAGACAGGCTTCTAAACACTTGACAGACCTTCAGCTCCTCCACTAGAAAGTGCAGGCTTCAGATGATGCCCCCTCACCGCTCGGAGATTGGCTGTCAGACAAACACCAGCCCTGATCACACAGCAGTCCTTTGAGTACCCTGCAAAGCACTTCCTTGGTCATGAAGGACTTGGAATGGGAACAAAGTGGAGTGGTTTGAGTCCCACATTTATATCCATTTTCTAGATCAGGGATGCGGAGCTGCTGTCTCAACCTTCTGAACCAGTTTAGGGAGGTTTTCTTTTCAAGTGTCTTTATCAGGTTGCTCTCCAGACACAGCCTTTGTGTAGATGGATACTTCTCATAGCAGATATAACTGAGGTTGCTCCCGGCTGGAGCACCCACAACATGTGCACAGTGAAGTGGGAGATTTCTGCATCTGGATGTTATCGTCTTCTCTGAAGCAATTATCCGAGATAGACATATCTGACCTAGAAACTTTTTCACCTTGCACAACAGAACATGCAGTCCTACCCCCCACACTGGCATTAGCCAAATGGTAGTATGCAGGAATCAGCAGCCATGTGCAAACAGATGTAGGAAGCTGGCTCACTATATAGTGTACTAGAATGAAGTATACAGTGCAGAGAGTCCAGTGGGTCCCAAATTGGTTTACAGAGGCGAAAGTAGATAATACTAAGCCTCTCTATTGTGGTACTGTGGGCGAGCAGTTAGGCTTATTAGAGGGTAGTGCTAAGCATTTGTTGTACTCACAGAGGCAATAAATGTGGAATACTCGAAGAATAAATCCGAGGCCAAATTAGAAAAATAACACTTCTTTCTATATACATTTTAAACTCAAAAACTTCAAACAAAGGTAAGCACAGTTTTCAATAGAAATATTCACAGGTAAGTAAAAAGTTCAAACCTGGGCGCTTTTACACACAATGCAATTCTATGGGAGGAAAAGTCAAAGATGCATAAAGGTAGGTACAGTCGGTGGTTCAAAGCCTCACTGCGACATCACACTGTGGTGTCGCTTTTGCCCCTGAGGCAGCACTGGGAAGCAGACATGCATCGTCCCTACACCAACAGAGAATGGACCTCAATACTAGAAAGCCCCAATCATATCCCCCACAACACTCGATTCCACCTTATTCAATATTACATCGTGCCGAGAGCATACCTCACTCCAGCTAAAATTAATAGATATTTCCATGACACAGATGCTGCCTGCCCAAGATGTTGCCTCACAGATGCTGACCTCCTCCACATGTTATGGACCTGGCCAGTTCTTGAAACATACTGGCGGTCAGTCATACCCACGTTATTGAACTGCACAGGACGCACTGTGCCTCATATATGGGAAGTATGTGTGCTACACCTCTTTCATAGAAATAAACAGCAGAAAGTTACTCCCGCTTCCTTGACCTGGGCATACTGGTGGCCAAGCGATTGATCACAAAACGGTGAAAATCACCCGAACCCCCTAACTGGACAGCATGGAGACGCTCTCTATTGATGTGGGCCAAGGCTGAAAGTGTTGTACTACAGAAAGAAGACACACTGTGCTTCCACAAAATCCCTATAGCTGCTAGTTGGGATGCCATACAGCATGATTTCCAGAATGAGCGATTGAAGGAACCAAAACTCCTAGGCACCATAACCCCAACAGAGTTGAGAGTAGAAGAGGCTTAACAACCTCCTGCATAATTGAATTAGTAATACTGGGTTTGGAGATAGGTGTTTGCCTCCCACAATTGACATAACACCTGAGGCCAACTGTCTTGAAGATGCAGACTGTACTCACACTTGTCACATATGAGAGCCATAAGCACTCCAGTTTCGCCAAGTTCCTCCCATTATTATTGCTTTGTTCTGCTTCTTTCCTTCCACCACCTGTTGCTAATGAGTTAAAACAGAAATAATATTTTGCTAGTACCGCACAGAGGCATCCCCATATATATCAACTGCCACTACTTGCTACACACTCTCGACCATGGTGTATCTAGCACAACTACCCCACATGCTACTAATTGTGTATTCATCATTGATATTGAAAAGTACAATACATGTACGATACATGTAGTGCCCGATTCTGATGCGGTTAGGACTGGCTCCGACCGTTCGTCGGAGCCATCCTAACCTCATCGGAACTGCTCGTACGGATTCCTTTCCGACCGAGCAATTCCGATGGGCTCGGTCGGGAAAGAATCCGACTCGGTTTTCCAGATGGCTTCCGACAGGCTCGGAGAGCCCGTCCGCCATCCGGAAACCCTTTAGTACTCCCCCGACCAGGTCTTTCCAGCCGAGGGAGTACGATGGGAGTTTCCCACTGCCTTTCTGTGCCGGCATTTCCGACACAGAAAGGCAGTGGGAAACTGTCTTTGGGGGGCCCCCAGCAGGGTCTCCATGGGTGCGAAGCCGACCAATGGCCTTGGGGTGCCTGCCACGGGGTGCAGGGATGAACTGCACCTCTGCACTTAACGATGCAAGCATGCATTCCGTTCGGAATGCATGCTCCCATTGTTAAGTATGTTCGGTCGCATCCTACTTGCAGGTCTGGAACCGACGACAAGAGGTCGTTCGGTTCAAGTTCCTGACCGATGTCGGACGGACTCCGGTCCGTCCGACATTGGAATCAGCCCCGTAATGTGGAAGCATATTGTATATCTGGTACTGCAATTACCATTGTACAATTGACTCTTGAAATGTAACTGTTTAAACTTGTTAAAAAAATAAAAACAGAATAAAAAAAAAAAAAGTAGGTACAGTCGGTTTCAGGGGTTCACCTTCTGGGTTCGGAATAGTATTGGGCCAAGGTTCAAAGTACTACCGGCAGTTCTTCGGTAACAGCCCGCGTTCTACCGGGAGCAGGGTGCTGGCGGGGCTAGTAGCTGGCACGCTACGCTGAAGGGGGGCCACCTAAAACCAGGCTGCACAGGGGGATGTGCGGACAAGTCCGAGGGCTCCCAAATGGGAGCTGAGGTTGCAAGGGGTCTTGGAGCACGGGGGCACAGCTGATTCATCAAGACCAAGGTCGGACGACTGGTACATAGTAGTTAAGTCGACTGGGCTGGGTGTGCAAAGATGCTCCTCGTGGTCAGGGACAAACAGCTGGCAGGGGCAAAATCAAAGCAGCTGGGTCACTCTCGAAGTGGGTCTCAGTGATGCGGACGTCTCTCGAAGGCTGCTTGGTCCTGGTGGTGAGAATCCGGACTGGACTTGCACTGTTGGTGTTTGGTGCAGGGTGACCGGTACTCCAGGGTAGGTGCTGCATGACTCCGGTTGGTCCTGGTTTCTTCACACTTGGTGGGGAGACAGATCTGACCTTCCAGAGCACAAGGGCCATTTCCTGGCCGTCTGCGACATCGGTCAGGCCGAAGAGCTGCAAGGCGATGGACAGGACTCAGCTTGTCGGTGCCTGCGGACTGCAGTGGAGTAGCTCCTCTACTCCAAGGGAGACTGTTAGTGGTTTCTGAAGTGCTGGCAGGCTACCCAAGGCTTTGGTAGTTTTCCAACTCGCAGGACGAGTCACTCTGTTGCGACTTTCGATAGATGGTGAGGACAGCAGGGTTTCGCACCAAAGTCCAAAGTTCTGCTGCAGTTCTGGCCAGGCAGTGACTCTTCTTCGTCCTTCTTCTGTTGATACGTCGAATCTGAGTTCTTGGGTGACACCTAAATACTCAATTTAGGGGCGTTAAAGGGGAATGACAGGTGCAGCCAATGGACTACCTACCTTTAGGGTATCTACACCCTCTATATTATCACTTCCTGTGGGAAGTGTGCATAACTCTGACTCTAGAATACTAATTCCGTCCAAAATAAGATGGGGGAATCTGAAAAGTGGGGTCCACATCAGCTGGACCGCTCTAATAGTGTGGCTGGCTGAATGTGGGCACACCTCCTAATCTTATTAATTTTCTCATCTGTCGTACAGCCAAAAAGTGGGGTCGGGATCTATCTGGAGAGGCCTCGGTCCCATAACAAAGGCGGCAGGGCCTTTGAAGTTTCCCGCTCTGGAATGCACATCCTGCGTGGAGGAGGTATGAGCACCTCTGCCAAGAACAGGCTTTGTTCCTGGCCTCAGAGAGCGTAAGCTCTCACTTAAGGAGGTCTTAAACCTGTCTATGGTGGGTGGCTGGTTGAGACCAGTCAGTAAACATCCTAGTAGTCGGTAGGTTTTCAGGGGGCACCTCTAAGGTGCCCTCAAGGTGCATTTATAAATAAATCCAGCACTGGCATCAGTGTTGGTTTATTAAGACGAGGTGTTTGGTCCCAAACACCTTGGGGTTCAGTGAAGCTAACATGTAGTAGGGGAACTCGTAATGACGAGTGTCCAGCCCATGTACTAGTTATGCCTTCCCTGTTCACAGGTAATATCTAAGGGGGAACTTAGATATCACCGGGACATATCCACTCCCACAGATATGCCCACACATGGGTATAGTGCACCGTGCCTTAGGGCTGTAAGGCCTGTCGTAGGGGTGACTTACCTATGCCACATGTACTGCTGGCAGGCATGGCACACAGGGAAGTGTGCCATGTCAACTCTTTGGTTGTCTCTGCACCATGACACGCAGGCTCAATGGCAGTTTGTATGAGCTTTGTGAGGGGTCCCTCAGAGTGGCACAATTCGTGCTGCAGCCCTTAGGGACCCTCTTCAGTTTCTAGGCCCTAGGTACCAGGGACACCACTTACAAGGGATTTAGAGGGATCCTAAAGGGGTGCCAATTGTGGAACAATCGTACAGTTTAGGGAAAGAACACTGGTACTGGGGACCTGGTCAGCAGGAACCCAGTACACTCTCATTCAAAGTTGCACTAAATACCAGGCAAAGAATTGGGGGGAAACCATGTCAAAAGGGGCACTTTCCTACACATGTCTGCATGGAATTTCTAATGGTAGCCCTGTCTCCACACTCCCTCACTTCAGTGTCTGGATCTCCACCTTCAAGCCCCAGCAATACAGGCAATATACTTACAGTGTCTAGGGAAGCTGTCCTGATCCTCCATCTTGTGCCATGTCAAATCAGGGGCATCCAAAATGAATTCTATTGTCTTGAATGCTGAGACTCACTCACATACAAAGTCCTACTTCTGCACATGTGCTACAATCACACTACGCATGCACAGACGCTTGACATGCACATAGAGGCATATTTATCAATTATTCATGCAACGCAGCAAGCCACCTTGCTACGCTGTGTGGAAGGGGGAGGACAGGAGTTCACTGTATTTAACATTATATGGCGCATTCCTGCTCTCTGCCTGCGCTGGTGCACAATGTGCTGCCTAGAACCAATGCGGCCCCCTTGCACCATGGTGCAAGGATGCCTGCATTGTAAGCAGGATTGTTTTTGTGCAGGGGTACCTTCCTGCACAAAAGCAATCCTCAGAGGCAATTTCCTCATTCTGTGTTTGCTGCAGAATGCAGCACACGTAGAAAGAGAAAACAACAAGGAGAAATAAAGTTCTCCTAGTTATGCCTCCCCTGGGGAGGAATAGCATTTTGATGCATTCCCAGGTCTACCACTAATGGTAAATCTCTGAACATACTAAAATACATGGATGGATGCGTGGGAACACCCACGCTGCACCCATGGAACTCTTCCCTGGGGCAGAATAATGCAAGGCAGCGAGTTGCGCTACTTTGCGTTACTCCACATTCACTAAGCCACACAGGACCACACAAGGTGGCCTTGCGTGGCTTGGTAAATGTCATTTTAGATTTTGCGTCGCCCTTGTGATAAATATGGGCCGTAGGATGTCAGCGCAAGGTTCTGGTCATTTACATAACAGGAGCTTTTAGGCACACTCTCAGTGACACAGATAAAAAGATCAAGTCACGCAATAAATCTAAAACACGGTATGCTACCACCAACACCTTATGAGGTGTACTCAGGACAGATAGTAGCCCTCTGTCCATTACAAGAGCACACTTGGGGCGGCCCTCGAGGTCACATGACAGTTCCAGAACTTTGCAAAATAAAGTACATGTTTAGACCTCCGTGCTCAGGCATACATTAGTATGCTGAGAGGGCCAAAATAAAAGCCAGGATACCAGATACACACTCAGTCAGGCACCTGGAGCAGGGCAACACACCTGCATATCTTGCGAGGAACATTCCAATTCCAACTTTGTGTTAGCAAAGAAAATGCATTCAAGAACACACACTGGCTCTGAATTACAAGCTACACGTCAAGTCACATGTGCAGTAACAAAACCACTCTTGATTCTCCACCACCATACCTAATGAGAACACAAATAGGACAATGTAACCATTCACAAAATGCCATGGCCTTGATGGACAGCCCATCCGCGCAATGGCAAACCTTGAAAAACACATGAAAACAATGGCTGAAGGGATCTTACCTATAGCCCACTATGTATCTGCTCTTTTTGTTTGTAGAAGAACTAATGATGTGTGGTTTTCAATAAAACGAAAACGGTCTGTTACCATACCAACAAACTCACCACAAGTGTCTTTCACAGAAAAAAAAATCTTTTTTCCAGAAGAACCATAAATGTAACTGTATTTACAAGTACTGAATCACTGTGTAACATATTAATCCCTCAGAAAAAACAGAAGGGAATTTTGATAATACTCATGTAATTGGTATGTGGATAACCTCTTATCGAGTTGACCTTTGTATTGCTAGATGCATCTCAGAGCAAACTTCACACTGAATACTAGGAGGGCAATCTAGCACTGCAGCATCTTTATATAGTCATAAGTTGTTTTATTGTGGTGATTCGAGCTGGGAGGAAAGAAGTCAGCTCTTATGCATTTTACTGAACTGAGTGAAGAATGCAAGAACCAGCTAGCATTATTCTAACAGCAGCTCATAGCGTTTTTTGGACATGGCCCTTTCTGCAGGATCATCCCCAAACTTTATGCCTTCACCCCTGTTTTCAGAACTTGTTTTTGTTGGCTTTTAGGACTCTGTGCACTTTACCACTGCTAAAGTGTTTGTGCTCTCTCCTTTAAACACAGTGAAATTGGATTACACCCAATTGTCACATTTAATTTAGTCGTAATTCTTTCGTAAAGTGGTACTACATGTACCCATGGCCTGTAAATTAAATGCTACTAGTGGACCTGCAGCATTGATTGTGACACCCACTTAGGTAGCCTTTTAAACATGTCTCAGGCATGCCATTGCAACCTGTGTGTGCAGTTTTAAACTGCCCTTTCGACCTGGAAAGTAAACCTTTTGCCAGGCCTAAACCTTTTTTTTATACATATAAGTCCCCCCCTAGGGTAGACCATTTGTGGCCCATAGGGCGGGGTAAGGTATATTGAAAAAGTTGGACATGCACTTTTAACTTACTTGTTCTGGTTGTTCTGGTACTGAAGAACTCTTAAATTAGTTTTTTACTACAGCAAAGTCTGCCTCTCTGATAGGATAACATTGGGTTAACTTATTACATTTAGTAACTTTCCACTGGGAGCAGGTAGGAATCTCGAGTTTGGTGTCAATTAATTTAAAACCTTCTTTGATTGTAAAGCTGAATTTTAAATCACAATTCTGAAAATGCCACTTTGAGAAAGTTGCCTTTTTGGCCTAACCATGCGGTGCCTGCCGCCTGTACCATGGGTCACACGACTAGGTGTAGCTGGCAGTTGGTCTTTGTGTATTGCTCCCGGACAGTGAGACAAAGGGCAATAGGTGTTGGCAGACTGGGCCATATCTGACTAGATGATGAGGAGGAGCTGTCACCTACCACACTTGCACATCACAAAGGCTGTCTGGGCACACTCACAAAGGGTTTGACACTAGTCTTTTGAGACCTCAGACTAGCTAGAACCAGAGCAGGGAGGCAGGAAATTCCAAACACCTCTGGGGGTGGAAACCTCGATAAACTTCTCCTAACTTCAAAGCTGGCACCAGGTATAAATTGGCCCTCAGAAGCAACTATTCAGGACACTTCTGGACTGTGGAAGACTCAGAAGGACTGCTGTGCTGCTCTGCAATTAAGACTGCTTCTCTGTTGCCCTGCTGCCCGAGTGAATGGACTTGACCTGCATCTTGAACCCAGGTCTACCAGAGTGAATCCAAGGGCTAGTTGGCTGGCCTCCTAACCAGAGCCCCAGAGACAGAAAAGGCTCCAACTATCTTGAACCCAGCACCTGGAATCTACATGCCATGAATCTTGCCCCCCCCCACCCCCAAGTGATGCCACCAGCCCTGAACCCTGGGAAGTGGGCCTGAAGATGCTCTGCCAGCCCAGCTGTGGTCCTGCATACAAAACCGACGCAGCACAATGCATTTCTTCACAGATGCATGGGAACTGCTGCTGCACAATGCATCCTCGACGCAGACCACCTCGCAAGCCACTTGTCGACTCCATCCTCGATGACGACGCAGGACTTGGCATTGTAGCTCTGCAGGTTCTTCAGAACCACTGGTGTGCGAGGCTTCTTTGACGCAGGACTTCTCTTCACAAGCCCCTACTCAATGGCATCTTCGAAGACTGTTATGTGCTGGATTGAGGCCCTAACATAGTTGCGCCGTTTCAGAGGCACAAATCCTTCGTGCCACAGAGACAGGCAGGACCTGTCACCTACATTGGCCATCCCTTCACAAATAACGAGCAACAGAGTCTGTCCCTTATCTGACGTGTGCTCTGGGTGCAGAAGACGGTCCATCCTACATACGTCATATCCATGTCCAACAGTGACTAACCTACGTCACAACGAGTTCTTAGAAACAGACCCTTAAGCTCTTGGGATTTTCCCTAGCACAGGATTATTGATTTCTCCAAGAACTCATTAAATATGCATGAACCACTATTTCCTAAGGGTTCATTCCTGACGTCTTCCTCTGACTGACTGTATGTCAATACTAACATTCCAAGGCACCTATCAGGTATAAATATACCTCCCTTTGCCCAAGCAAACTAGAGGGGACCGAGACTTTCCATGCCGACACTCTGACCTGAGACGCTGCAACCTGTATCATGTCACAGCTCCAGCTGGCAGAGGTCCATCCACCCATCCTGGGGTGTCCAGCTCAACACCAGGATGAAGTCCCACTAAGGTAATGGGGTTAGACTAAATCCTAGGGGGATTCTTGGCTCTCTAAGACCTACACACATGCTAGGTACACTTAGGTACATCTAGTTAGGCATCATAGGGGTATAGGCTTTATCTTAAATGCATTCTGTATTTCATGTATGTGTTCATTACTATTGCACAATAGTAAAACTGTACCATGCATTTTTATTTAACTGCACTGCTGGCCATATTTCTCTGCTACTGTCCAACAGTTGTCGCAGCACATATAACCAGTACTAGAACAACAACTGTGCAATAAATTTTATTGTAAACACACCCGACTGTTTCTTCTATGTACTTCTCTGAGATGAGTGACTGAATGAAAAGTAGTATATTGTTTCCACGATCCTGAGGGATCAGGGTTTTATATTATGTGGTTGCCAGAAGCTATTCCCTTCTGGTCTTCAAGAAGTTTCTAGTGGCCTCTGAGCTAGCTGGCACAGGTAATTAAGTTTAATATAATCGATAGGGACATACCGACCTTAGTCCTATGTCAAACCTATAGGTTATATTATTCCAATGCGCAGAGCCTATTAGGGAAATAGGAACTACACTACATGACGCCCAAACGTGAATTTGGCATTTATTTAACAGT
Source organism: Calotriton arnoldi (assembly GCA_963921515.1). Taxonomy (NCBI): domain Eukaryota; kingdom Metazoa; phylum Chordata; class Amphibia; order Caudata; family Salamandridae; genus Calotriton; species Calotriton arnoldi. The sequence goes on along the minus strand of CAWUFW010002965.1, from coordinate 94,714 downwards.
AGAATCTGAGTAGTTCAGTCATGCTTATTCTCAGAGACCCCTACTCACAAAACGCCAGAGACGTCTGGAGTGGGTAGGCACAAACTTCCGCCACAGCTCAGTAGGCAATCTTCCTATGTATTGGCTGTTGGTTAATCAAGCTTGAAGAAAAAAGTTCCCGAACAATTGTGCCTTTTAAAACCTTATCTTAAAACCCTTTTTTAGGACATTTTGTTTTCACAACACAATGTCTGTCGAGGCAGTTGCTCCTGTCACTGGGACACAGGTCTCAAACGACGAAGAGGAAGCAAATGCAATACATTTTGCATCCAAAATCAGGCATACACTCACACAAAAACCCCTCAGACATGGTTTAACAGACCGAGAGGGTACAGTGATATTAATAGAGGCACACGAAGATTATCAAACAGATGTGTTCTATTCTTGGGTTACATTCCCAGCAGTAAATGCAACAACTCAGACTTTTCATTCTTACATACATGAAGGACTGCACCACTTGGGGTACAGTCTTTGCTGCCATATATACCAGGACTCATGGTATTCCTTCCTTAGCGGTAATTCCAGATGTCTTACGACAGATACAGAACAAGTATGGAGCTGAACCAGCTCTGACCTTAGAGTATGAAATTACTAGGTAACTACGACCAGGTATCAACAATAATACTAGCTAACATTAAAGGGGAAGCAGCTTCAGTGGCGATCCGCCAACACCTAAGAGAGGTCAGTCTTATAGACCAACCACAAGAACTTCCCAAAATAATTGAAACTGCATATGCAGAACTGGGAAGGACAGTTTGGGTGGGAAAGCTTTTAAAACCACAGCTAATGGGCAGTCCTGAGAAGGACAATTCTAAGCAGACACCTACTTCTTCTAAAAGAAGTGGGATAATAATAAAAAACAAAATTTTTCAGAAAAGATTCTCAGTCCTGAGGTAGGTCTCCTCAACAGGAGCCCTCTGCAAAGAGGTATAACCTTAGGAATAGGGATAATATTAGGAAACCTGACAGGTATCAGGATACTGATACACATTCCTCTCGACAAACAACACATGGAGAGAAGGAAAGTCAGCACACTAAGAGGAGCGCAAGCAGTCCAGGGACAAGCACGCTCAGGACTCTTCTAAAACAGAAGACAAGCCACAATCCAAACCTTAATTTAAAAGAAGAAAGTTGCAGGTCTCAAAGTTAGACATGCACAGAATCCTAAGGACTCAACTTCTGAACGGGGAATGGGCTCAGACAATGCTAGACAGCGCGTCAGAAGTAACAATAGCTCGCCAGAACCTGAAGGAATTTCTGGACAGCAAAATTGAATGATTACATCACGGTGGAAACACCAGACAAAAGGGTGAGCGTCCCACACAAGTTATATGAAATAACACTCCGCATGGAGGAGGACAAACACAGGAAAGTAAAAGGTATCTTTGCGAAGAACCTATCATCTGGTTTTGACATACTGTTAGCAGAACAAGATTAGCCGCCAGCATTCGTCAGGGAGCGCCCAAAGGGAGAAAGTATATTTTTCCTGCATTTTCCAACCATGTTCCCGTTCACCTTAAACATACTTATGCACGGGAGTGGGCAGTAGCCCAAGCTCCAGCATTGTATAAAAATCACGCTGGATGGGTTGATGCCTCAACCCACTACGTGATCCCATTAATAGTTTCACCACATGCTCAAAGACATTATCGTATTAAGCAAGAAGCTAAAAACACAGGTCAGCAAGTTCTTAGATCAACTTGAATACCAGGAGATCATTGAAAAATGCACTTCACAAAAGAACAATCCCTTGTTTCACTTATCAAAACATGATAATACATTTCGTCTAGTTTTCATTTACAGACACTTGAACACTTGCACAAAGACATATGCTGTCCAACATGCAGATAGTGCTGCATTAATGAATAACATTATGCGGGAAAAATACAAAACGACACTTGTTGTCTCAAATGGATTTTTCTGTCAAACTATAGCACCTGAAAACAGGTACCTAACAGCATTTAGTATATTAGAGTCCCAGCGACAATTTTTTGTCATCTCCCCCGTGGGTATAAGAACAGCTCAGGGGTATTTTCTGAAAGAGTTACTGAATGGCTAAAGCACTTTGATGAAGAAGCGTTGTCCTATTTGGATGATATTTATCTAACGGACGACCTATTGGGGAAACACTTGACCAGGGTGAGCACCATTATTATGGGATTCGCCTTTGAGGGCTACAAATTTAATTTTGAGAAACCAAAAATTGCCCACCTCTGTGTCCTATTTTTGGGATACTAGTTTTCAAGTGAAGGAAAAAGCCTGGCAGCTAACTTTTAGAAAAGTGTGCGCTGCTCCAGCCTCCAAAGACATTAAAACAACTTCCAATCAGTACTGGGATTCCTAGATTTTGGCAGAACATACATTTTGGATTTCGCAGAGAGAGTAAAACCTTTCTACGACCTTTTTCAAACCTGACTTTTCAGTCAAACACTGGACACAAGAACACACCAATATTCTTTGTTCACTCCAGGAAGATATTATTGCTTCCAAACACATACACACACGTGTAAACTTGCACCACTTGATACTCAGTATCATTTTGGGTCAATGTGGGTACACTTATTAAACCTTTAATGAAGGTGAAACTGTACCAATCGCATACAAATCTCATCTGTACACAAACACAGAAATGAGTTTTAATTCAACAGGAAAAAATTCTGTCAACCATTCAGACTGCTGTAGCAAAAGAAAGAGCACTGGCTCATGGGATGATGCATTATTGTCGTCACCCCAGTACCGGGGCTAGCATTCCTAATGCCAAAGCCTTACATCCAGAATGAATACAAAGGGCTAATTCTTTTGCTGCATCAGACTTTGAATCCAGATTTGATCCAAGTTTAAAAACACAGGCATTCCTGCAATATGAGAAAGAACATCATCTACCAAATGAAATCTTGCCTCTAGATCAGTATGAATTTTTAAGATTTACATTGATGGGTCTGCCCCACCGGCCGCCTTTGTTAAAGAACAGATGCTGGATGGCAAGTTACGTCCTCATTGCACCAAAAAACTACCTCTAGGTAATAGCACGGCTCGGTTGGCAGCTTTAAAAGCCCTGATACTTGCACTTGTAAACATGGATCGAGAATTCCCCACACTCATTGTGTGCGATTCCTTTTACTGTGTGCAATCATACAATAAAGCATAAAACGCTTTGGGAACAAGTAGTTCAGTTGAGAAATGAACTACCTCTGCCCACTGAAATTTTGCCTCTCGATTTATACTGACGGATCAGCACAACCCGCTACAGGGAGTAAGTAAGCAAGCTTACAGTGCAGCATGTGCAATCGTTAAAGGTCGCATTCGCGATGGTAACTTCAGACCAATGGTCACTAAAACTCAATCTCTAGGAGATTGTACAGCTCAGCGAGCTGAACTACAAGCGTTCAAACTGGCACTTGTAAATACAGATCGCGAATTCCCCACACTTATAGTGTGCGATTCCTTTACTGTGTTCAATCATATGATAAATATTTACACCATTGGGAACAAAATGGGTTAAAAGATGAAAAAGGTGGCATAATTAAACACAAAAATTATGGGAACAGGTAGTGGAGTTGAAAAATACGACCTACCAAACAAAAACTCACGTGATTAACACACTGAGTCATCAACGTGATGGCGTGCACGTTGCAGGGAATTCATTGGCTGTAGAAGCCACACAGGGGCTGTTCACACAGCTTCCGTAGCTGTGCACACTCGTTCAACATCGAGAATAGACGGTTAGAATATGGTGGCTGTAATTGCTTCACGCAAAGGCAGCACAGCAGTGCCTAAGAAATTTCCACTTATATACTCCTACAAGTTAGGTGCAAACAACATTCCATATGCTCAGATTTCTGGAGTGGGGGATAGAGTATTTCCAAATATGGATAGTAGGCAGGAATTAATCATTTAAAGCACACAAGGGCTTGGGCTCCGCGCATTCAGGGGTAATAGCTACTATTTCTTCATTGCAACAGTGCTATTGGTGGCCAGGGTTCAGAAGTCAGACTATTGGCTTTGTCTTGAACTGCAAAATCTGCAAACAAATGCCAGGCTACACCATCGCAAGACCCGCGCAGGTCCCATTGCTAGACAGCATCAGACTGTCCACTTGATCGTGTCATGTAACAGGACCACTGTGGCCCCTCAAATTTTGAGGTGGCTTAAAAATATATCTTGGTGGCAGTGGATCCTTGCTCAAGTTTCCTATAGGTATGGCCTCAGCACTCAGCTGACGCTCAAAACTGTTATAGAAAGATTTGCGAGTCCATAACAGGAGATACGCAATCAACGTTACACCCTGACTGTGGCTCCACGCTTAGCTCTCGGGCTGACAAAGAGGCCATGGAAGGGATGGACGTAGTATTGCGGTACTCCTCTCCAGCGCCATCCTGAGGGAATTTAGGTAGAGGAGAGGAAGGACTGGGGCATAGAGCAATCCTTAACAGCTAGGGTATTAGGCAGGGCGCTAGTGAGGTCAAACACTTATATGGATTCAGGGGGCAATACACACCTAGCCAAGAAGCTCTCTAGGAGGTCTGACTCCATTTACGAATGTGGGAACCTGATCATAAATGTGAAGGCACAGTGGCGGATGAAAACCATTCTGTATCTATGATCGTTTGGCTGTTTTACAGGAACTAAAGGAAACAAAGAAACAAACAAAGATTCTGTCAAAGTGAAACAGGCCGCCACTGGGAAGTCGAGGTAATCACGGCAAGACCTGTCTGAATCCCAAAAGTCGGGGATCTGGGCAGAGACAGATAAAGATCGCGGACACAAAGGAATTTGGCCCCTCATACAGGAAAAACTGTGCCATTCCTTGAAGTGAAAGGAACAAGAACTGTACTTTTGCTGCATCTTGCCGTGAAAAAGGAAAACAGATTCATGTCAAATGAAAGAATCAAACAAAAACGATGTGGCCAATACTGAGCAGTAGGCCTCGTGAACTCCACAGTAGTAGACGTCCCTCTCACTACTATTCAAGAAATTCAAACTGAAAAGCTCATCAAGTTTGAGAAATAAAATCCATGGAGTGGGGGACTATGCAACAATGCAATGGAACTAGTTCTCCTTGAACCAACCTTTCAAATTCAAAATAAAAGTCAAGACAATACTCAAGTTGCAATTTGGCCAAAAACAAATGTGTACACCAACGTTTTTCAACAAAAACATCAAATAATAAATGCTTCAACGTTTTTCAACAAAAGCATCAAATAATAAATGCTTCAACGTTTTTTCAACAAAAGCATCAAATAATAAAATCTTCAACGTTTTTCAACAAAAACATCAAATAATAAAAGCTTCAACGTTTTTTCAACAAAAACATCAAATAATAAATGTATCAACGTTTTTCAACAAAAGCAACAACTAATAAATGCTTCAATGTTTTTCAACAAAAACATAAAATATTAACTTCAACATCTGAAAGTTTTTCAGCAAAGACAAACTATTAATTTCAACATTTCAAACGTTTTTCAACAAAAACAGCAGAAATTACTTCAGCTAAACACGATGCAATTTCATACAGCTACTGGCTATTTCATTTACTGTGATACGTTTTCCATGGCTCCACGTGAACAGGAGGCGAAGCCAGCCAAAAACAAACAACGAACATGCAAGTACAAACTTTTGAACCTTTTCTTTTTCCAAAAAGATACAGACCTGGCTTCACCATGGGTAGAACTATGGGGTACTGTCTACGCCGCGGGCCGTTGTCACTCTGCACGGGCCTCCCCTTCGACTCCGGGGCCACCTCGCCGCGCCGTTCGGGGGGGGAGGGGCCACCTCACCACGGCTGTCCGGTTGTCCCCCAGGGGCCGGTCGTGGATGGTTCACCTCCGGTCGCCCACCGGCAACTTCAGCGGCACTGGGGGGGCCTCTGGAGCGTCTCTAGCACCACGAGCCGCCAACTTGGTTCTTCTGCCTCCAATCGGCCTCGGAGTTAAAAACGCTGCGCCACTCCGTTGTGGGCCCTTGCAGGGCCCCACCGATCACCAAAGGGGGTAAGCCCCTCGGGGGAGCTATTTAGATGTGAAATTAGATAAGGGTTGCTGCAGGATTATGCTCGGATTTAGGGCTCCGGCGGGAGCTCGTCTTCAGTGCGTCTTACTCGGCCATGAGCTAGGCCACGCCCCCCACCACTAGGTATTGTTAAACATTCAAAATGGACATACTTCAGAAGATAATTCCCCTATTTCCTTAGGGGATTTAATGATCACAATCTATCTTCAATATGCATACTTTCATATCCCGATAACAAAAAAACTCAATATTTCCTATGGTTTGGTGTTCTGGACAATCGCAGTTTCATTTCTTTGGCCTCAACTCATTTCCTTGTGTGTTCACCAAGATGGTTGCTCTAATAATTGCAATGCTTCTTTAAGGTGGGTGGACCCCTTTCTGGATGAATAAGCTTCTCCAGGTCACAAAAAATATTGGAAAGTCTGGCAGTAGTCAGAGATTGCCTAGCTCTTCACAGATTTCTAAGCAACCTTTTAAATGGCAGACACCCATTCAAAGGAGTAATTCTTCATGGGGGGTTTGCACATGGTTTCCACCCAGAGGACTGAGCAGCGAGGCTGCGTCTGTTGTGGTCTAACCCTCTGAAATGGGATTTGCCTCCAACGAACAGAGGTTGAAGATACCAGGTTGTATAGGATCTTCAGCTTCAGAGTGGTATGGGTGTGTCCAGGTCTTTATCCACTGATAACTCATCTGCATGGTAACTAGAAACCAGCATTTCAGGACTTCATGCTTTAATTCCAGTCACACAAGAGGTACAGAATTAATATCTGTCGTGGATGAATCCTGAATCTTTGTTCAAAGGTTTTTCGCTCCAACCAGGACCTAAAATTGTGGTCACAATCGAGGTCAGCTCAATCAGATCAGACTAATAGAAAACGCTTGCGGCCTCAGCCATTCACACAAGAGATACAATAAAATAAATATATAAAGGTTTAATAATAAGGCAAACATCTTTAAAAGAGTATCAATCACATGCAAAATACCTGCATCACAAGGCCTGGGACTGAAGAAGTCCATTTCTTTCTATTTTTTACTCCACAATTTCAACATAACCCCTTTCACCACAATTTGCAACTGATTTGTCTTGTCCCAGCAATGTTTGCACATATCCCTGAATGGGGTCTGGTCACTATGCATCCTGTTAGTTAGCCATCAAGATTTACAATCTTTATTTGCCACCTTGTTCAGTTAAGAGCACAAGTATCTCCCTCACCGACCATCTCTAGCAAATGCCTAGCTATCACTCTGGTAATTGAATTGTGAGGGGTCATTTAACAGGAACGATAGGCCTTCTGCCCCGAATCCAGGCCTCGCTTGCTATTTGCTAGGAAATTGTCTTATTGCTTTTCGCATTAAACATGGCGTATTACACAAGAAAATGTAACAAGTCTTCACAGCTACCACAAATACACTTATCAGTTGCTAAAGTCAATTCCTATGCACACGCATTCAGGTGATGCGAAAGTTCACCAGATGTAGTAGAACAGATGGAGGCAATGTCTCTTGATGATTTTCTTTTTTCTTTTAATCAAAACAAAAAACACGAGGTCCAGCAAACACGTGTTTCGTCATTAGGGTGATAACCCTCGACTTCTTCAGGGCTGCCACGTAAAACAAGTATTCCTGACCTAAAAACCGTTTATAATTCCGACCCGGTAGGTCAATATTTCTCCCAGGTATTCGTTTCAATTGAAAGTTAGTTATGCCACGAGTCTAAAAACCGGTTGTACTTCCGACCCGGTAGGTCAATATTTCTCCCAGGTATTCGTTCCAATTGAAAGTTAGATATGCCACAAGTCTAAAAACCGGTTGTACTTCCGACCCGGTAGGTGAACAATTGTCAAGGTATTCAAACCGGTTTGAACTCGATCCTGGCAGTTAGAAGCGTCGCAACGTACTCGTGCAAGACGACCTGAGGCTCACATCGGCCTGCTCTTTCCATACATTAGTCTTAATTTTGACTTCACATCGATAGACTCATGGCTAATTTTTAAGCAGTTTGAATACCTTGACAATTGTTCACCTACCGGGTCGGAAGTACAACCGGTTTTTAGACTCGTGGCATAACTAACTTTCAATTGGAACGAATACCTGGGAGAAATATTGACCTACAGGGTCGGAATTATAACCGCTTTTTAGGTCAGGAATACTTGTTTCACGTGACAGCCCTGAAGAAGTCGAGGGTTATCACCCTAACGACGAAACACGCGTTGGCTGGACCTCGTATTTTTTGTTTTGATTAAAAGAAAAAAGAAAATCATCAAGAGACATTGCCTCCATCTGTTCTACTACGTCTGGCAAACTTTCGCATCACCTGAATGCGTGTGCATAGGAATTGACTTTTGCATTTCGGACCTTTGGGTCCCAACTTTGAGGGTTTAGGGTTTTTTTCCCTCACCTGTGGCACCGCAATAATTACTTCTGTTGATTTACTGTACGCCCTAAGTTGAGCGCCACTACTTCCTGTGTTAATTAATACCCCCATTTTGTAGTACACTTATCAGTTGCTCTCTGCATTTCTTCATCACAGCCCCAGTTGACAGGGCACCGCTCCTTGCTAGATCAAAGAATCAGTATGGTCTTCTGTTACCCAAGGCCACAATGAAATGTAAAAAATTCCCTTGAGTTCACATACACAATGTTTTTCTATGTCTAGCAACCTCAGACTACTTTTAAATCATATTTCTTATATTTGGAGCAGCCTTTGGGCCTGCAGGGCGGTTCCCAGACCTAGTTGTTTTACTAACGCTTTCCAGCCAGCTGAGAACTTGAATAGCTTTCTCATTTCCTCGTCTCTGCCAATTATGTAACTCGAATTAGATAACAGGTATTTTGCAACACAGTTTAGGGGATCTAATTTGCATCTTCTTTCAGTGGGGATAGAATGAACATCCAGTTCTGGATCTATTGATGGAAAACCCCTCGGAAGATGATTCTGAGACGTACTACAGTGATGTATGTGTTAGAACCGTTCTTGGCAGCTACTGACATTTTTCATGAACATCCTTAGCTTATGCTCTTTTATAGCTGATGTATTTTAACTTGCATGAGTTGAACGACCCTGGTTTCTTAAAGTCTTATGTGTTTATATTAAGTGTGATAAATGTTTTATTAAGGATGCGTTTAGCAGCATGATCTCAGCAAAAAGGTTTTAATCTGTTTGCACTTAATGGACTTAAATATAAATATAAAGTATTCTACTACTACCCTCGGAAGGTGGAGATCCCACTTCCAAAACCTTTTTTTACGAGGGCCAGTTTTTCCCACACTTCTGTCGGTGCCCCGAATCTCTGCCCCATCTACGGTTTGTCTACCTACCTTTGCCTGGACCACCATATCAATATTAGCAGAAAACGTAACACCGTGCTATTTGACAAAATAGAGATTTGCAGTCCGATATGTTTCTGATTTATAAATGGCATATTCCACATGCTTTTGCCAGCCCAAGATTTTTGAAATTGCTAGGCCCAATACAAGAATTGGGTCACTTTTTATTTGGCGTTTGCTCAATTTCTGTGCTCAAAGTGGCATGATCTTCATTTCGGGTGAACTGATGAGTCTGTTCACTCTACATTAGTGCTCCATTGTTCACAATTGCTCTTGCAAGCCATTTTAAGTTTGGGCTTATAAAAGGGAATCATATGCATAGAGCGAGCACCTTAATTCCATCAATTACATGTACATCCTCTGTAGTAGTTAACATCACTTCATTCAAGTCAATCAACCTGCAGTAAAACTTACAGTTAGTGTAAATCAACCTAACTGGTCTCTGAGAGTTGGGCTCATATTTTCAGCCCTTCTTGTATTGCGGGACATAGTTTGCCATCTCTTGGGCTTTGGTGCCAAGAGTCAGGCCAAGCCAGAAGTACAGATATCTCACGGGGGGTAGGGAGGGCGGGGGTTGAAGATGTCCACCATCCATGCAGATGTTTGAACTCCTCCATGGTTATATGGCCAGGTGCTTTGTTCTGACCCAGATCTGCTATTGCTTCCCAGCATCTATTTTCCAAGAAGATCGCAGTGCACTTGGTTCTGTTTGCTTCAACAATGTGTGGAGATGCAATTTTTTGGGTGGGCAATTTGCGATTTCCTTCCAATTTATTCTTCTAAAGAGCTAACTCATTGCTGAAAATTGCATAAAAGTAATATTGGCCTCTTGCATACACTTTACTCCCCTGAGCACTTCAGCTATTTTGAACCAAAACGTTTGTGTATCGTTTTGCCTTTGCAGAGACTTGTAGGGACAGCAATCTTGCGTTTAGGAAATCACATTTGTAATTTTCGTCAGCCCTCCATATTTTCACTGGATTCCTCTTGGGTCTCATACTTTGACTGAAAGCACTTTTTGTTTCTTTGCAGTCGTTATCAAACCAGAGCTCAAGGCTGTGTGGTTCTCTTATACATCCTTGGAGCACTAATAACAATGTGCTTTATGGAGGAGAGTAAACATTGGAAATTCTCAAAATAGCTTTGTATTTCTTTTTGATATTTTGCTGTAGGCGATACCATTTTACCCTTTCTAATGTGCCCTCTACCTAAATTTCACCACACTATACTTTTAATTTCATTTCAAGATTGTTATTTCAATAGACTCATATTTATCAAGAGCTCCAATGTGTTAATTTCAATATTTCTCTAGGTTCCTTTTATACGCATTGAAAAGACATTATGGTCACTTTCCTGTATCCATGGCACAGCAGCGTTCTCAAATTTGTAGCAGTCCACGGCTCGCAAGAAAATATAGTAGATCTCGGATGACAATATCTTGGTTCTCTTAAGTGTTTCTGGCACTAATTAAACCTTTATTTATACAGAAAGAGTTCAATCATGTTCCTCATGCATCCTTTTTTAAAACAATTATGCTTTAGAACAGGGATGCCAACTGCAATTTTTAACTTCACTTAAGTCCTCCGAGTCATTCGCCTAATTTGCCATTGAAGTTCCCAAAGAACAGGATATTCCTTAGGAAATGTAATTGTGTCACTAATAGTCTGGAGCATGGATATGAAGCATGTCTTCTTAGTATGGCTGAAATATACATTCATAATTCTTAAAATTAATTCGTTCAGGAGTACAATGCTTACATCAAGACATCAATGTATCGTATTTACCAGTTCTTTGCTTGTCTGCATGACTCTACCCTGCAGGCAATCAGTGGACCTCCAGAGTTCCTTACCTCTTTGTTTATCATAGCACACTTAGTTGAGTTCACATATCCAGGGATATTCCATTGAATGGCTGTACAAGTCTCTTGAAGGGCAACTATGTCATGTTGGTTTAGGTATTCCATGAGGTCTAAACTTCCTGCTTTTCGTGAAATCCATTCCACAATCCAATAGGGGATCCCTGTTTTCCATTATAGTTCCCTTGTGCCCTCGCGCTCTCTTCCTTCTCAGGTCGCTCGTCAGTCAGAGCCATGCTCTATGCTATTTGGACGACTAAAATTGCTCCAATTGTCCCTTTATTTATAATTCGCTCTTTAGGATCAGATCCTGTCGGCCCAAAAATGAGTGGACTCTCACCTCACACAAAAGCCAATCTGTATTAAGAGTCTGGCCTTTTTGCAAGATGTTGCTAGTGGATGTTTTCATTTTGGGGTTCAATACTTGCATTGTTTCAGGTAACCACATTCCTTATCTGTGAAAATGGATTTGCTAGGCTGTTGGTGTCTTTTACATATCTATCAGTACCTACCAAGATCACATCTTTACTCAGGGACCAAGCTGGAACCTGGAGTCTGGCCAATTTTTAAATCATTCCTTTTAACCAACTATTTGTTGATTACAGACTTTGGACTACTTCATACTGTATTTTGTTAAATAGGTGCTAAGATTTCTCTCCTGAATTCGGATTTGAGGGGTTAATTTCAGACATTAAATCCATATCTTGCACCAACTTTAACTGGCAAAAACTGCTTATTTTGCACTGGGAACCCATTTAGTGTCCCCAACACAGCCCGGACGTAGATTTGTTCAACTTGCTTGGCCATGCGATTTTGAAGGTAACTCAGCTTTTTCAACTTCATCCTGCGATATACTCATTAAGGATCTTCTATATGTTTACCTATGTTCCTTGTGGACAGTCTGTCCACAATTTCTACGTAAGTAGGCTGATATTTCTTGCTTGCCTACATCCATCAAGTTCATTTGGTATCTTACCTTTTCCATATTGTTCTTCAAGGTTTCTCCTTTTGGGTTTCTTTCCTTTAAGAGTTCTTCTTCTGTTCAGGTCATGTGATTTTGTGATTTACTGCTAACGGCCTGGGAAGATCCCGGAACTCCATCTTTAGTGCTGCAAGCTTGTGTCCTTCTCCCGGAGAAGATCTTACCTACGTGCAGTGGCAGCAGCATCCTTTGTACTTTCCAAGTGGATCTTGTACAATGTTGTGTGTGGAATTACCTGGATGCCCACCAGGTGCTGAAGCTGCACTGTCAAACACTTGGTCTGGCTGACTTTTGCCTCTCGTGCCCAGACAGACCAAGGTTTTCGACGAATTGATGCAGACTATGTCATTTGTTTCCACTATAGCATTCCTGGCAGCCACTCCTTTTTATTCACTCCCTACACTTAAAGGAGCTGGCAAAAGGAGATCATCTCAACTTCAAGGTGCACCCCAGGATATTAGCAGGATTAGTGCCAGTTTGACAGCTGCCATTGGGCAGTAGATCATCTTGCCTGTCATCGCCCATCGCCTATACATTCTCTGGGGGGACCCAATTTTAATGAGGCTATCTATTCAGATTGGAAATTGAAATTACGTGATCGGAAAATAAAGGTTTACTTCGTCATCTAGCAGAGGCAATCCAAAATATTGCAGGCACTCTACACTGAAATCCTGTTCCTATCCTGGGGTTCTTTCCAACGGCAGTGCCCAGGCCACTCTACCTCTCCTTTTCCATATGAATGTGTCTGTCTTGTGATTTTTTGGGGAATGGATTTCAAAAAAACCTTGTGGTGTTTATTAAGACCTCAATGTCATCTATCCAAATTTTTAGCAAACCTGGTTGGACTTAGAGTAAGGTGAAGGTATTGCAGCTCAATTACTGAACAGTTTTCCTTTGTCTTTTCCTCTTGCTCCTCCAGATCGCCCGCTGGTTATGAAAGCCTTGCATTTTAATTGATTTGCCTCAGATTCAGTGAGCATGAAGATTCCCCAGTAAAAGTTGTGTTTTTGTTTGCCATTACTTTGGCCCGCAGAATTGTTGAAATGGTAGATCTCTTCTGATGGGCTCTACTTCTATGTATTCTAGAGTATGGTCAAATTCTGTGTACCAATACAATTGTTCTGGCAAATGTTGCATCAATCTCAAATGTAGCTCAAGAGGTTGTCTTGTCTGTTTTTTTCATCCCCTTCCTACTCAAAAGAGGAATTATGTCATTATTTGGATATCAAGAGAGCAGTTTTTGATTTATTTGGACAGAGAAAGAACTTTCTGCCTGCCAAATAATTTGTGACAATTTAGTTTAGCAGGCAATGGTTAAAAGGCCAGCATGAAAGGCCTTAAAGGCCAACAGATGGATTAGTTCTACCATGGCATTGGGTTATTATCAAGTAAATGTTCCAGGATACATCTGCAAGGAATATGGCTGCATCATGAGCAGAATTTCAAGCAGTTCCTCCTGCTGAGATGTGTAGAGCTGCCACCTGGACCTCTATAAATACTTTTGTTCACCATTACAGCCTTAATGGTTTGGAACTTGAAGGAAGGAAATTTGGTGTAGGAATTCTTAGTTCTATTCTGTCATTAACACTTTTTTCTTTTTTATAATAATTCACTGGGTGAGCTGCAGTAAGTGATTTGTTCGCTCATTTCTGCAAAAGCTTCGGTATTCCTCACACTTAGGGGCCGATTCCGATCTCGGCCGGTAGGGCTCCGAATCGGATTTACCGGATCCGATTCGGAGCCCTGTTTCCCGACCGAATCGTACGCGGGTCCGGCCGAGCGAGTACGATGCAGGCACCCGCGAAAACTCCGACCGACTCGAACGCGGCTTCAACACGCTCCGACCGACTCGCATGGACACGACTCGCACCGCGCTATGGAGACGTTTCCCGGCCGGGTAAGTACGATGCGCGCCGCGAGCAGTCCGATCGACTCGCGCCCGTCCGGCTCGAAAAAGCTGTCGGAGCCGGACTTTGGGGTCCGCGTCGGACCCCCGGTACGCGTAGGCGCGTGAGTCGCACACAGGGGGGGACCCATGGGTCCCCCTACCTGTGCGTGTACGGCGCGATCGCTTCGCCGCGCACACGCTGTAGGGGGCGCCCTTGTCCGCCTCGCACCCATTGAGTCAATGGGAGCCCGCGTACGCGTTGTACGACAGGCTCCCATTGACTTCAATGGAAGTCCGACCGACTCGAGTCCGATGGCATGCGTGCGCATCGTACTCGATCGGTCGGACTGCCCGAGTCCGATTCGGTCGGAAATCTCTCCGGGTCCGGCTCGGTCGGAGAGCTTTCCGGCCCGAATCGGAATCGGCCCCTGAATGTCTGGAATGAGGACAAGGGACATAGAGGAAATGTACTGATTACTTAATAATGGTAATCTACATTACTCCCAGTATTTTAGAGGTATGTAGACTTTTCATCAAGCACTCAATTTGTGAAAGGTCAAAACATAGATGTCTACTCTGATGTACCCTCAAGTACTGTAAAGTCTAAGGTTTCTTAACCAATTTGTTTTGAAATCTGTACTATAAGAAGCTGAATTATTTTCCAAGTGTTGTTTTGGGAGTGGTAGTGTGAGTGGTAGAGCCTGTACTTTCACCATACTCCAGGGGAGACAGGCAGGCTTGATCCCTCTGCTGTCACCAAATATCGAAGCTGACCAGCCACCACTGGCAGACATGCATTTTCTATGCCCGGTCAAGCACCTTTTTTTACAGACAAGAGACATTTTAAAGTCACAGCAAAACATTGGCATAGAAGTCCTTGGAGTATAGACTTACATGCAGCTAGACACTCGAGTACCTTTTTTTCTTTTTTAATCGAGGTCCTAACAGACTTGCAGTATTTGCAGGATCATTCTTGAGGATTAGCCAAAGCCATGCAAATATACGGACATGCCTTTTAGCAGCAATATTCTTTGTCTTCTGGGGGATCGTTACCACGTACTTAGATTTGCAGGAGGGAGAACAGAAAGCATACTTCAGGGGTAAAAAGACCATTACATTTGCATAACACCAAAAGGTACATTAAAATCACACACAATTATTTCCTTCTTTGGTTCGTTCTTTCATAGTTATTTCAGAAAGTGAAAACACAAATGACGTGGGACATATCAGGCATCTTGTTTCCCTCTAGTTGTCTCGTCTTTAAAGCCCACTACCTTGAAGATGCGTCACTAACCAGACATCAATCTAATCAATAATAGCAGGGTGCTCCCAGTTGATGGGGCAGTTGGAACCTTATTGACAGTCACCAGTATAAATGTCCAACTCATGGAGATTAAAAAAACAAAAACTTATTTCTCAATTGTTTGGGATGGATTTTCAGAATATTTAATTTTCATTACTTGTAAAGGTTAGAAAACTAATTGAAGTAGAAAGTCTCTTCAGTGACCCCATCCAATACAAATAGCCATGAGACATCCCGTCTCGCTCATTTAGAAAGACTTGCTATGTTTCCCTTTGTCAAGAGTCCCCTTGAGCCTTACACATTTTTCTGTTTCTCATGAACTCATTGCTGGACGCTGTGGGGCAACAGGGGTCCACCCAAAGAGGTACTGTTATCATGGGCCGCTAATGTCCTCATTAGCGGGAAATGACATGACACATGGTTAGTGGCAGCTGATCGACACAGTTCATCCAAGTAAGGAATCGCTAGGGAACTATGGCATTCCTGAAGGAAATACATTTTAATGGCTGCCCACCGTCAAAGGAGTGGGACCAACTTTGAATCTGAGTGGCCTGTTGGCTGGACCTCAACTGCCTTTATAACTGATCTAAGCCCTTTTCTCTGGCTTATCCATAGGTTATCCAATGTTGGCTGTCTGCCATGGGACAGTAGGGAATACTTTTCAGGACTGAATAAAAAGGGTTGCTGCTGCTTCACTCTAAAGTAGAGAGACATGAGACTGACTAACGTGGTGACCATGCCACAATTCAGCTCACAGTCCCTGGTCCAGCAGGGCAATGTGATGCTACGAAGACCTACAGCTGATGAAGACTACCAACACTGGAGATGAGGGCCTGCTCCCCAACCAAATGCGGAGATCCCCTGGAGTGCAGAGAGCGAAGATCCTCCACACAGTGAAGAGAGTGACTACGAATGTCAATAATGCAATGTTGGACCTGTCCAGATCTGGCTTCAATTCCCACTTGGCATCACACAGCAGCTTTGCATGTTACAGCCCTACAAGTGATCCCTTGCACATGGTGCCTAAGGTTCATGCAAGCTGAAGTCAGAAGTGACTTCTCAGTGTAATGCACTCCTATCAGCTGCCATATACACTCCACCACCAGACTGAATTCGGACTGCAGGAAGTGACTAGCGCTCCAGAGCCATGTCAGCCTCTCCCAACTACAACACTGAAAGAGAACCGACTTGCAGCTTTTTGAAGTTATGTGACTTGCCAGTTCCCTGCAATGTGATATTCTGAGGATGATGAATGAGTAACACTAAACAGTGGACCTCATTCTCGTCTGAGGCAACAGACGCTGTACTCTGGCTAATCCAGATTTCCTGATTAACACTGTATTCGTGCCACTCACATGTAGTCTCTCCAGCATAAACTCATGCTACAGAGTAGAGAATCCTACTCATATTCATTAAATAGTAATCTAAATAAAGACTTAAAAAAAACCACTGCTTCAACATTATGTTTATTGTGAGTTATACGGTATGTTAACTGAACTAGGCATATTACCCCAGCCCACCTTCCAAGATAAGCCTTGACGGTTCAACTTAGCCTCTCCTAAAAGTCAAAGCCTTAAGAGATGGTTGTTGGTCATTCAGCGATAACAACAGTACTTATTACAGGGCCAACAAGCACTGATCTCAACTTTTGTTCTGCTACAAGTGTCAAATCATCACTTACCACAAATAACACTGCTAACTTTCCCAAACAATGCCATTATGTCACTACGTTCTTGAACACTTTGCATAAGCAGAATATCAGTATAACCTTTATGTATAAATGTTCATGTGTCCCGCTGACAACATTGTTGGGTTACACTAAACAAATCCTAAAGCCAGTGAGACGTCTGGTGGGAGTGCTACTGTTATATCCGAAAAAGAGATTGGCTTGTTGCTGGATGAGGCCCCCTACTGAAGTTACAGATTGGTTGAAAGACGCCACCATATCAAAACAAAGAGTTGAGAACTATGCAGATACCCAATCCCCCCCACATGACATTTCGAAGCCCTTTAGTTTCCCATCTTAAACCAAAGAAGATTGATACTGCGTCCTAGTGTTGTCTGTCCACATCAATATGCAGAAATGCCATTATTGGTAAACATACCTGTCAGGGAACTGTCTGATTGCTCTTTATACTCAAATGTCATAATGCTCAATGCTACCTTTCTGCTGGGATGCTACTGGATCAGTTTCTTTTGTAATGCTCTTAACAGACAAACCAAAATTTACAGAACATATACCTCTACGTGTCTGCTGTATTGTTATATCTGGAAACCCAATAAAACTAATAATTAAAAAAAAAAAGTATGTATAAATGTCAAAAATAAAGTAAAACAAATGTCATCATTTATCGGCAAATGATAAACAAAAATTTAAAAAACACTGAAAACAAGATAACTATTTCCTCAAGGAGGTAAAATGTCTTCCACTGGTGTAGAAATTTACAAATGGCATTTAAAAGCAGTGTCTCCATTTTAGGGATGCAACAACAAGTTGGGAAATGTGTTAGGTCAAGCATAAACCTTGAATAAAATGAAGGAGGTATACAAAAATAATTCAATCCTTTTAACGTGGTGGTAAAGCACATTAGGCACTGACTAAATTCTAATTACAAAGCAGCACTTAAAGAAAGCTGTTTGCAGCGATAACTTCGGGTCCTGCCCTACTGTTACCTAATGCTTTACAATTCTCTGCCTTTAATATGTGCCCTATTGCACAGTGCAATTGTTAAAATAAAATAAATTATCACCTAATCAAGTGTGCAATGTAGCCACACGTAGTCTCAGGTGAGACGTCGACAATCTTCAGGAAAATACCAAGTTAGATACTACGTTTTTAGACGGAGTTACTGAAGACTTTTATTTCTGGAGATACTTCTTAAATCAGGACTTGAAATTTAGACAGCGTTGATTTTCACCACTGGTGTCGTTAAAGAAAGGAAAGCCCTTAATTCATGAAGAGCTGGGTGAAGAAAAGGGACGTGGGATTTACTGCTGGACTCAGACCATAACACTAGATGCCACTCCAACAAGGCTCTTTATGAAGCTGTCCCCAATATCAAGTTACGTTACTAGTAGAAAACACAATTCTATTAAAACAGAAGATTGCATTTCAATCTGCTGTAAATCAATACTCCAAAAGACACACAATTGATGGACGGAATGCAGAACAAATCAAAACATTCACCCCCAGTCAAGAGATCTGGGTTAAATCCATCATTCTTTTGCTCACCATGCCACCCCAGTTTAGACCTGGCCATATGCAAATCAGTCTTGACCCTGTGCCTCATGGGAACAGTCCAGCCCGAACTGCCAAGCCAGGTCCTCCCTGGACCGGAAACAAGCATCCTAGGACCGGTTTCGGGTTTCACCCTCTTCAGCCAGGATAGCTTGATTCCAGAGGCACAGTGAGCCCAGGACCCACGTCTGGGCATACCTGGCGCACTTAGGGCGAGAAAGCAAAAGACACACAATTGATGGACGGAATGCAGAACAAATCAAAACATTCACCCCAGTCAAGACGTGGGTCCCTTGCTCACTGTGCCACTGGATTCAAGCTAGCCTGGCTGAAGAAGGGTGACATACCCTGAAACCGGTCCCAGGATGCTTGTTTCCGGTCCAGGGAGGAACTGGCCTGGCAGTTCGGTCTGGACTGTTCCCATGGGGCACACGGTCAAGACTGATTTGCATATGACTGGGTCCAAACTGGGGTGGCGTACTGGGCAAAAGAACGATGGATTTAACCCAGATCTTTTGACTGGGGGAGAATGTTTGCATTGTCAGCATTCCGTCCATCATTTGTTTGCTGTAAATCAATACTCGACAAATGTACCAATTAGAAGCGGGCCTGACAGGGAATGGAGCATTTAATGGTGATCTTTTACACGTACAGAAAGATATATGGGCCAAGTCTACCAGCCCGAAGCGATGTCATGCCTAGAAAAAAACCTGCTACGAAGGAGACTAATACAGCCATGTTTTGGTCAATAGAGATGTTCATGGAGAACATTTGCTTAGTGCACGCCAGAAATGCACCAGTCACCAGAGGTTTACTACCCAGAACGAGGACACTCCTTTCACGATCTCAGAAAAGGGAGTGCACTCTATCTTGTGTAATTAAGCCACATAATGCTTCTTTAATTACGTGACCTAATATTAACTGTGCAGTTTGATAGTTACATTAGGTTTGGTGCAAATTAGCACTAGCACGTTGAGAACTGCTTCTGCATCAACATCTATAGAAATTTTAATCTCGCTGTGCCAGAAAATGCAAACAAGCATTGGCATAGCCAATAGGTCTCGCCCTTGGGACCTTATAAGTGTTTAGCCATGCAACAGTTAATGTTGTTGCAGTAAGGATATTGTGCTGCATAACTAAATACTTATAAGATCCCAAAGGCGAGACCTATTGGCTATGCCAATGTTTGGCATCGTCAAATGTGATGCAGTGTTACTCTTGGGAATCAGTTCAATTTTGGGATGGGGCAAAAAGGGGAGAGGGGGAGAGGAGGAGAGGTTGCGTTCCTTTAGAGGTCGATTTTGAGCCAGAGCTACATTTTGGCATAGGCCTCCGTAGTCATTTTTTTTGTCGTCAAGAGGGTGCCCATCTCCAAATGCTCACTACAGATCGTATGATAGTCATTATGCACTGAAGAGTAAAATAACCATACACATCAATATAAGGAGATGATATTTCTAAGCTGGGAATACAAAATGTATGCAGATCTTAACTTGGGCCATCATTGATTTGGGTCATATGAGTAGCTTTTTGGTTTTTCCGCCACATTCGCGCTAACATTCATATAAAACTAAAGGGGCTTGTTGCCTAGAGAAGGAGGTATGGCGAGGCGGCTAGAGCTGCAAACTTTGGAACTGGGAAACCAGTTTCGAGTCCGGCACCAGCTCAGCATCCTGTGATTCTGGGAAAATCATTTAATCTTCCCGTGTCTAATAAATAAAACATTTAAATAAGAAAAAACCTGACCTTGTGTAATCTAGTCTGGTGCTCATGTAATGCGCTCTAGTGCTCTTGGGCGATGTTTGTGCTATATGACCGTGCAAAAACAAAATAAAGTGTGCATTCTGACAGTGCTGCCACTCCAAATAAATATCTTTGATAAATTTGCACGGGTACAGCCACACAGGATATGCTTTGGTATTCTTTGAACGTGTTCAGAAGGATTCTCGTCCAGCTTTATGCATGTGCTCTTTTTGCAATCGAGGCGTGCTTCTAGGTAGATACTTCTGGTGTGCATGGTAGCCCTTTACCTCCACACACTAGGATGACCACCTCACTCCAGTTCATTCCAGACACATACTCCAGTCCTGAACTTTTCACCTACAAATCATTAATTTCAAGTCTTAGTCTAATTAGTTCAGTGGAAGCTATACAAGATAGCACCCAGGGTTCATTAGGCTGCCACACAAGTCCAGAAATGCAAACTGTGTCCTAATGACCCGAAGGGAGGTGTGATCACCCTACTGCACACATAGTCTTATTTCATTAACCAGCACCAGACACATTACACTGAAGCGAGAAAGGGTTTAGCAGATAGATACTGGTACGAATGTACGCGAATGCTTTCTCACTGATGCCAGCCGTGGTTCAACAAACACTTCATGCTTAGCCACAGCATCCGTTGCATGACTCATTCATGCTAACCTGGGCAGGCCTATATGGAAATCCAGAACAAATTCCGTCTTGGAATTTATTTATTTTTTTTAAATGAAAAAATATATATATACACATTAAAAAACACACAAAAACCCTGCCAATTTAGCTGGAGGCCAAAATACACCTGGCTTCATTGACTAGCATGCATAAGGACGTTTCAGATAGACCAATTGTAACCCAGAATTGTGCACTGTAATGCACTGTGAACCTCCCCTGCCGGTAAACATATCTTTCATTTGAGAATAAAAAAGTTTGTGATCGTGGAAAAAGTTTCAGCAAATTGACGGCAGAGCTTGTAAAATCTTGCCTCGTTGAAGTGCAATTTACAGGACGGTGTTTTGTTTCCCAGAAGCATAGCATAACCTGCTTTTTCTGGCTCGGGAATTAAGGCCAGGAGCCTGCTAATTGGCTAGAATTTGGTACCAGCTTCCTCCACCTTACTCTGCTTGCGGAGTGATTTGTTTTTTTTAATACAAATCCAGTATTCCCCTAACTTGAAGTGGGAGGAATACTCTGCTGTTACCGTAAAGAAATGCTTTCCCAGTCATAGATCATGTAGCAAACAGAAGACGCTATGCGTTTATTCCCGAGGATAAGAAACACGTTTTCTGCGTGATGGAATCTCAAAGCAGTTTCTTTTTTGTAGCTACTATATTTCAGAATTAAGTTCCCTACTCATAAACGTGCTTTATGGACAGGAGTTTGAGTAGCTTGCAGAAGCTCAAGCAGTATGGTAACCTGAACAGCCCCACTCAACGTTCCTTTTCTCTGTTACTTTTATGACACACGTATATAGCATGTATGTATATATGTGTGTGTGTGTATACATAGTGCTTACTGGGTAATTGTGTGATATGGTGCATAATTGCCATCAAGGGCATCTGGTGAAATACACCAATGACCCAGAAGTTTGTAAGTGTCAGCAGAAGCCATAAAACTATATTGCTTGTTACCCAATATCTAAAGTTTATTTTACATGTTTATGCTGGGGTACTTTGCTTGAAAGGGACTTTTTTTTGTTCAAACTGAAATATTGACTGAAAATAGTAAGTGAAATACTAGGCTATGTTGTTTGGCTGTCTACTGTGTAAAAACAAAAGCATTTAATTATATAGTGAAGAATGTAGAATTTTTGAAAACACACCCATAGTGGTGTTAAAGATAAAAACATGCATTCTGTCTGTAGAAAGGGGACGTCGTTGAAGCTGTTCTCTTCAACTTGCAGCTCATAATGGGCTTCGATTGGAATTGGAAAGCTTAGGTTTTGCTTACCTTTCGTGAATATTTTGTAGATAATGCCATGGAGCAATGGTTGGGGCAATTTGAATTATGATATTCTGTGGCTGCAGTATTTACCACTCCATTAAGGATTTGCCACATTATTTGAAGATTTCCCTGAAATATGTTTCTAGGTGGAATGGCTCAAGTTTATACTGCCAGTGAAAGTGTGGCTTAATTGACCTTTTCTTGTTACATAATTTAGATGACTGTCTTGCATATTTTAGTCCTCCATTGCTGCATTATCTTAATGGCCCTGGCAATGTTAAAGCTGGGATTAAGCAAAGCTGGGACTAAGTAAAGCGTGGAATGCGCGATTGCTACAAAAGTAAAGAAATAGATGGTTTTTTCTATTTCTTTACTTTTGTAGCAATCATGACACTCCGCGCTTTACCTTTAACATGGTTAAAGTAAAGCGCGGGTGACGCGATTCCATGCAGATGTTTGAACTCCTCCATGGTTATATGGCCAGGTGCTTTGTTCTGACCCAGATCTGCTATTGCTTCCCAGCATCTATTTTCCAAGAAGATCGCAGTGCACTTGGTTCTGTTTGCTTCAACAATGTGTGGAGATGCAATTTTTTGGGTGGGCAATTTGCGATTTCCTTCCAATTTATTCTTCAAAAGAGCTAACTCATTGCTGAAAATTGCATAAAAGTAATATTGGCCTCTTGAATACACTTTACTCCCCTGAGCACTTCAGCTATTTTGAACCAAAACGTTTGTGTATCGTTTTGCCTTTGCAGAGACTTGTAGGGACAGCAATCTTGCGTTTAGGAAATCACATTTGTAATTTTCGTCAGCCCTCCATATTTTCACTGGATTCCTCTTGGGTCTCATACTTTGACTGAAAGCACTTTTTGTTTCTTTGCAGTCGTTATCAAACCAGAGCTCAAGGCTGTGTGGTTCTCTTATACATCCTTGGAGCACTAATAACAATGTGCTTTATGGAGGAGAGTAAACATTGGAAATTCTCAAAATAGCTTTGTATTTCTTTTTGATATTTTGTTGTAGGCGATACCATTTTACCCTTTCTAATGTGCCCTCTACCTAAATTTCACCACACTATACTTTTAATTTCATTTCAAGATTGTTATTTCAATAGACTCATATTTATCAAGAGCTCCAATGTGTTAATTTCAATATTTCTCTAGGTTCCTTTTATGCGCATTGAAAAGACATTATGGTCACTTTCCTGTATCCATGGCACAGCAGCGTTCTCAAATTTGTAGCAGTCCACGGCTCGCAAGAAAATATAGTAGATCTCGGATGACAATATCTTGGTTCTCTTAAGTGTTTCTGGCACTAATTAAACCTTTATTTATACAGAAAGAGTTCAATCATGTTCCTCATGCATCCTTTTTTAAAACAATTATGCTTGCTTTAGAACAGGGATGCCAACTGCAATTTTTAACTTCACTTAAGTCCTCTGAGTCATTCGCCTAATTTGCCATTGAAGTTCCCAAAGAACAGGATATTCCTTAGGAAATGTAATTGTGTCACTAATAGTCTGAAGCATGGATATGAAGCCTGTCTTCTTAGTATGGCTGAAATATACATTCATAATTCTTAAAATTCATTCGTTCAGGAGTACAATGCTTACATCAAGACATCAATGTATCGTATTTACCAGTTCTTTGCTTGTCTGCATGACTCTACCCTGCAGGCAATCAGTGGACCTCCAGAGTTCCTTACCTCTTTGTTTATCATAGCACACTTAGTTGAGTTCACATATCAAGGGATATTCCATTGAATGGCTGTATAAGTCTCTTGAAGGGCAACTATGTCATGTTGGTTTAGGTATTCCATGAGGTCTAAACTTCCTGCTTTTCGTGAAATCCATTCCACAATCCAATAGGGGATCCCTGTTTTCCATTATAGTTCCCTTGTGCCCTCGCCCTCTCTTCCTTCTCAGGTCGCTCGTCAGTCAGAGCCATGCTCTATGCTATTGGGACGACTAAAATTGCTCCAATTGTCGCTTTATTTATAATTCGCTCTTTAGGATCAGATCCTGTCGGCCCAAAAATGAGTGGACTCTCTCCTCGCACACAAGCCAATCTGTATTAAGAGTCTGGCCTTTTTGCAAGATGTTGCTAGTGGATGTTTTCATTTTGGGGTTCAATACTTGCATTGTTTCAGGTAACCACATTCCTTATCTGTGAAAATGGATTTGCTAGGCTGTTGGTGTCTTTTACATATCTATCAGTACCTACCAAGATCACATCTTTACTCAGGGACCAAGCTGGAACCTGGAGTCTGGCCAATTTTTAAATCATTCCTTTTAACCAACTATTTGTTGATTACAGACTTTGGACTACTTCATACTGTATTTTGTTAAATAGGTGCTAAGATTTCTGTCCTGAATTCGGATTTGAGGGGTTGATTTCAGACATCAAATCCATAACTAGCACCAACTTTAACTGGCAAAAACTGTTTATTTTGCACTGGGAACCCATTTAGTGTCCCCAACACAGCCCGGACATAGATTTGTTCAACTTGCTTGGCCATGCGATTTTGAAGGTAACTCAGCTTTTTCAACTTCATCCTGCGATATACTCATTAAGGATCTTCTATATGTTTACCTATGTTCCTTGAGGACAGTCTGTCCACAATTTCTACGTAAGTAGGCTGATATTTCTTGCTTGCCTACATCCATCAAGTTCATTTGGTATCTTACCTTTTCCATATTGTTCTTCAAGGTTTCTCCTTTTGGGTTTCTTTCCTTTAAGAGTTCTTCTTCTGTTCAGGTCATGTGATTTGTGATTTACTGCTAACGGCCTGGGAAGATCCAGGAACTTCATCTTTAGGGCTGCAAGCTTGTGTCCTTCTCCCGGAGAAGATCTTACCTACGTGCAGTGGCAGCAGCATCCTTTGTACTTTCCAAGTGGATCTTGTACAATGTTGTGTGTGGAATTACCTGGATGCCCACCAGGTGCTGAAGCTGCACTGTCAAACACTTGGTCTGGTTGACTTTTGCCCCTCGTGCCCAGACAGACCAAGGTTTTAGACGAATTGATGCAGACTATGTCATTTGTTTCCACTATAGCATTCCTGGCAGCCACTCCTTTTTATTCACTCCCAACACTTAAAGGAGCTGGCAAAAGGAGATCATCTCAACTTCAAGGTGCACCCCAGGATATTAGCAGGATTAGTGCCAGTTTGACAGCTGCCATTGGGCAGTAGATCATCTTGCCTGTCATCGCCCATCGCCTATACATTCTCTGGGGGGACCCAATTTTAATGAGGCTATCTATTCAGATTGGAAATTGAAATTAGGGGATTGGAAAATAAAGGTTTACTTCGTCATCTAGCAGAGGCAATCCAAAATATTGCAGGCACTCTACACTGAAATCCTGTTCCTATCCTGGGGTTCTTTCCAAAGGCAGTGCCCAGGCCACTCTACCTCTCCTTTTCCATATGAATGTGTCTGTCTTGTGATTTTTTGGGGAATGGATTTCAGAAAAACCTTGTGGTGTTTATTAAGACCTCAATGTCATCTATCCAAATTTTTTAGCAAACCTGGTTGGACTTAGAGTAAGGTGAAGGTATTGCAGCTCAATTACTGAACAGTTTTCCTTTGTCTTTTCCTCTTGCTCCTCCAGATCGCCCGCTGGTTATGAAAGCCTTGCATTTTAATTGATTTGCCTCAGATTCAGTGAGCATGAAGATTCTCCCAGTAAAAGTTGTGTTTTTGTTTGCCATTACTTTGGCCCGCAGAATTGTTGAAATGGTAGATCTCTTCTGATGGGCTCTACTTCTATGTATTCTAGAGTATGGTCAAATTCTGTGTACCAATACAATTGTTCTGGCAAATGTTGCATCAATCTCAAATGTAGCTCAAGAAGTTGTCTTGTCTGTTTTTTTCATCCCCTTCCTACTCAAAAGAGGAATTATGTCATTATTTGGATGTCAAGAGAGCAGTTTTTGATTTATTTGGACAGAGAAAGAACTTTCTGCCTGCCAAATAATTTGTGACAATTTAGTTTAGCAGGCAATGGTTAAAAGGCCAGCATGAAAGGCCTTAAAGGCCAACAGATGGATTAGTTCTACCATGGCATTGGGTTATCATCAAGTAAATGTTCCAGGATACATCTGCAAGGAATATGGCTGCATCATGAGCAGAATTTCAAGCAGTTCCTCCTGCTGAGATGTGTAGAGCTGCCACCTGGACCTCTATAAATACTTTTGTTCACCATTACAGCCTTAATGGTTTGGAACTTGAAGGAAGGAAATTTGGTGTAGGAATTCTTAGTTCTATTCTGTCATTAACACTTTTTTCTTTTTTATAATAATTCACTGGGTGAGCTGCAGTAAGTGATTTGTTCGCTCATTTCTGCAAAAGCTTCGGTATTCCTCACACTTAATGTCTGGAATGAGGACAAGGGACATAGAGGAAATGTACTGATTACTTAATAATGGTAATCTACATTACTCCCAGTATTTTAGAGGTATGTAGACTTTTCATCAAGCACTCAATTTGTGAAAGGTCAAAACATAGATGTCTACTCTGATGTACCCTCAAGTACTGTAAAGTCTAAGGTTTCTTAACCAATTTGTTTTGAAATCTGTACTATAAGAAGCTGAATTATTTTCCAAGTGTTGTTTTGGGAGTGGTAGTGTGAGTGGTAGAGCCTGTACTTTCACCATACTCCAGTGGAGACAGGCAGGCTTGATCCCTCTGCTGTCACCAAATATCGAAGCTGACCAGCCACCACTGGCAGACATGCATTTTCTATGCCCGGTCAAGCACCTTTTTTTACAGATAAGAGACATTTTAAAGTCACAGCAAAACATTGGCATAGAAGTCCTTGGAGTATAGACTTACATGCAGCTAGACACTCGAGTACCTTTTTTTCTTTTTTAATCGAGGACCTAACAGACTTGCAGTATTTGCAGGATCACTCTTGAGGATTAGCCAAAGCCATGCAAATATACGGACATGCCTTTTAGCAGCAATACTCTATGTCTTCTGGGGGTTCGTTACCACGTACTTAGATTTGCAGGAGGGAGAACAGAAAGCATACTTGAGGGGTAAAAAGACCATTACATTTGCATAACACCAAAAGGTACATTAAAATCACACACAATTATTTCCTTCTTTGGATCGTTCTTTCATAGTTATTTCAGAAAGTGAAAACACAAATGACGTGGGACATATCAGGCATCTTGTTTCCCTCTAGTTGTCTCGTCTTTAAAGGCCACTACCTTGAAGATGCATCACTAACCAGACATCAATCTAATCAATAATAGCAGGGGGCTCCCAGTTGATGGGGCAGTTGGAACCTTATTGACAAACAGTTACCAGTATAAATGTCCATCTCATGGAGATTAAAAAAAACAAAAACTTATTTCTCAATTGTTTGGGATGGATTTTCAGAATATTTAATTTTCATTACTTGTAAAGATTAGAAAACTAATTTAAGTAGAAAGTCTCTTCAGTGACCCCATCCAATACAAATAGCCATGAGACATCCCGTCTCGCTCATTTAGAAAGACTTGCTATGTTTCCCTTTGTCAAGAGTCCCCTTGAGCCTTACACATTTTTCTGTTTCTCATGAACTCATTGCTGGACACTGTGGGGCAACAGGGGTCCACCCAAAGTGGTACTGTTATCATGGGTCGCTAATGTCCTCATTAGCGGGAAATGACATGACAAATGGTTAGTGGCAGCTGATCGACACAGTTCATCCAAGTAAGGAATCGCTAGGGAACTATGGCATTCCTGAAGGAAATACATTTTAATGGCTGCCCACAGTCAAAGGAGTGGGACCAACTTTGAATCTGAGTGGCCTGTTGGCTGGACCTCAACTGCCTTTATAACTGATCTAAGCCCTTTTCTCTGGCTTATCCATAGGTTATCCAATGTTGGCTGTCTGCCCTGGGACAGTAGGGAATACTTTTCAGGACTGAATAAAAAGGGTTGCTGCTGCTTCACTCTAAAGTAGAGAGACATGAGACTGACTAACGTGGTGACCATGCCACAATTCAGCTCACAGTCCCTGGTCCAGCAGGGCAATGTGATGCTACGAAGACCTACAGCTGATGAAGACTACCAACACTGGAGATGAGGGCCTGCTCCCCAACCAAATGCGGAGATCCCCTAAAGTGCAGAGAGCGAAGATCCTCCACACAGTGATGAAGAGAGTGACTACGAATGTCAATAATGCAATGTTGGACCTGTCCAGATCTGGCTTCAATTCCCACTTGGCATCACACAGCAGCTTTGCATGTTACAGCCCTACAAGCGATCCCTTGCACATGGTGCCTAAGGTTCATGCAAGCTGAAGTCAGAAGTGACTTCTCAGTGTAATGCACTCCTATCAGCTGCCATATACACTCCACCACCAGACTGAATTCGGACTGCAGGAAGTGACTAGCGCTCCCGAGCCATGTCAGCCTCTCCCAACTACAACACTGAAAGAGAACCGACTTGCAGCTTTTTGAAGTTATGTGACTTGCCAGTTCCCTGCAATGTGGTATTCTGAGGATGATGAAATGAGTAACACTAAACAGTGGACCTCATTCTCGTGTGAGGCAACAGACGCTGTACTCTGGCTAATCCAGATTTCCTGATTAACACTGTATTCGTGCCACTCACATGTAGTCTCTCCAGCATAAACTCATGCTACAGAGTAGAGAATCCTACTCATATTCATTAAATAGTAATCTAAATAAAGACTTAAAAAAAACACTGCTTCAACATTATGTTTATTGTGAGTTATACGGTATGCTAACTGAACTAGGCATATTACCCCAGCCCACCTTCCAAGATAAGCCTTGACGGTTCAACTTAGCCTCTCCCTAAAAGTCAAAGCCTTAAGAGATGGTTGTTGGTCATTCAGCGATAACAACAGTACTTATTACAGGGCCAACAAGCACTGATCTCAACTTTTGTTCTGCTACAAGTGTCAAATCATCACTTACCACAAATAACACTGCTAACTTTCCCAAACAATGCCATTATGTCACTACGTTCTTGAACACTTTGCATAAGCAGAATATCAGTCTAACCTTTATGTATAAATGTTCATGTGTCCCGCTGACAACATTGTTGGGTTACACTAAACAAATCCTAAAGCCAGTGAGACGTCTGGTGGGAGTGCTACTGTTATATCCGAAAAAGAGATTGGCTTGTTGCTGGATGAGGCCCCCCCCTACTGAAGTTACAGATTGGTTGAAAGACGCCACCATATCAAAACAAAGAGTTGAGAACTATGCAGATACCCAATCCCCCCCCACATGACATTTCGAAGCCCTTTAGATTCCCATCTTAAACCAAAGAAGATTGATACTGCGTCCTAGTGTTGTCTGTCCACATCAATATGCAGAAATGCCATTATTGGTAAACATACCTGTCAGGGAACTGTCTGATTGCTCTTTATACTCAAATGTCATAATGCTCAATGCTACCTTTCTGCTGGGATGCTACTGGATCAGTTTCTTTTGTAATGCTCTTAACAGACAAACCAAAATGTACAGAACATATACCTCTACGTGTCTGCTGTAATGTTATATCTGGAAACCCAATAAAACTAATAATTAAAAAAAAAAAAGTATGTATAAATGTCAAAAATCAAGTAAAACAAATGTCATCATTTATCGGCAAATGATAAACAAAAATTTAAAAAACACTGAAAACAAGATAACTATTTCCTCAAGGAGGTAAAATGTCTTCCACTGGTGTAGAAATTTACAAATGGC
Source organism: Calotriton arnoldi (assembly GCA_963921515.1). Taxonomy (NCBI): domain Eukaryota; kingdom Metazoa; phylum Chordata; class Amphibia; order Caudata; family Salamandridae; genus Calotriton; species Calotriton arnoldi. Next base: position 64,656 of record CAWUFW010002965.1, on the reverse strand, counting down.
ATTTAAAAGCAGTGTCTACATTTTAGGGATGCAACAACAAGTTGGGAAACGTGTTAGAACAAGCATAAACCTTGAATAAAATGAAGGAGGTATACAAAAATAATTCAATCCTTTTTAACGTGGTGGTAAAGCACATTAGGCACTGACTAAATTCTAATTACAAAGCAGCACTTAAAGAAAGCTGTTTGCAGCGATAACTTCGGGTCCTGCCCTACTGTTACCTAATGCTTTACAAATATCTGCCTTTAATATGTGCCCTATTGCACAGTGCAATCGTTAAAATAAAATAAATTATCACCTAATCAAGTGTGCAATGTAGCCACACGTAGTCTCAGGTGAGACGTCGACAATCTTCAGGAAAATACCAAGTTAGATACTACGTTTTTAGCCGGAGTTACTGAAAACTTTTATTTCTGGAGATACTTCTTAAATCAGGACTTGAAATTTAGACAGCGTTGATTTTCACCACTGGTGTCGTTAAAGAAAGGAAAGCCCTTAATTCATGAAGAGCTGGGTGAAGAAAAGGGACGTGGGATATACTGCTGGACTCAGACCATAACACTAGATGCCACTCCAACAAGGCTCTTTATGAAGCTGTCCCCAATATCAAGTTACGTTACTAGTAGAAAACACAATTCTATTAAAACAGAAGATTGCATTTCAATCTGCTGTAAATCAATACTCCAAAAGACACACAATTGATGGACGGAATGCAGAACAAATCAAAACATTCACCCCCAGTCAAGAGATCTGGGTTAAATCCATCATTCTTTTGCTCACCATGCCACCCCAGTTTAGACCTGGCCATATGCAAATCAGTCTTGACCCTGTGCCTCATGGGAACAGTCCAGCCCGAACTGCCAAGCCAGGTCCTCCCTGGACCGGAAACAAGCATCCTAGGACCGGTTTCAGCCAGGATAGCTTGATTCCAGTGGCACAGTGAGCCCAGGACCCACGTCTGGGCATACCTGGCGCACTTAGGGCGAGAAAACAAAAGACACAATTGATGGACGGAATGCAGAACAAATCAAAACATTCACCCCCAGTCAAGAGATCTGGGTTAAATCCATCATTCTTTTGCTCACCATGCCACCCCAGTTTAGACCTGGCCATATGCAAATCAGTCTTGACCCTGTGCCTCATGGGAACAGTCCAGCCCGAACTGCCAAGCCAGGTCCTCCCTGGACCGGAAACAAGCATCCTAGGACCGGTTTCGGGTTTCACCCCTCTTCAGCCAGGAAAGCTTGATTCCAGTGGCACAGTGAGCCCAGGACCCACGTCTGGGCATACCTGGCGCACTTAGGGCGAGAAAGCAAAAGACACAATTGATGGACGGAATGCAGAACAAATCAAAACATTCAACCCCAGTCAAGACGTGGGTCCCTTGCTCACTGTGCCACTGGATTCAAGCTAGCCTGGCTGAAAAAGGGTGACATACCCTGAAACCGGTCCCAGGATGCTTGTTTCCGGTCCAGGGGGGACCTGGCCTGGCAGTTCGGTCTGGACTGTTCCCATGGGGCACAGGGTCAAGACTGATTTGCATATGGCTGGGTCCAAACTGGGGTGGCGTAGTGGGCAAAAGAACGATGGATTTAACCCAGATCTTTTGACTGGGGAGAATGTTTGCATTGTCAGCATTCCGTCCATCATTTGTTTGCTGTAAATCAATACTCGACAAATGTACCAATTAGAAGCGGGCCTGACAGGGAATGGAGCATTTAATGGTGATCTTTTACACGTACAGAAAGATATATGGGCCAAGTCTACCAGCCCGAAGCGATGTCATGCCTAGAAAAAAACCTGCTACGAAGGAGACTCATACAGCCATATTTTGGTCAATAGAGATGTTCATGGAGAACATTTGCTTAGTGCACGCCAGAAATGCACCAGTCACCAGAGGTTTACTACCCAGAACGAGGACACTCCTTTCACGATCTCAGAAAAGGGAGTGCACTCTATCTTGTGTAATTAAGCCACATAATGCTTCTTTAATTACGTGACCTAATATTAACTGTGCAGTTTGATAGTTACATTAGGTTTGGTGCAAATTAGCACTAGCACGTTGAGAACTGCTTCTGCATCAACATCTATAGAAATTTTAATCTCGCTGTGCCAGAAAATGCAAACAAGCATTGGCATAGCCAATAGGTCTCGCCCTTGGGAACTTATAAGTGTTTAGCCATGCAACAGTTAATGTTGTTGCAGTAAGGATATTGTGCTGCATAACTGTGAGAAGTTGGCCTGGCATATGCTGTCCACTAATTATAGTGGGCACCTTGCACCAGTCCAAACAACCCCTTATTGGAGATAGGTTAAAGACAACCTTATTGAAAGCTATCCTAGTGGTAGCTATGGAGAGCAGCCTTCAGGCTAAGTCTTGAAGGAATGTAAAGCAGCTTGTTTTACCAGTCTATAATCTCTTGAGTGATCAAATGAAAGAGCACCACACCAGGTATATATTCAAAATATATGTATTTATTGCTAAACACACCCCTCTAGTCTCTTTATGAGGCTAGAGTTCGAAGTACAGAAGTTATAAGTTATTTAAACACAGTAATAGCACAAATACACGTTTGGGCCCTAGGGGCGTACCAAACCATATACCAATAAAGTGGTATAAGAACCACGACTGAACTAGACACTAGGCCTAGAGCCTCTAGAAGTGCTTGGACCACAAGGAACCACCCAAGGTAGTGACACAGGGGACCCACGGGGGACGCGTGCAGTGTAAATACACAACCGCGATACGCCGTTAACTTCTATGGAGAAAGTCGCGATCAGGAAATTAAAGAAAAGGGACACTTAAAGGAGGACTTGGAGCAAACCCTTTGAGAACTAGGTCGTTCTAGAGTCTCTACCCACGGAGCACCGGAGTACTCGTGTTACCTCACCCAGGGAAGCCGGGTGCATAGGTGCCTTTCGGGGTCGGGTTTCGTCGTCGATTTGAATGGCGATCTGCTGTCAAGTGCTGCTGGCGACCAAGTGGAAAGTGTCCGGGTGGATCCAAGAGTGGATCGGAGATCTGAAGAACCTGAAAGCAGAGGGGACAGAGTCTGGGTCACTAGCCAGTGACTAGGAAGGCGATGAGCGGATGCCCACCGATGTCGAGTGCTTCAGGTAGGTTGACGGTCGTCTTGACTCTTCAGCCACGAGGTCCAGGAGACGTTGTCGGCGACCAGGAGCAGGATTCGGGCTGGTACACGATGTCTGTCGAGTGCTGAGGCGTCGGCGACCGGATTGGTCCCAACAAGCCTTGGCAACGGCAAGTCTCGATGAAAGTAAAGAATGACGATGATGCAGACCAGCAAGGTCTGAGGAACTCACCCAGCGAGGGTAAGTGAGGGCAAGCCTGGAGCAACCAGGGTGCCCAAGAAGAAAAGGATTGGCCTTCGTGAAGGGCTACTAGCCAACAGGCTAGCGACCGCGAAGGAGCCTCGAGACGTCGCACGTGGAGCTGGCTCACAGGACACTCGTGGAGTGGAGGCCAGTGATCTTCGGTGCAGTTGGTGCTGGAGGCTAGGGCTACTCGGAGCCCAAAGCACGACTTCGTGGGAGACCCAGAAGAGGATGCACTAGCAAATACGTGCGGTGTCCAGGGGTCACGGTTCCACGTTACCCACGACAGCTACGGGCCTCAGCTTTGCTGGGGACTCAGGGCAGCCTCGGGAAGTCTGGAAATCCACCTCTGGTGATGCAAAGACTTCGGCGTCTGACGGGAGCTTAGGCGATGCAGACCGGACAATTGCTTCTTTGGTGCCTGCCAAGCAGGGGAGTCACTCCTTGACCCCAAGGGAGATTCTTCTGTCCTCTAGTCTTGAGTAGAGCGTCGAAGGTCCAGGATTCTGTTTCAGAGTTTCGTCCAGGGATAATCTAAAGTCCTAAGGACTGGGTTCCTATACTTATACCAAGTTTAGGGGTTGGACTACTCTGTGGCCCCACCTATGGGTGGGTCAGGGCAGAGGGGTGGCTACACCCCTTTCCTTTGTCCAGTTCAGCGCCAAAGCAGGGGCTGCAAGCCCCTGATCCGGTTTGAACTGGGGTATGCACAGGGACACCAAGTGTGCCCCCAGTGCAGGACTTCAAAGCACCCGAAAGTGCTCCCGCCCAGCCCCAATACACATTATCCTGTCTGGGGAGGTGGTCACACCTCCCTGGGACAGGAAACCTATTGTCCAGGCCTCCCCTGCCGGAGTTTCGTCCAGCAGCAGGAGGCCAGACTCGTGTCTGTGGCAGCAGCATCCATTTTGTGATGCCAGGCCTTTAGAAAGAAGTTACCGGCCAGGCCAGGGTTAACATGTCTCTCCCTCTAGAAGGGTGGAATGCTACCCCCGCCGCCAGAATTGGCGGGGGGGTAGTATTCCAAGATGTTTGACACCAAACACGACATGTTTAGGTGCAGCCATTCCAAAGTTAGCATTTAACGCGAGGTTATAATGCGCTTAAGAGTATATGGTCAGGCTGCACTACAAACAGCATCAGAGAAGGGTCTCCGAACGCTGCAGAGGGGCCCTGCTCATGCAGGGGCACCCTCTCACATAGGAACCACGCACTCTGCCTTCAGGATTGATAAGGCCTGCCATAGGAGTGACTTATAGGTTTATATGTGTGTATGTATTTAGTGATATAGGTAACCTATATCACAGTAAGGGGTGCATGCACCACCTTACCCAGGCTGCAGTAGCAGACCTGTGGTGTCAGATTGGATGGCCTTCCAGGGGTGGCATAATACATGCTGCAGCCCCTGGTAGGCCTCTGAGGCACATATGCCCTTGGTACATAGTATACCATATACTAGGGACTTATAAGGGCACTCCAGATTCCAATCAGTGATGTGCCTAAGGCACATGGAAACTATTTTAGAGAGGAAGCAGCTAGGCTGGGGTTCTGATTAGCAGGGCCCCAGCCAGACTAAGGTCGAAAAACAGTGAAGCATCAGCAAAAAGTGGGGGTACCCATGTGAAGCAGATCCTACTCTCCTACAATAACTAAATACTTATAAGGTCCCAAAGGCGAGACCTATTGGCTATGCCAATGCTTGGCATCGTCAAATGTGATGCAGTGTTACTCTTGGGAATCAGTTCAATTTTGGGATGGGGCAAAAAGGGGAGAGGAGGAGAGGTTGCGTTCCTTTAGAGGTCGATTTTGAGCCAGAGCTACATTTTGGCGTAGGCCTCCGTAGTCATTTTTTTTGTCGTCGAGAGGGTGCCCATCTCCAAATGCTCACTACAGATCGTATGATAGTCATTATGCACTGAAGAGTAAAATAACCATACACATCAATATAAGGAGATGATATTTCTAAGCTGGGAATACAAAATGTATGCAGATCTTAACTTGGGCCATTATTGATTTGGGTCATATGAGTAGCTTTTTGGTTTTTCCGCCACATCCGCGCTAACATTCATATAAAACTAAAGGGGCTTGTTGCCTAGAGAAGGAGGTATGGCGAGGCGGCTAGAGCTGCAAACTTTGGAACTGGGAAACCAGTTTCGAGTCCGGCACCAGCTCAGCATCCTGTGATTCTGGGAAAATCATTTAATCTTCCCGTGTCTAATAAATAAAACATTTAAATAAGAAAAAACCTGACCTTGTGTAATCTAGTCTGGTGCTCATGTAATGCGCTCTAGTGCTCTTGGGCGATGTTTGTGCTATATGACCGTGCAAAAACAAAATAAAGTGTGCATTCTGACAGTGCTGCCACTCCAAATAAATATCTTTGATAAATTTGCACGGGTACAGCCACACAGGATATGCTTTGGTATTCTTTGAACGTGTTCAGAAGGATTCTCGTCCAGCTTTATGCATGTGCTCTTTTTGCAATCGAGGCGTGCTTCTAGGTAGATACTTCTGGTGTGCATGGTAGCCCTTTACCTCCACACACTAGGATGACCACCTCACTCCAGTTCATTCCAGACACATACTCCAGTCCTGAACTTTTCACCTACAAATCATTAATTTCAAGTCTTAGTCTAATTAGTTCAGTGGAAGCTATACAAGATAGCACCCAGGGTTCATTAGGCTGCCACACAAGTCCAGAAATGCAAACTGTGTCCTAATGACCCGAAGGGAGGTGTGATCACCCTACTGCACACATAGTCTTATTTCATTAACCAGCACCAGACACATTACACTGAAGCGAGAAAGGGTTTAGCAGATAGATACTGGTACGAATGTACGCGAATGCTTTCTCACTGATGCCAGCCGTGGTTCAACAAACACTTCATGCTTATCCACAGCATCCGTTGCATGACCCATTCATGCTAACCTGGGCAGGCCTATATGGAAATCCAGAACAAAGTCCGTCTTGGAATTGTTTTTTTTTTTTAAATATATATATACACATTAAAAAACACACAAAAACCCTGCCAATTTAGATGGAGGCCAAAATACACCTGGCTTCATTGACTAGCATGCATAAGGACGTTTCAGATAGACCAATTGTAACCCAGAATTGTGCACTGTAATGCACTGTGAACCTCCCCTGCCGGTAAACATATCTCTCATTTGAGAATAAAAAAGTTTGTGATCGTGGAAAAAGTTTCAGCAAATTGACGGCAGAGCTTGTGAAATCTTGCCTCGTTGAAGAGCAATTTACAGGACGGTGTTTTGTTTCCCAGAAGCATAGCATAACCTGCTTTTTCTGGCTCGGGAATTAAGGCCAGGAGCCTGCTAATTGGCTAGAATTTGGTACCAGCTTCCTCCACCTTACTCTGCTTGCGGAGTGATTTGTTTTTTTTAATACAAATCCAGTATTCCCCTAACTTGAAGTGGGAGGAATACTCTGCTGTTACCGTAAAGAAATGCTTTCCCAGTCATAGATCATGTAGCAAACAGAAGACGCTAGGCGTTTATTCCCGAGGATAAGAAACACGTTTTCTGCGTGATGGAATCTCAAAGCAGTTTCTTTTTGTAGCTACTATATTTCAGAATTAAGTTCCCTACTCATAAACGTGCTTTATGGACAGGAGTTTGAGTAGCTTGCAGAAGCTCAAGCAGTATGGTAACCTGAACAGCCCCACTCAACGTTCCTTTTCTCTGTTACTTTTATGACACACGTATATAGCATGTATGTATATGTGTGTGTGTGTATACATAGTGCTTACTGGGTAATTGTGTGATATGGTGCATAATTGCGATCAAGGGCATCTGGTGAAATACACCAATGACCCAGAAGTTTGTAAGTGTCAGCAGAAGCCATAAAACTATATTGCTTGTTACCCAATATCTAAAGTTTATTTTACATGTTTATGCTGGGGTACTTTGCTTGAAAGGGACTTTTTTTTGTTCAAACTGAAATATTGACTGAAAATAGTAAGTGAAATACTAGGCTATGTTGTTTGGCTGTCTACTGTGTAAAAACAAAAGCATTTAATTATATAGTGAAGAATGTAGAATTTTTGAAAACACACCCATAGTGGTGTTAAAGAAAAAAACATGCATTCTGTCTGTAGAAAGGGGACGTCGTTGAAGCTGTTCTCTTCAACTTGCAGCTAATAATGGGCTTCGATTGGAATTGGAAAGCTTAGGTTTTGCTTACCTTTCGTGAATATTTTGTAGATAATGCCATGGAGCAATGGTTGGGGCAATTTGAATTATGATATTCTGTGGCTGCAGTATTTACCACTCCATTAAGGATTTGCCACATTATTTGAAGATTTCCCTGAAATATGTTTCTAGGTGGAATGGCTCAAGTTTATACTGCCAGTGAAAGTGTGGCTTAATTGACCTTTTCTTGTTACATAATTTAGATGACTGTCTTGCATATTTTAGTCCTCCATTGCTGCATTATCTTAATGGCCCTGGCAATGTTAAAGCTGGGATTAAGCAAAACTGGGACTAAGTAAAGCGCTGGTGCGCGATTGCTACAAAAGTAAAGAAATAGATGGTTTTTTCTATTTCTTTACTTTTGTAGCATCGTGACACTCGCGCTTTACCTTTAACATGGTTAAAGTAAAGCGCGGGTGACGCGATTCCATGCAGATGTTTGAACTCCTCCATGGTTATATGGCCAGGTGCTTTGTTCTGACCCAGATCTGCTATTGCTTCCCAGCATCTATTTTCCAAGAAGATCGCAGTGCACTTGGTTCTGTTTGCTTCAACAATGTGTGGAGATGCAATTTTTTGGGTGGGCAATTTACGATTTCCTTCCAATTTATTCTTCAAAAGAGCTAACTCATTGCTGAAAATTGCATAAAAGTAATATTGGCCTCTTGAATACACTTTACTCCCCTGAGCACTTCAGCTATTTTGAACCAAAACGTTTGTGTATCGTTTTGCCTTTGCAGAGACTTGTAGGGACAGCAATCTTGCGTTTAGGAAATCACATTTGTAATTTTCGTCAGCCCTCCATATTTTCACTGGATTCCTCTTGGGTCTCATACTTTGACTGAAAGCACTTTTTGTTTCTTTGCAGTCGTTATCAAACCAGAGCTCAAGGCTGTGTGGTTCTCTTATACATCCTTGGAGCACTAATAACAATGTGCTTTATGGAGGAGAGTAAACATTGGAAATTCTCAAAATAGCTTTGTATTTCTTTTGATATTTTGTTGTAGGCGATACCATTTTACCCTTTCTAATGTGCCCTCTACCTAAATTTCACCACACTATACTTTTAATTTCATTTCAAGATTGTTATTTCAATAGACTCATATTTATCAAGAGCTCCAATGTGTTAATTTCAATATTTCTCTAGGTTCCTTTTATGCGCATTGAAAAGACATTATGGTCACTTTCCTGTATCCATGGCACAGCAGCGTTCTCAAATTTGTAGCAGTCCACGGCTCGCAAGAAAATATAGTAGATCTCGGATGACAATATCTTGGTTCTCTTAAGTGTTTCTGGCACTAATTAAACCTTTATTTATACAGAAAGAGTTCAATCATGTTCCTCATGCATCCTTTTTAAAACAATTATGCTTTAGAACAGGGATGCCAACTGCAATTTTTAACTTCACTTAAGTCCTCTGAGTCATTCGCCTAATTTGCCATTGAAGTTCCCAAAGAACAGGATATTCCTTAGGAAATGTAATTGTGTCACTAATAGTCTGGAGCATGGATATGAAGCCTGTCTTCTTAGTATGGCTGAAATATACATTCATAATTCTTAAAATTCATTCGTTCAGGAGTACAATGCTTACATCAAGACATCAATGTATCGTATTTACCAGTTCTTTGCTTGTCTGCATGACTCTACCCTGCAGGCAATCAGTGGACCTCCAGAGTTCCTTACCTCTTTGTTTATCATAGCACACTTAGTTGAGTTCACATATCAAGGGATATTCCATTGAATGGCTGTACAAGTCTCTTGAAGGGCAACTATGTCATGTTGGTTTAGGTATTCCAGGAAGTCTAAACTTCCTGCTTTTCGTGAAATCCATTCCACAATCCAATAGGGGATCCCTGTTTTCCATTATAGTTCCCTTGTGCCCTCGCCCTCTCTTCCTTCTCAGGTCGCTCGTCAGTCAGAGCCATGCTCTATGCTATTTGGACGACTAAAATTGCTCCAATTGTCCCTTTATTTATAATTCGCTCTTTAGGATCAGATCCTGTCGGCCCAAAAATAAGTGGTCTCTCTCCACGCACACAAGCCAATCTGTATTAAGAGTCTGGCCTTTTTGCAAGATGTTGCTAGTGGATGTTTTCATTTTGGGGTTCAATACTTGCATTGTTTCAGGTAACCACATTCCTTATCTGTGAAAATGGATTTGCTAGGCTGTTGGTGTCTTTTACATATCTATCAGTACCTACCAAGATCACATCTTTACTCAGGGACCAAGCTGGAACCTGGAGTCTGGCCAATTTTTAAATCATTCCTTTTAACCAACTATTTGTTGATTACAGACTTTGGACTACTTCATACTGTATTTTGTTAAATAGGTGCTAAGATTTCTGTCCTGAATTCGGATTTGAGGGGTTGATTTCAGACATCAAATCCATATCTAGCACCAACTTTAACTGGCAAAAACTGTTTATTTTGCACTGGGAACCCATTTAGTGTCCCCAACACAGCCCGGACGTAGATTTGTTCAACTTGCTTGGCCATGCGATTTTGAAGGTAACTCAGCTTTTTCAACTTCATCCTGCGATATACTCATTAAGGATCTTCTATATGTTTACCTATGTTCCTTGTGGACAGTCTGTCCACAATTTCTACGTAAGTAGGCTGATATTTCTTGCTTGCCTACATCCATCAAGTTCATTTGGTATCTTACCTTTTCCATATTGTTCTTCAAGGTTTCTCCTTTTGGGTTTCTTTCCTTTAAGAGTTCTTCTTCTGTTCAGGTCATGTGATTTTGTGATTTACTGCTAACGGCCTGGGAAGATCCAGTAACTCCATCTTTAGGGCTGCAAGCTTGTGTCCTTCTCCCGGAGAAGATCTTACCTACGTGCAGTGGCAGCAGCATCCTTTGTACTTTCCAAGTGGATCTTGTACAATGTTGTGTGTGGAATTACCTGGATGCCCACCAGGTGCTGAAGCTGCACTGTCAAACACTTGGTCTGGCTGACTTTTGCCCCTCGTGCCCAGACAGACCAAGGTTTTCGACGAATTGATGCAGACTATGTCATTTGTTTCCACTATAGCATTCCTGGCAGCCACTCCTTTTATTCACTCCCTACACTTAAAGGAGCTGGCAAAAGGAGATCATCTCAACTTCAAGGTGCACCCCAGGATATTAGCAGGATTAGTGCCAGTTTGACAGCTGCCATTGGGCAGTAGATCATCTTGCCTGTCATCGCCCATCGCCTATACATTCTCTGGGGGACCCAATTTTAATGAGGCTATCTATTCAGATTGGAAATTGAAATTAGGGGATTGGAAAATAAAGGTTTACTTCGTCATCTAGCAGAGGCAATCCAAAATATTGCAGGCACTCTACACTGAAATCCTGTTCCTATCCTGGGGTTCTTTCCAAAGGCAGTGCACAGGCCACTCTACCTCTCCTTTTCCATATGAATGTGTCTGTCTTGTGATTTTTTGGGGAATGGATTTCAGAAAAACCTTGTGGTGTTTATTAAGACCTCAATGTCATCTATCCAAATTTTTAGCAAACCTGGTTGGACTTAGAGTAAGGTGAAGGTATTGCAGCTCAATTACTGAACAGTTTTCCTTTGTCTTTTCCTCTTGCTCCTCCAGATCGCCCGCTGGTTATGAAAGCCTTGCATTTTAATTGATTTGCCTCAGATTCAGTGAGCATGAAGATTCTCCCAGTAAAAGTTGTGTTTTTGTTTGCCATTACTTTGGCCCGCAGAATTGTTGAAATGGTAGATCTCTTCTGATAGGCTCTACTTCTATGTATTCAGAGTATGGTCAAATTCTGTGTACCAATACAATTGTTCTGGCAAATGTTGCATCAATCTCAAATGTAGCTCAAGAGGTTGTCTTGTCTGTTTTTTTCATCCCCTTCCTACTCAAAAGAGGAATTATGTCATTATTAGGATGTCAAGAGAGCAGTTTTTGAATTATTTGGACAGAGAAAGAACTTTCTGCCTGCCAAATAATTTGTGACAATTTAGTTTAGCAGGCAATGGTTAAAAGGCCAGCATGAAAGGCCTTAAAGGCCAACAGATGGATTAGTTCTAACATGGCATTGGGTTATTATCAAGTAAATGTTCCAGGATACATCTGCAAGGAATATGGCTGCATCATGAGCAGAATTTCAAGCAGTTCCTCCTGCTGAGATGTGTAGAGCTGCCACCTGGACCTCTATAAATACTTTTGTTCACCATTACAGCCTTAATTGTTTGGAACTTGAAGGAAGGAAATTTGGTGTAGGAATTCTTAGTTCTATTCTGTCATTAACACTTTTTTCTTTTTTATAATAATTCACTGGGTGAGCTGCAGTAAGTGATTTGTTCGCTCATTTCTGCAAAAGCTTCGGTATTCCTCACACTTAATGTCTGGAATGAGGACAAGGGACATAGAGGAAATGTACTGATTACTTAATAATGGTAATCTACATTACTCCCAGTATTTTAGAGGTATGTAGACTTTTCATCAAGCACTCAATTTATGAAAGGTCAAAACATAGATGTCTACTTTGATGTACCCTCAAGTACTGTAAAGTCTAAGGTTTCTTAACCAATTTGTTTTGAAATCTGTACTATAAGAAGCTGAATTATTTTCCAAGTGTTGTTTTGGGAGTGGTAGAGCCTGTACTTTCACCATACTCCAGTGGAGACAGTCAGGCTTGATCCCTCTGCTGTCACCAAATATCGAAGATGACCAGCCACCACTGGCAGACATGCATTTTCTATGCCCGGTCAAGCACCTTTTTTACAGATAAGAGACATTTTAAAGTCACAGCAAAACATTGGCATAGAAGTCCTTGGAGTATAGACTTACATGCAGCTAGACACTCGAGTACCTTTTTTTCTTTTTTAATCGAGGACCTAACAGACTTGCAGTATTTGCAGGATCATTCTTGAGGATTAGCCAAAGCCATGCAAATATACAGACATGCCTTTTAGCAGCAATATTCTTTGTCTTCTGGGGATCGTTACCACGTACTTAGATTTGCAGGAGGGAGAACAGAAAGCATACTTCAGGGGTAAAAAGACCATTACATTTGCATAACACCAAAAGGTACATTAAAATCACACACAATTATTTCCTTCTTTGGATCGTTCTTTCATAGTTATTTCAGAAAGTGAAAACACAAATGACGTGGGACATATCAGGCATCTTGTTTCCCTCTAGTTGTCTCGTCTTTAAAGCCCACTACCTTGAAGATGCATCACTAACCAGACATCAATCTAATCAATAATAGCAGGGTGCTCCCAGTTGATGGGGCAGTTGGAACCTTATTGACAAACAGTCACCAGTATAAATGTCCATCTCATGGAGATTAAAAAAAAATAAAACTTATTTCTCAATTGTTTGGGATGGATTTTCAGAATATTTAATTTTCATTACTTGTAAAGGTTAGAAAACTAATTTAAGTAGAAAGTCTCTTCAGTGACCCCATCCAATACAAATAGCCATGAGACATCCCGTCTCGCTCATTTAGAAAGACTTGCTATGTTTCCCTTTGTCAAGAGTCCCCTTGAGCCTTACACATTTTTCTGTTTCTCATGAACTCATTGCTGGACGCTGTGGGGCAACAGGGGTCCACCCAAAGTGGTACTGTTATCATGGGTCGCTAATGTCCTCATTAGCGGGAAATGACATGACAAATGGTTAGTTGCAGCTGATCGACACAGTTCATCCAAGTAAGGAATCGCTAGGGAACTATGGCATTCCTGAAGGAAATACATTTTAATGGCTGCCTACCGTCAAAGGAGTGGGACCAACTTTGAATCTGAGTGGCCTGTTGACTGGACCTCAACTGCCTTTATAACTGATCTAAGCCCTTTTCTCTGGCTTATCCATAGGTTATCCAATGTTGGCTGTCTGCCATGGGACAGTAGGGAATACTTTTCAGGACTGAATAAAAAGGGTTGCTGCTGCTTCACTCTAAAGTAGAGAGACATGAGACTGACTAACGTGGTGACCATGCCACAATTCAGCTCACAGTCCCTGGTCCAGCAGAGCAATGTGATGCTACGAAGACCTACAGCTGATGAAGACTACCAACACTGGAGATGAGGGCCTGCTCCCCAACCAAATGCGAAGATCCCCTGGAGTGCAGAGAGCGAAGATCCTCCACACAGTGATGAAGAGAGTGACTACGAATGTCAATAATGCAATGTTGGACCTGTCCAGATCTGGCTTCAATTCCCACTTGGCATCACACAGCAGCTTTGCATGTTACAGCCCTACAAGTGATCCCTTGCACATGGTGCCTAAGGTTCATGCAAGCTGAAGTCAGAAGTGACTTCTCAGTGTAATGCACTCCTATCAGCTGCCATATACACTCCACCACCAGACTGAATTCGGACTGCAGGAAGTGACTAGCGCTCCCGAGCCATGTCAGCCTCTCCCAACTACAACACTGAAAGAGAACCGACTTGCAGCTTTTTGAAGTTATGTGACTTGCCAGTTCCCTGCAATGTGATATTCTGAGGATGATGAATGAGTAACACTAAACAGTGGACCTCATTCTCGTGTGAGGCAACAGACGCTGTACTCTGGCTAATCCAGATTTCCTGATTAACACTGTATTCGTGCCACTCACATGTAGTCTCTCCAGCATAAACTCATGCTACAGAGTAGAGAATCCTACTCATATTCATTAAATAGTAATCTAAATAAAGACTTTAAAAAAAAAACACTGCTTCAACATTATGTTTATTGTGAGTTATACGGTATGTTAACTGAACTAGGCATATTACCCCAGCCCACCTTCCAAGATAAGCCTTGACGGTTTAACTTAGCCTCTCCCTAAAAGTCAAAGCCTTAAGAGATGGTTGTTGGTCATTCAGCGATAACAACAGTACTTATTACAGGGCCAACAAGCTCTGATCTCAACTTTTGTTCTGCTACAAGTGTCAAATCATCACTTACCACAAATAACACTGCTAACTTTCCCAAACAATGCCATTATGTCACTACGTTCTTGAACACTTTGCATAAGCAGAATATCAGTCTAACCTTTATGTATAAATGTTCATGTGTCCCGCTTACAACATTGTTGGGTTACACTAAACAAATCCTAAAGCCAGTGAGACGTCTGGTGGGAGTGCTACTGTTATATCCGAAAAAGAGATTGGCTTGTTGCTGGATGAGGCCCCCTACTGAAGTTACAGATTGGTTGAAAGACGCCACCATATCAAAACAAAGAGTTGAGAACTATGCAGATACCCAATCCCCCCCACATGACATTTCGAAGCCCTTTAGATTCCTATATTAAACCAAAGAAGATTGATACTGCGTCCTAGTGTTGTCTGTCCACATCAATATGCAGAAATGCCATTATTGGTAAACATACCTGTCAGGGAACTGTCTGATTGCTCTTTATACTCAAATGTCATAATGCTCAATGCTACCTTTCTGCTGGGATGCTACTGGATCAGTTTCTTTTGTAATGCTCTTAACAGACAAACCAAAATTTACAGAACATATACCTCTACGTGTCTGCTGTATTGTTATATCTGGAAACCCAATAAAACTAATAATTAAAAAAAAAAAAGTATGTATAAATGTCAAAAATCAAGTAAAACAAATGTCATCATTTATCGGCAAATGATAAACAAAAATTTAAAAAACACTGAAAACAAGATAACTATTTCCTCAAGGAGGTAAAATGTCTTCCACTGGTGTAGAAATTTACAAATGGCATTTAAAAGCAGTGTCTCCATTTTAGGGATGCAACAACAAGTTGGGAAACGTGTTAGAACAAGCATAAACCTTGAATACAATGAAGGAGGTATACAAAAATAATTCAATCCTTTTTAACGTGGTGGTAAAGCACATTAGGCACTGACTAAATTCTAATTACAAAGCAGCACTTAAAGAAAGCTGTTTGCAGCGATAACTTCGGGTCCTGCCCTACTGTTACCTAATGCTTTACAATTCTCTGCATTTAATATGTGCCCTACTGCACAGTGCAATTGTTAAAATAAAATAAATTATCACCTAATCAAGTGTGCAATGTAGCCACACGTAGTCTCAGGTGAGACGTCGACAATCTTCAGGAAAATACCAAGTTAGATACTACGTTTTTAGCCGGAGTTACTGAAAACTTTTATTTCTGGAGATACTTCTTAAATCAGGACTTGAAATTTAGACAGCGTTGATTTTCACCACTGGTGTCGTTAAAGAAAGGAAAGCCCTTAATTCATGAAGAGCTGGGTGAAGAAAAGGGACGTGGGATTTACTGCTGGACTCAGACCATAACACTAGATGCCACTCCAACAAGGCTCTTTATGAAGCTGTCCCCAATATCAAGTTACGTTACTAGTAGAAAACACAATTCTATTAAAACAGAAGATTGCATTTCAATCTGCTGTAAATCAATACTCCAAAAGACAGACAATTGATGGACGGAATGCAGAACAAATCAAAACATTCACCCCCAGTCAAGAGATCTGGGTTAAATCCATCATTCTTTTGCTCACCATGCCACCCCAGTTTAGACCTGGCCATATGCAAATCAGTCTTGACCCTGTGCCTCATGGGAACAGTCCAGCCCGAACTGCCAAGCCAGGTCCTCCCTGGACCGGAAACAAGCATCCTAGGACCGGTTTCGGGGTTTCACCCCTCTTCAGCCAGGATAGCTTGATTCCAGTGGCACAGTGAGCCCAGGACCCACGTCTGGGCATACCTGGCGCACTTAGGGCGAGAAAGCAAAAGACACAATTGATGGACGGCATGCAGAACAAATCAAAACATTCACCCCCAGTCAAGACGTGGGTCCCTTGTTCACTGTGCCACTGGATTCAAGCTAGCCTGGCTGAAGAAGGGTGACATACCCTGAAACCGGTCCCAGGATGGTTGTTTCCAGTCCAGGGAGGACCTGGCCTGGCAGTTCTGTCTGGACTGTTCCCATGGGGCACAGGGTCAAGACTGATTTGCATATGGCTGGGTCCAAACTGGGGTGGCGTAGTGGGCAAAAGAACGATGGATTTAACCCAGATCTTTTGACTGGGGGAGAATGTTTGCATTGTCAGCATTCCGTCCATCATTTGTTTGCTGTAAATCAATACTCGACAAATGTACCAATTAGAAGCGGGCCTGACAGGGAATGGAGCATTTAATGGTGATCTTTTACACGTACAGAAAGATATATGGGCCAAGTCTACCAGCCCGAAGCGATGTCATGCCTAGAAAAAAACCTGCTACGAAGGAGACTCATACAGCCATATTTTGGTCAATAGAGATGTTCATGGAGAACATTTGCTTAGTGCACGCCAGAAATGCACCAGTCACCAGAGGTTTACTACCCAGAACGAGGACACTCCTTTCACGATCTCAGAAAAGGGAGTGCACTCTATCTTGTGTAATTAAGCCACATAATGCTTCTTTAATTACGTGACCTAATATTAACTGTGCAGTTTGATAGTTACATTAGGTTTGGTGCAAATTAGCACTAGCACGTTGAGAACTGCTTCTGCAGCAACATCTATAGAAATTTTAATCTCGCTGTGCCAGAAAATGCAAACAAGCATTGGCATAGCCAATAGGTCTCGCCCTTGGGACCTTATAAGTGTTTAGCCATGCAACAGTTAATGTTGTTGCAGTAAGGATATTGTGCTGCATAACTAAATACTTATAATGTCCCAAAGGCGAGACCTATTGGCTATGCCAATGCTTGGCATCGTCAAATGTGATGCAGTGTTACTCTTGGGAATCAGTTCAATTTTGGGATGGGGCAAAAAGGGGAGAGGAGGAGAGGTTGCGTTCCTTTAGAGGTCGATTTTGAGCCAGAGCAACATTTTGGCTTAGGCCTCCGTAGTCATTTTTTTTGTCGTCGAGAGGGTGCCCATCTCCAAATGCTCACTACAGATCGTATGATAGTCATTATGCACTGAAGAGTAAAATAACCATACACATCAATCTAAGGAGATGATATTTCTAAGCTGGGAATACAAAATGTATGCAGATCTTAACTTGGGCCATCATTGATTTGGGTCATATGAGTAGCTTTTTGGTTTTTTCGCCACATCCGCGCTAACATTCATATAAAACTAAAGGGGCTTGTTGCCTAGAGAAGGAGGTATGGCGAGGCGGCTAGAGCTGCAAACTTTGGAACTGGGAAACCAGTTTCGAGTCCGGCACCAGCTCAGCATCCTGTGATTCTGGGAAAATCATTTAATCTTCCCGTGTCTAATAAATAAAACATTTAAATAAGAAAAAAACCTGACCTTGTGTAATCTAGTCTGGTGCTCATGTAATGCGCTCTAGTGCTCTTGGGCGATGTTTGTGCTATATGAACGTGCAAAAACAAAATAAAGTGTGCATTCTGACAGTGCTGCCACTCCAAATAAATATCTTTAATAAATTTGCACGGGTACAGCCACACAGGATATGCTTTGGTATTCTTTGAACGTGTTCAGAAGGATTCTCGTCCAGCTTTATGCATGTGCTCTTTTTGCAATCGAGGCGTGCTTCTAGGTAGATACTTCTGGTGTGCATGGTAGCCCTTTACCTCCACACACTAGGATGACCACCTCACTCCAGTTCATTCCAGACACATACTCCAGTCCTGAACTTTTCACCTACAAATCATTAATTTCAAGTCTTAGTCTAATTAGTTCAGTGGAAGCTATACAAGATAGCACCCAGGGTTCATTAGGCTGCCACACAAGTCCAGAAATGCAAACTGTGTCCTAATGACCCGAAGGGAGGTGTGATCACCCTACTGCACACCTAGTCTTATTTCATTAACCAGCACCAGACACATTACACTGAAGCGAGAAAGGGTTTAGCAGATAGATACTGGTACGAATGTACGCGAATGCTTTCTCACTGATGCCAGCCGTGGTTCAACAAACACTTCATGCTTATCCACAGCATCCGTTGCATGACTCATTCATGCTAACCTGGGCAGGCCTATATGGAAATCCAGAACAAATTCCGTCTTGGAAAAGAAAAAAAAAAATTTAAGAAAAAAATATATATATACACATTAAAAAACACACAAAAACCCTGCCAATTTAGCGTGAGGCCAAAATACACCTGGCTTCATTGACTAGCATGCATAAGGACGTTTCAGATAGACCAATTGTAACCCAGAATTGTGCACTGTAATGCACTGTGAACCTCCCCTGCCGGTAAACATATCTTTCATTTGAGAATAAAAAAGTTTGTGATCGTGGAAAAGTTTCAGCAAATTGACGGCAGAGCTTGTGAAATCTTGCCTCGTTGAAGTGCAATTTACAGGACGGTGTTTTGTTTCCCAGAAGCATAGCATAACCTGCTTTTTCTGGCTCGGGAATTAAGGCCAGGAGCCTGCTAATTGGCTAGAATTTGGTACCAGCTTCCTCCACCTTACTCTGCTTGCGGAGTGATTTGTTTTTTTTAATACAAATCCAGTATTCCCCTAACTTGAAGTGGGAGGAATACTCTGCTGTTACCGTAAAGAAATGCTTTCCCAGTCATAGATCATGTAGCAAACAGAAGACCCTAGGCGTTTATTCCCGAGGATAAGAAACACGTTTTCTGCGTGATGGAATCTCAAAGCAGTTTCTTTTTTGTAGCTACTATATTTCAGAATTAAGTTCCCTACTCATAAACGTGCTTTATGGACAGGAGTTTGAGTAGCTTGCAGAAGCTCAAGCAGTATGGTAACCTGAACAGCCCCACTCAACGTTCCTTTTCTCTGTTACTTTTATGACACACGTATATAGCATGTATGTATATGTGTGTGTGTGTATACATAGTGCTTACTGGGTAATTGTGTGATATGGGGCATAATTGTGATCAAGGGCATCTGGTGAAATACACCAATGACCCAGAAGTTTGTAAGTGTCAGCAGAAGCCATAAAACTATATTGCTTGTTACCCAATATCTAAAGTTTATTTTACATGTTTATGCTGGGGTACTTAGCTTGAAAGGGACTTTTTTTGTTCAAACTGAAATATTGACTGAAAATAGTAAGTGAAATACTAGGCTATGTTGTTTGGCTGTCTACTGTGTAAAAACAAAAGCATTTAATTATATAGTGAAGAATGTAGAATTTTTGAAAACACACCCATAGTGGTGTTAAAGAAAAAACATGCATTCTGTCTGTAGAAAGGGGACATCGTTGAAGCTGTTCTCTTCAACTTGCAGCTAATAATGGGCTTCGATTGGAATTGGAAAGCTTAGGTTTTGCTTACCTTTCGTGAATATTTTGTAGATAATGCCATGGAGCAATGGTTGGGGCAATTTGAATTATGATATTCTGTGGCTGCAGTATTTACCACTCCATTAAGGATTTGCCACATTATTTGAAGATTTCCCTGAAATATGTTTCTAGGTGGAATGGCTCAAGTTTATACTGCCAGTGAAAGTGTGGCTTAATTGACCTTTTCTTGTTACATAATTTAGATGACTGTCTTGCATATTTTAGTCCTCCATTGCTGCATTATCTTAATGGCCCTGGCAATGTTAAAGCTGGGATTAAGCAAAGCTGGGACTAAGTAAAGCGCGGGTGCCGCGATTGCTACAAAAGTAAAGAAATAGATGGTTTTTTCTATTTCTTTACTTTTGTAGCAATCGCGACACCCGCGCTTTACCTTTAACATGGTTAAAGTAAAGCGCGGGTGACGCGATTCCATGCAGATGTTTGAACTCCTCCATGGTTATATGGCCAGGTGCTTTGTTCTGACCCAGATCTGCTATTGCTTCCCAGCATCTATTTTCCAAGAAGATCGCAGTGCACTTGGTTCTGTTTGCTTCAACAATGTGTGGAGATGCAATTTTTTGGGTGGGCAATTTGCGATTTCCTTCCAATTTATTCTTCAAAAGAGCTAACTCATTGCTGAAAATTGCATAAAAGTAATATTGGCCTCTTGAATACACTTTACTCCCCTGAGCACTTCAGCTATTTTGAACCAAAACGTTTGTGTATCGTTTTGCCTTTGCAGAGACTTGTAGGGACAGCAATCTTGCGTTTAGGAAATCACATTTGTAATTTTCGTCAGCCCTCCATATTTTCACTGGATTCCTCTTGGGTCTCATACTTTGACTGAAAGCACTTTTTGTTTCTTTGCAGTCGTTATCAAACCAGAGCTCAAGGCTGTGTGGTTCTCTTATACATCCTTGGAGCACTAATAACAATGTGCTTTATGGAGAAGAGTAAACATTGGAAATTCTCAAAATAGCTTTGTATTTCTTTTGATATTTTGTTGTAGGCGATACCATTTTACCCTTTCTAATGTGCCCTCTACCTAAATTTCACCACACTATACTTTTAATTTCATTTCAAGATTGTTATTTCAATAGACTCATATTTATCAAGAGCTCCAATGTGTTAATTTCAATATTTCTCTAGGTTCCTTTTATGCGCATTGAAAAGACATTATGGTCACTTTCCTGTATCCATGGCACAGCAGCGTTCTCAAATTTGTAGCAGTCCACGGCTCGCAAGAAAATATAGTAGATCTCGGATGACAATATCTTGGTTCTCGTAAGTGTTTCTGGCACTAATTAAACCTTTATTTATACAGAAAGAGTTCAATCATGTTCCTCATGCATCCTTTTTAAAACAATTATGCTTTAGAACAGGGATGCCAACTGCAATTTTTAACTTCACTTAAGTCCTCTGAGTCATTCGCCTAATTTGCCATTGAAGTTCCCAAAGAACAGGATATTCCTTAGGAAATGTAATTGTGTCACTAATAGTCTGGAGCATGGATATGAAGCCTGTCTTCTTAGTATGGCTGAAATATACATTCATAATTCTTAAAATTCATTCGTTCAGGAGTACAATGCTTACATCAAGACATCAATGTATCGTATTTACCAGTTCTTTGCTTGTCTGCATGACTCTACCCTGCAGGCAATCAGTGGACCTCCAGAGTTCCTTACCTCTTTGTTTATCATAGCACACTTAGTTGAGTTCACATATCAAGGGATATTCCATTGAATGGCTGTACAAGTCTCTTGAAGGGCAACTATGTCATGTTGGTTTAGGTATTCCAGGAGGTCTAAACTTCCTGGTTTTCGTGAAATCCATTCCACAATCCAATAGGGGATCCCTGTTTTCCATTATAGTTCCCTTGTGCCCTCGCCCTCTCTTCCTTCTCAGGTCGCTCGTCAGTCAGAGCCATGCTCTATGCTATTTGGACGACTAAAATTGCTCCAATTGTCCCTTTATTTATAATTCGCTCTTTAGGATCAGATCCTGTCGGCCCAAAAATAAGTGGTCTCTCTCCACGCACACAAGCCAATCTGTAATAAGAGTCTGGCCTTTTTGCAAGATGTTGCTAGTGGATGTTTTCATTTTGGGGTTCAATACTTGCATTGTTTCAGGTAACCACATTCCTTATCTGTGAAAATGGATTTGCTAGGCTGTTGGTGTCTTTTACATATCTCTCAGTACCTACCAAGATCACATCTTTACTCAGGGACCAAGCTGGAACCTGGAGTCTGGCCAATTTTTAAATCATTCCTTTTAACCAACTATTTGTTGATTACAGACTTTGGACTACTTCATACTGTATTTTGTTAAATAGGTGCTAAGATTTCTGTCCTGAATTCGGATTTGAGGGGTTGATTTCAGACATCAAATCCATATCTAGCACCAACTTTAACTGGCAAAAACTGTTTATTTTGCACTGGGAACCCATTTAGTGTCCCCAACACAGCCCGGACGTAGATTTGTTCAACTTGCTTGGCCATGCGATTTTGAAGGTAACTCAGCTTTTTCAACTTCATCCTGCGATATACTCATTAAGGATCTTCTATATGTTTACCTATGTTCCTTGTGGACAGTCTGTCCACAATTTCTACGTAAGTAGGCTGATATTTCTTGCTTGCCTACATCCATCAAGTTCATTTGGTATCTTACCTTTTCCATATTGTTCTTCAAGGTTTCTCCTTTTGGGTTTCTTTCCTTTAAGAGTTCTTCTTCTGTTCAGGTCATGTGATTTTGTGATTTACTGCTAACGGCCTGGGAAGATCCAGGAACTCCATCTTTAGGGCTGCAAGCTTGTGTCCTTCTCCCGGAGAAGATCTTACCTACGTGCAGTGGCAGCAGCATCCTTTGTACTTTCCAAGTGGATCTTGTACAATGTTGTGTGTGGAATTACCTGGATGCCCACCAGGTGCTGAAGCTGCACTGTCAAACACTTGGTCTGGCTGACTTTTGCCCCTCGTGCCCAGACAGACCAAGGTTTTCGACGAATTGATGCAGACTATGTCATTTGTTTCCACTATAGCATTCCTGGCAGCCACTCCTTTTTATTCACTCCCTACACTTAAAGGAGCTGGCAAAAGGAGATCATCTCAACTTCAAGGTGCACCCCAGGATATTAGCAGGATTAGTGCCAGTTTGACAGCTGCCATTGGGCATTAGATCATCTTGCCTGTCATCGCCCATCGCCTATACATTCTCTGGGGGGACCCAATTTTAATGAGGCTATCTATTCAGATTGGAAATTGAAATTAGGGGATTGGAAAATAAAGGTTTACTTCGTCATCTAGCAGAGGCAATCCAAACTATTGCAGGCACTCTACACTGAAATCCTGTTCCTATCCTGGGGTTCTTTCCAAAGGCAGTGCCCAGGCCACTCTACCTCTCCTTTTCCATATGAATGTGTCTGTCTTGTGATTTTTTGGGGAATGGATTTCAGAAAAACCTTGTGGTGTTTATTAAGACCTCAATGTCATCTATCCAAATTTTTAGCAAACCTGGTTGGACTTAGAGTAAGGTGAAGGTATTGCAGCTCAATTACTGAACAGTTTTCCTTTGTCTTTTCCTCTTGCTCCTCCAGATCGCCCGCTGGTTATGAAAGCCTTGCATTTTAATTGATTTGCCTCAGATTCAGTGAGCATGAAGATTCTCCCAGTAAAAGTTGTGTTTTTGTTTGCCATTACTTTGGCCCGCAGAATTGTTGAAATGGTAGATCTCTTCTGATAGGCTCTACTTCTATGTATTCAGAGTATGGTCAAATTCTGTGTACCAATACAATTGTTCTGGCAAATGTTGCATCAATCTCAAATGTAGCTCAAGAGGTTGTCTTGTCTGTTTTTTCATCCCCTTCCTACTCAAAAGAGGAATTATGTCATTATTTGGATGTCAAGAGAGCAGTTTTTGATTTATTTGGACAGAGAAAGAACTTTCTGCCTGCCAAATAATTTGTGACAATTTAGTTTAGCAGGCAATGGTTAAAAGGCCAGCATGAAAGGCCTTAAAGGCCAACAGATGGATTAGTTCTAACATGGCATTGGGTTATTATCAAGTAAATGTTCCAGGATACATCTGCAAGGAATATGGCTGCATCATGAGCAGAATTTCAAGCAGTTCCTCCTGCTGAGATGTGTAGAGCTGCCACCTGGACCTCTATAAATACTTTTGTTCACCATTACAGCCTTAACTGTTTGGAACTTGAAGGAAGGAAATTTGGTGTAGGAATTCTTAGTTCTATTCTGTCAATAACACTTTTTTCTTTTTTATAATAATTCACTGGGTGAGCTGCAGTAAGTGATTTGTTCGCTCATTTCTGCAAAAGCTTCGGTATTCCTCACACTTAATGTCTGGAATGAGGACAAGGGACATAGAGGAAATGTACTGATTACTTAATAATGGTAATCTACATTACTCCCAGTATTTTAGAGGTATGTAGACTTTTCATCAAGCACTCAATTTATGAAAGGTCAAAACATAGATGTCTACTTTGATGTACCCTCAAGTACTGTAAAGTCTAAGGTTTCTTAACCAATTTGTTTTGAAATCTGTACTATAAGAAGCTGAATTATTTTCCAAGTGTTGTTTTGGGAGTGGTAGAGCCTGTACTTTCACCATACTCCAGTGGAGACAGTCAGGCTTGATCCCTCTGCTGTCACCAAATATCGAAGATGACCAGCCACCACTGGCAGACATGCATTTTCTATGCCCGGTCAAGCACCTTTTTTTACAGATAAGAGACATTTTAAAGTCACAGCAAAACATTGGCATAGAAGTCCTTGGAGTATAGACTTACATGCAGCTAGACACTCGAGTACCTTTTTTTCTTTTTTAATCGAGGACCTAACAGACTTGCAGTATTTGCAGGATCATTCTTGAGGATTAGCCAAAGCCATGCAAATATACAGACATGCCTTTTAGCAGCAATATTCTTTGTCTTCTGGGGGATCGTTACCACGTACTTAGATTTGCAGGAGGGAGAACAGAAAGCATACTTCAGGGGTAAAAAGACCATTACATTTGCATAACACCAAAAGGTACATTAAAATCACACACAATTATTTCCTTCTTTGGATCGTTCTTTCATAGTTATTTCAGAAAGTGAAAACACAAATGACGTGGGACATATCAGGCATCTTGTTTCCCTCTAGTTGTCTCGTCTTTAAAGCCCACTACCTTGAAGATGCATCACTAACCAGACATCAATCTAATCAATAATAGCAGGGTGCTCCCAGTTGATGGGGCAGTTGGAACCTTATTGACAAACAGTCACCAGTATAAATGTCCATCTCATGGAGATTAAAAAAAAAAAAAAAACTTATTTCTCAATTGTTTGGGATGGATTTTCAGAATATTTACTTTTCATTACTTGTAAAGGTTAGAAAACTAATTTAAGTAGAAAGTCTCTTCAGTGACCCCATCCAATATAAATAGCCATGAGACATCCCGTCTCGCTCATTTAGAAAGACTTGCTATGTTTCCCTTTGTCAAGAGTCCCCTTGAGCCTTACACATTTTTCTGTTTCTCATGAACTCATTGCTGGACGCTGTGGGGCAACAGGGGTCCACCCAAAGTGGTACTGCTATCATGGGTCGCTAATGTCCTCATTAGCGGGAAATGACATGACAAATGGTTAGTGGCAGCTGATCGACACAGTTCATCCAAGTAAGGAATCGCTAGGGAACTATGGCATTCCTGAAGGAAATACATTTTAATGGCTGCCTACCGTCAAAGGAGTGGGACCAACTTTGAATCTGAGTGGCCTGTTGACTGGACCTCAACTGCCTTTATAACTGATCTAAGCCCTTTCTCTGGCTTATCCATAGGTTATCCAATGTTGGCTGTCTGCCATGGGACAGTAGGGAATACTTTTCAGGACTGAATAAAAAGGGTTGCTGCTGCTTCACTCTAAAGTAGAGAGACATGAGACTGACTAACGTGGTGACCATGCCACAATTCAGCTCACAGTCCCTGGTCCAGCAGAGCAATGTGATGCTACGAAGATCTACAGCTAATGAAGACTACCAACACTGGAGAGGAGGGCCTGCTCCCCAACCAAATGCGAAGATCCCCTGGAGTGCAGAGAGCGAAGATCCTCCACACAGTGATGAAGAGAGTGACTACGAATGTCAATAATGCAATGTTGGACCTGTCCAGATCTGGCTTCAATTCCCACTTGGCATCACACAGCAGCTTTGCATGTTACAGCCCTACAAGTGATCCCTTGCACATGGTGCCTAAGGTTCATGCAAGCTGAAGTCAGAAGTGACTTCTCAGTGTAATGCACTCCTATCAGCTGCCATATACACTCCACCACCAGACTGAATTCGGACTGCAGGAAGTGACTAGCGCTCCCGAGCCATGTCAGCCTCTCCCAACTACAACACTGAAAGAGAACCGACTTGCAGCTTTTTGAAGTTATGTGACTTGCCAGTTCCCTGCAATGTGATATTCTGAGGATGATGAATGAGTAACACTAAACAGTGGACCTCATTCTCGTGTGAGGCAACAGACGCTGTACTCTGGCTAATCCAGATTTCCTGATTAACACTGTATTCGTGCCACTCACATGTAGTCTCTCCAGCATAAACTCATGCTACAGAGTAGAGAATCCTACTCATATTCATTAAATAGTAATCTAAATAAAGACTTTAAAAAAAAACACTGCTTCAACATTATGTTTATTGTGAGTTATACGGTATGTTAACTGAACTAGGCATATTACCCCAGCCCACCTTCCAAGATAAGCCTTGACGGTTTAACTTAGCCTCTCCCTAAAAGTCAAAGCCTTAAGAGATGGTTGTTGGTCATTCAGCGATAACAACAGTACTTATTACAGGGCCAACAAGCTCTGATCTCAACTTTTGTTCTGCTACAAGTGTCAAATCATCACTTACCACAAATAACACTGCTAACTTTCCCAAACAATGCCATTATGTCACTACGTTCTTGAACACTTTGCATAAGCAGAATATCAGTCTAACCTTTATGTATAAATGTTCATGTGTCCCGCTTACAACATTGTTGGGTTACACTAAACAAATCCTAAAGCCAGTGAGACGTCTGGTGGGAGTGCTACTGTTATATCCGAAAAAGAGATTGGCTTGTTGCTGGATGAGGCCCCCTACTGAAGTTACAGATTGGTTGAAAGACGCCACCATATCAAAACAAAGAGTTGAGAACTATGCAGATACCCAATCCCCCCCACATGACATTTCGAAGCCCTTTAGATTCCTATATTAAACCAAAGAAGATTGATACTGCGTCCTAGTGTTGTCTGTCCACATCAATATGCAGAAATGCCATTATTGGTAAACATACCTGTCAGGGAACTGTCTGATTGCTCTTTATACTCAAATGTCATAATGCTCAATGCTACCTTTCTGCTGGGATGCTACTGGATCAGTTTCTTTTGTAATGCTCTTAACAGACAAACCAAAATTTACAGAACATATACCTCTACGTGTCTGCTGTATTGTTATATCTGGAAACCCAATAAAACTAATAATTAAAAAAAAAAAGTATGTATAAATGTCAAAAATCAAGTAAAACAAATGTCATCATTTATCGGCAAATGATAAACAAAAATTTAAAAAACACTGAAAACAAGATAACTATTTCCTCAAGGAGGTAAAATGTCTTCCACTGGTGTAGAAATTTACAAATGGCATTTAAAAGCAGTGTCTCCATTTTAGGGATGCAACAACAAGTTGGGAAACGTGTTAGAACAAGCATAAACCTTGAATACAATGAAGGAGGTATACAAAAATAATTCAATCCTTTTTAACGTGGTGGTAAAGCACATTAGGCACTGACTAAATTCTAATTACAAAGCAGCACTTAAAGAAAGCTGTTTGCAGCGATAACTTCGGGTCCTGCCCTACTGTTACCTAATGCTTTACAATTCTCTGCATTTAATATGTGCCCTACTGCACAGTGCAATTGTTAAAATAAAATAAATTATCACCTAATCAAGTGTGCAATGTAGCCACACGTAGTCTCAGGTGAGACGTCGACAATCTTCAGGAAAATACCAAGTTAGATACTACGTTTTAGCCGGAGTTACTGAAGACTTTTATTTCTGGAGATACTTCTTAAATCAGGACTTGAAATTTAGACAGCGTTGATTTTCACCACTGGTGTCGTTAAAGAAAGGAAAGCCCTTAATTCATGAAGAGCTGGGTGAAGAAAAGGGACGTGGGATTTACTGCTGGACTCAGACCATAACACTAGATGCCACTCCAACAAGGCTCTTTATGAAGCTGTCCCCAATATCAAGTTACGTTACTAGTAGAAAACACAATTCTATTAAAACAGAAGATTGCATTTCAATCTGCTGTAAATCAATACTCCAAAAGACAGACAATTGATGGACGGAATGCAGAACAAATCAAAACATTCACCCCCAGTCAAGAGATCTGGGTTAAATCCATCATTCTTTTGCTCACCATGCCACCCCAGTTTAGACCTGGCCATATGCAAATCAGTCTTGACCCTGTGCCTCATGGGAACAGTCCAGCCCGAACTGCCAAGCCAGGTCCTCCCTGACCGGAAACAAGCATCCTAGGACCGGTTTCGGGTTTCACCCTCTTCAGCCAGGATAGCTTGATTCCAGTGGCACAGTGAGCCCAGGACCCACGTCTGGGCATACCTGGCGCACTTAGGGCGAGAAAGCAAAAGACACAATTGATGGACGGCATGCAGAACAAATCAAAACATTCACCCCCAGTCAAGAGGTCTGGGTTAAATTCATCATTCTTTTGCTCACCATGCCACCCCAGTTTAGACCTGGCCATATGCAAATCAGTCTTGACCCTGTGCCTCATGGGAACAGTCCAGCCCGAACTGCCAAGCCAGGTCCTCCCTGGACCGGAAACAAGCATCCTAGGACCGGTTTCGGGGTTTCACCCCTCTTCAGCCAGGATAGCTTGATTCCAGTGGCACAGTGAGCCCAGGATCCACGTCTGGGCATACCTGGCGCACTTAGGGCAAGAAAGCAAAAGACACACAATTGATGGACGGAATGCAGAACAAATCAAAACATTCACCCCCAGTCAAGACGTGGGTCCCTTGTTCACTGTGCCACTGGATTCAAGCTAGCCTGGCTGAAGAAGGGTGACATACCCTGAAACCGGTCCCAGGATGGTTGTTTCCAGTCCAGGGAGGACCTGGCCTGGCAGTTCGGTCTGGACTGTTCCCATGGGGCACAGGGTCAAGACTGATTTGCATATGGCTGGGTCCAAACTGGGGTGGCGTAGTGGGCAAAAGAACGATGGATTTAACCCAGATCTTTTGACTGGGGGAGAATGTTTGCATTGTCAGCATTCCGTCCATCATTTGTTTGCTGTAAATCAATACTCGACAAATGTACCAATTAGAAGCGGGCCTGACAGGGAATGGAGCATTTAATGGTGATCTTTTACACGTACAGAAAGATATATGGGCCAAGTCTACCAGCCCGAAGCGATGTCATGCCTAGAAAAACCTGCTACGAAGGAGACTCATACAGCCATATTTTGGTCAATAGAGATGTTCATGGAGAACATTTGCTTAGTGCACGCCAGAAATGCACCAGTCACCAGAGGTTTACTACCCAGAACGAGGACACTCCTTTCACGATCTCAGAAAAGGGAGTGCACTCTATCTTGTGTAATTAAGCCACATAATGCTTCTTTAATTACGTGACCTAATATTAACTGTGCAGTTTGATAGTTACATTAGGTTTGGTGCAAATTAGCACTAGCACGTTGAGAACTGCTTCTGCAGCAACATCTATAGAAATTTTAATCTCGCTGTGCCAGAAAATGCAAACAAGCATTGGCATAGCCAATAGGTCTCGCCCTTGGGACCTTATAAGTGTTTAGCCATGCAACAGTTAATGTTGTTGCAGTAAGGATATTGTGCTGCATAACTAAATACTTATAATGTCCCAAAGGCGAGACCTATTGGCTATGCCAGTGCTTGGCATCGTCAAATGTGATGCAGTGTTACTCTTGGGAATCAGTTCAATTTTGGGATGGGGCAAAAAGGGGAGAGGAGGAGAGGTTGCGTTCCTTTAGAGGTCGATTTTGAGCCAGAGCTACATTTTGGCATAGGCCTCCGTAGTCATTTTTTTGTCGTCAAGAGGGTGCCCATCTCCAAATGCTCACTACAGATCGTATGATAGTCATTATGCACTGAAGAGTAAAATAACCATACACATCAATATAAGGAGATGATATTTCTAAGCTGGGAATACAAAATGTATGCAGATCTTAACTTGGGCCATCATTGATTTGGGTCATATGAGTAGCTTTTTGGTTTTTCCGCCACATCCGCGCTAACATTCATATAAAACTAAAGGGGCTTGTTGCCTAGAGAAGGAGGTATGGCGAGGCGGCTAGAGCTGCAAACTTTGGAACTGGGAAACCAGTTTCGAGTCCGGCACCAGCTCAGCATCCTGTGATTCTGGGAAAATCATTTAATCTTCCCGTGTCTAATAAATAAAACATTTAAATAAGAAAAAAACCTGACCTTGTGTAATCTAGTCTGGTGCTCATGTAATGCGCTCTAGTGCTCTTGGGCGATGTTTGTGCTATATGACCGTGCAAAAACAAAATAAAGTGTGCATTCTGACAGTGCTGCCACTCCAAATAAATATCTTTGATAAATTTGCACGGGTACAGCCACACAGGATATGCTTTGGTATTCTTTGAACGTGTTCAGAAAGATTCTCGTCCAGCTTTATGCATGTGCTCTTTTTTGCAATCGAGGCGTGCTTCTAGGTAGATACTTCTGGTGTGCATGGTAGCCCTTTACCTCCACACACTAGGATGACCACCTCACTCCAGTTCATTCCAGACACATACTCCAGTCCTGAACTTTTCACCTACAAATCATTAATTTCAAGTCTTAGTCTAATTAGTTCAGTGGAAGCTATACAAGATAGCACCCAGGGTTCATTAGGCTGCCACACAAGTCCAGAAATGCAAACTGTGTCCTAATGACCCGAAGGGAGGTGTGATCACCCTACTGCACACCTAGTCTTATTTCATTAACCAGCACCAGACACATTACACTGAAGCGAGAAAGGGTTTAGCAGATAGATACTGGTACGAATGTACGCGAATGCTTTCTCACTGATGCCAGCCGTGGTTCAACAAACACTTCATGCTTATCCACAGCATCCGTTGCATGACTCATTCATGCTAACCTGGGCAGGCCTATATGGAAATCCAGAACAAATTCCGTCTTGGAAAAGAAAAAAAAAAATTAAAGAAAAAAAAATATATATACACACATTAAAAAACACACAAAAACCCTGCCAATTTAGCGTGAGGCCAAAATACACCTGGCTTCATTGACTAGCATGCATAAGGACGTTTCAGATAGACCAATTGTAACCCAGAATTGTGCACTGTAATGCACTGTGAACCTCCCCTGCCGGTAAACATATCTTTCATTTGAGAATAAAAAAGTTTGTGATCGTGGAAAAAGTTTCAGCAAATTGACGGCAGAGCTTGTGAAATCTTGCCTCGTTGAAGTGCAATTTACAGGACGGCGTTTTGTTTCCCAGAAGCATAGCATAACCTGCTTTTTCTGGCTCGGAATTAAGGCCAGGAGCCTGCTAATTGGCTAGAATTTGGTACCAGCTTCCTCCACCTTACTCTGCTTGCGGAGTGATTTGTTTTTTTAATACAAATCCAGTATTCCCCTAACTTGAAGTGGGAGGAATACTCTGCTGTTACCGTAAAGAAATGCTTTCCCAGTCATAGATCATGTAGCAAACAGAAGACCCTAGGCGTTTATTCCCGAGGATAAGAAACACGTTTTCTGCGTGATGGAATCTCAAAGCAGTTTCTTTTTTGTAGCTACTATATTTCAGAATTAAGTTCCCTACTCATAAACGTGCTTTATGGACAGGAGTTTGAGTAGCTTGCAGAAGCTCAAGCAGTATGGTAACCTGAACAGCCCCACTCAACGTTCCTTTTCTCTGTTACTTTTATGACACACGTATATAGCATGTATGTATATGTGTGTGTGTGTATACATAGTGCTTACTGGGTAATTGTGTGATATGGGGCATAATTGTGATCAAGGGCATCTGGTGAAATACACCAATGACCCAGAAGTTTGTAAGTGTCAGCAGAAGCCATAAAACTATATTGCTTGTTACCCAATATCTAAAGTTTATTTTACATGTTTATGCTGGGGTACTTTGCTTGAAAGGGACTTTTTTTGTTCAAACTGAAATATTGACTGAAAATAGTAAGTGAAATACTAGGCTATGTTGTTTGGCTGTCTACTGTGTAAAAACAAAAGCATTTAATTATATAGTGAAGAATGTAGAATTTTTGAAAACACACCCATAGTGGTGTTAAAGAAAAAACATGCATTCTGTCTGTAGAAAGGGGACGTCGTTGAAGCTGTTCTCTTCAACTTGCAGCTAATAATGGGCTTCGATTGGAATTGGAAAGCTTAGGTTTTGCTTCCTTTCGTGAATATTTTGTAGATAATGCAATGGAGCAATGGTT
>CAWUFW010002965.1:0-32332 GCA_963921515.1 Calotriton arnoldi | reverse complement strand
GGTGCCGCGATTCACCGCCATTGCTACAAAGTAAAGAAATAGAAAAAACATCTATTTCTTTACTTTTGCAGCAATCGCGCACCCGCGCTTTACCAAAGTAAAGCGCGGGTGCCGCGATTCGCCTAGGCGAGACCTAACAAGCCCGGGAGTGGTGCGTGCGTGCGCAGTCTGCTCTTTTTGGAAGCACTGCACTCGTGCTTGTGGCGCACCCCTGCTCGCTCCCGCAAGCTGGATGCCGCCACAAGCACGAGTGTGTGCTTCCAAAAAGAGCAGAGCGATGGCTAAAGGTCCTCCTAGGCAGCGCATGCGCGCTGCGTAGGCGAGACCTAAAAAGGGCAGACTTACAAACCCCAACACAAATGGCATTGTGCAAAACATTTTTCCAGGGTGGCGAAAACTTTTTGTAAACATATCAACATTTCTCTCCATACATACAACAAAAGCAAATCACATGAATGTATTTGAAATAGGAAAAATTATCTTCCTGATGATTTTCTCCTGGTGTAACTTGAACAGAAAGGCTTCTGTTGAGTTCAGTTTTTTTAAACCCTTTTTGAATGGGAAAACCTGCGCATGCGTATGACATTCCCCATCTAACGCCTCGGCTAGCTCCTAGAGGTTTACGCTATCTGCATTATCTCTTCTTATATACAAGGCAGTGTAGAAGTGAGTAAAGATGTCTATAGTGATGAGTGGTGTAACAAACCAAAGAAGCCCAATAAGAACTTCTCTTCACTAAAACGTGATTCACATTAAAGACAACAGGTTGGGGCACATGGATGTTACTCCAGAATACCAGCGGGCCCTGCCAGTCTGGAGAAGAATAGGGAGCTCGATTGCGAAATCCATTACTCTGCTCAAAATCTAGAAACAAGCAGTATCAAAAAGCTTTTCAGGGAGCAGAGAAAAAGAAAACACAAATACAGGGAACTCGAAATAATCATGTATAGTTTCTGAATGAGATGGTACAGAAGGCAGGTTTCAGTCTCGAGAATAAAAGTAAACACAGATAATTTTTGGATGCCCTGTACCCACAAAGACAGAATCTGACAGTAGTATGCCTGTGGGTACCGTTCTGCTCTTTAGCCATAATCCCTCTTTCGTTTGTATTTAAAAGGAAGGGCCTGATCTTCTAAGGAGGCACTGGTACCGACTTGGGTACCAGCAACAGTTGCAGAGCCTTGCTTTCCCAACCCTTGCAGTGCACTTTATGAGTCCCACAGTTAACACTGGTAATGATCACCAGCTCAAATTCCAACTGGACGGATTTGACCAAAGGTCCATCAGACATGTTGGGAGATTTGTCTGTAGAAGCCTGATCCACCTTGAAACCTGCTTGGTGAGGTTCCTGGGATGAGGCACTTATGGTACTTTTCATAAAGGATCCGGTATGCATAGGACACCTAGTGAATTAGTGCTTTTCTTGCAAGTGAATGTGGCCAGAAGCCCGCCCCCATTATTAATGGGTGGCTGGAAAGTGGTGCTGAAATGATGGACGAGGCCATTTTACATAAATAGATGGGCATTGTTGGCAATGCCTGTGCCAGGTCCTGAAGCACTCTTACTTGGTATTACTGAGTTCCTCCATATATGAAGTTGACAGTTCCCTTTACTACCGGAACCTTCCTGAAATTCAAATGGACACTATGTCAGTAACATCAGATCACGTCAAGCTCTTGAACTAACAGGAACTATTCAGTTGAAGAGTATGCAGACATGAAAAGCAGGCTTTGGGTGTGCCAGCTGCTGACAACTGCTTGCAAGAGCCTACTCACTGCTTGAAGTTGGTCGTAAAATGGTATATGCATCAGAGGGAGACACACTTTTCTTTGTACAATTAGAATTAAAAACAAAAGAACAATCGACATTGGCAGAAAAAGTTGACGCACTGGAGAAGCAAGGCTAGGCACAATGCCAGATAGGCAGAAAAGAAAGTGAAATGGTCTGACAGCTGGTGATGCCTGGGCACGTGGTGGTGCTCACAACAGTAAAAAGATGGTCACATATGAAGGGCTATAAAATTCTTTAAAAGTGTCAATGTTTTTTTTAGAAACATTTCTAAACAAATGCCCAAAGGCCAGTGCAATTTTCAGCTAAAGGTGGGTGAAATGGCATATTTCTTTCCATATGTTATATGTGTACATTTTGCGAACATTACACGTATTTACATGTAGTACATTTTGGTGCTCATCCGTGTGAAAAACGTATGCCACTTATGCCCTAGAGTACAAAGGTCACGCTAGATTCCTGCCCAAAGTATTGCCTGTTCAATTTATAAAGTCACATGGTGAACGAGGCTCGCCCAGCATCTGCACACATCCAGTTTCACACTTTGCATGACACATTTTCTGCTGAAACCAGTTTCCTGCAAGGGTAAATTATGCAAAACGGATACCTTAAAAATACTCTAAATATGCAAAAAAAACAATATATATGAGATTGACACAAGATTACGCTTCTTTAAAAAAAACAACAAAAAAAAAACTCTTTTCAATAAAGGTGGAAGAGCAGGACAAAGGACTAATTCATCCAGGAGTCCAGCGAAAATAGCCTGTAAAAAACATTTTAGACTGAAACATTCCCCTCAAGAAGTGTTGTGGCTCCAACTCGAACTTCAAAAGCGAAAAGACAAAAATCAGCAGATCAAGCAGGACCGCAAGGGAAAAAGCAGAGCTCGAACAAAAGCCAAGGGAAGAGCAATGAAAAAATATACATTCTAGAAATCGATTTAAAGACACTGATGTTCCATAACATCACTATTATTACAATGAGCCATTTATTCCACAAAATGACTCAAGGAATGCAAGTTCAAGTGCTAACAAGCACAAATATTTTTTCCTGTGAGTGAATATTCACGCAATAAAAGAACAAGGCCAAGAAAATATTCTTCAATTTTCTTATCTGCCCAGGAAATTACGTGTCCTCCAACTCTACCTCAGACCCAGAAATTGTTGGACGGTGGCTATCAGCCAAATTAGTAATTCCAAGATGTCTTTAAACCTTCCAAAAACTAGCTTTAATGGCCAGAATATCTTGCACTTTACCAAGGCACAGAAAAGAACAATTGAAGATTGCAGATTTGCCAAATGTCAATGTCGGCATGACAGAGCAGTCATCAACTGTACAGTTTCCTCCTGTAAGAACGCCTGCATAAAAATGTGAAAAGACAAACTAAATATCAACATTATACTTATTTTTGTGTTAAACTGTGTCCATCACATGTTAAAGCTGAAGCACTGTTTTCTGGATCAATGTATACAACTTGAGATAGGAGAGATGTTTGAGTTTCAATGCTTAAGTTGACAAGGAATGCAATATTTTAAATATTAATTTAACATATAAATACATTTCATATTTCAAATGTCACAATGGAACCACAGGTCAATAACTTAAATGTGTCGATTTCTCTACTGGGATGCTATGAAAAGTCAATTTGGGTCACACTATTTAAGTGAAACAAAACACTAACCGTTGCAAAAATATATATATATTTTTTAAATTGAGGTTTCCCTACAGTTCTACATATTTGTTTCCGTCTGCAGCTAGAGGTGCAGAGAATGTTGTCTATTCCACCACACAACAAATTTTACTGTCTAGAAGCAGTATCAACCTCTGCACAAAAACTACAAGATCATCACCTGAACTAAACGTTTTGTTTTTTAAATGATTTGCTTCAGATATATAGTAGTGAAACAGTGGTGCTGTTTCTCTGCACATGGGAGTTTTGGTTTATATTTGCCAGCTTTACGCAGTTGAAAAATCACAGCATTTAGCAAACGATTAAAGTTCCAACAATTGCTGAAACAGCTTTTGTAAAGCCTAACTCAAAGTCCTGCAGAAGGTCTGATTATCAATGTACTAGCTGAAAGAGTGGAATGCGCATCTCACTGGGTTAGATTGTGTTTTAATCCAGCAAATCAAAAGCATGACCCTGCTCTTTATAAAGGGATAATTGTTTTTTCCTCACGTTTGGTATTAGTGGTTCTACTGAGATCCGTTACATAAGTATCAACATCAAAACCAAATTGCCGGGGACGCCAAAAATTTAGTGTGGGTGGAGTGGATCTCTTGGGACTGCTTCGACTGATGACTTGTACATTGTGAAACAGGCAACGTCATTCAGAGCTTTCCTCAGCCAATTGCTGAATCATGTCCTCTTAAGTTTTACAGAGGAAGTATCAAAAGCCACATGAAGCTTGTTTGTGGCCTCTCAGTTGCCATCAAACCATAAAATGCTGGATAACGTGAGCATGAAGAAACCAGATTGAACTGTACTGAATGTATATGGTGCAGTAACGGATAGTTATTTTATTGTTATTTACATGTAAACAAAGCCCACAAGGCCTGGAAGATTTAAAGAGTGTAGATAAAAAAAAAACTCTTTTACATTTGAAACATGTAAAAAAAGAAAAAAGAGAAATTAAAGAGGATAAAATAATGTCAGACAGTAAAATTAAGCCCATTATCCTTTTTTCAAAATGTAAAATCAATAACAAAATGAGAAAAGATTAAAAAAATAGTGCTAAATGATTCACTTCTTGGACATCTTTCATCTATTCTAACTTATGGACCACCCTCTGCCCCCTACCGCTCCCCAAATAAAAAAAAAATGTTGCTCCTGTGCATTTGATGAATGGCATTTGAACCCTGAAAAACAGGACTGCAGTGGTAAATCTGAAACACTACAATTCTAGCTGCACAGCAAAAATATTCCAGCTCTAGGTTTTCTTATCTACGAACCCTCTCCTGAGAGAGGATATCTGTCATTCAGAGTGATCTGAAATGGCTACAGCCAAATTAGTGAAGTGGGAGTGACTAATAAGAAGATTAACCTACTGCGTGCATACATTTCTTAAGTGGGGCAAGCAAATTCTCAGAGCATTAGTGAGTTACCAGGCCACAAATTCAACATAGGTCTGACAAGACAAAAAACAGACTGACAAAGGATGGATCTAGAAAAGTGTCTCATTTTTCATAATGGTACAATGGACACAAATTAAAATCACCATATCTTTAACTTGGGCTTGAGAGTTGCTACAGGAGCCACACAACTTAGTTACTTTTTCATTACCTGGAGGAGTTAAACAAGAGAAAATTCGTCTCATTCTACCAATTAAAATTGCAGGTATAGTTTCCATTTTTGTTTGTTTTTAAATTCCTGTGTGCAAGTATGCAGAGCAGAAGTATAACGAAACAACTACATATTGGACCATTCTTTCCTGGTTACACTGGAATAACACCAGTTTAAAACTGGGCTTGTCGGTCTTGCCAGACAAATCTACTGAAAAAGCCCTGGGACAAAACCAGAGTTTCTGCAAGAACTTTCCTTCAAATTAGTCATTCATTTATGTTAACTAATCATCAGAACCTCTGTTGTTCTTAGAATCATCTACAATGCTTTTCGGTAAACAAATGCAAAAATGCACACCAAAGTGGGCAAAGAAATTGAAAACTGAGATTAGTGCAGTTTTTGGGATTTTAAATAAAGTGGTTTATGTCCGAGATTCACCTGACTAGCATAAGCAAAAGTAGTACAGTATTTCAAGGTCTAAAATATAGCAACGGCCCAAGAGAAAGAAGTTCTGGTTCCCTATTTTCAAGTCATCAGCATTCAAAATAGAAATGAGCTAATATCCTATAAAGGGTTTCTCTGACTTTTTTTAGATCCTCTTTAAGAATATTTTGTGCATGCTGCTTGCAGTTTAACTTGCTACTTCAACTTGGTTGAATAAACACTTCCACTGCACTAAAAATACCAACCCTTTGAATTCATGAACTGTAAACCACAAAAGTACAATTCTCCCCTGAAAGCGCATGTTAAACTTGAATCTGGCACTGTATAATTTAGCAATGTTAATTTAATCTTAAAAAAATATTTAAAATTGTGCAAGAAATGGCAACAGACTTAAATTACACTATGAATGCTGAACCCTATTCATATTTTCTTTTAGCCAAAGCCAATTATTTTAGGGCCCAAAAAAGAAGTTAAGAAAGAATAACCAATACTAAGAAAGTGCCTAAAACATGATACAGCATTTTAGAGCCCTTTCAAATACAAGGCAGAGAAAGGTGTAAAGTAGAAAAAAACTGGAGCCTCTATCATTGCAAAAAAGACCCAGAGTTTACATTTAATGAGGAGCAGAAGAATTCCATCTTCGCTGTCACTGTTAACATGCTGTTAAGTCTGCTCATCCATACACAGTTGGTCTGTGTCTGGAGATGTAATACATTTGGTTTCTTCTTCCTTTTTCCTTCGTTCCATTTCCCATTCCACAAAAGTATCGAAGAGACTAGGCCAAGCCTCATCTTCACTGTAGTTGCTGAGGTCTGGTCCAATCACCTGAGTAAAGTTTAGAAACATATTCCACGTGTCCCGGGAGATTCCCTTTATTCCTGAGGGGTTCTCAATGAGGAAGTTTAACCACTGGTCCAAAATTAAGGGTTTATTTTGTGTGAAAACAAGTTTCCAAAGCGCAATGGCTATATCCCGATGTAGTGACCGCTGTCCTTCTTCAGAGTCCAGGCCAAACTGGAAGGTAAATCGATAGAGATCCTTGAATTTGTCCTCTTGTTTAGCTTCACTTAGGAGAGATGGGAATCTTGCACAAATTCCTTCATTACTATCTGCATGAATTGCTTTGCAGCCCTCAAAAAACTCTTTCCTATGGAAAAAAACAACATAAAAAGTGGTTATTAGTGAAGAAAAGCTTTACATTTTGGGAGCTGTTACTAAAACTGACAGCATTCACACAATTACAGGTTAACAGCTTGAGTGAAGAGGCTTTCTCATTAGTGCGGAGCCTATTTTATTACATTAGGGGCGGGGGGATCCTTTATTGCTTTTTCCCTCACAAAACTACATCCTGGCCAAATTTGTGTCCCCCTCCTCCACATGTTTGGGATTCTGACGTCCAAGGTTATGTAGATTCCCCTGGAGGGTACTAAGAAAATAGCCAAAATTGGTGTTTTTATTTTTTTAGCAAAAACGGGAAAAAGTGTTGTGCAAGAAATTTTGTTTTGTTTCCAAACACATCATCAACAAAAGGTTTGCTGTGCCAAGGTAGCTTTTTTCCATCTTTCAGAAAAAGGAGGTAGAAATCATTTTTGGTAGTCGATATTCTTATTTTTTGCAGTTTCTACGTACTTGCTGAATGTGGTGGACAAATCTGCAAGTTGACATTGGTGTAGACCCATCATTTGTTTTGCAAAAAACAAACACTGAAATCTAAATGTAATGAAATCAAGTGGGAAATAACAGAAATAGGTGACAAAGTTTTCATCTGTAATCCCGACCCCCCCCCTCCTTGGAATAAGCAACAAAGGTAAAATATTGTTACGTCCATGTGACTATTCCAGTTGCAGGGCTATCTAGTGTCAGTTTGTAGTCCAGAAACATGTGATACCCAGAGTCCTCAACTGAGTTGCAGCTTAGAATATTATTTTGTTGTGCATCGACTATGCATCAATTCAAATGGCAAAATCTAATCAATGAAAAATGGGTATGAAGGAAAGGTATACATTTTTTAAACGTGACCAAGATTTAGAGCATTGAAATAGTAGCTTTTTGGATACACGTAGCAGTATATTAATTCAGCAGGCATTTTTCATAATGTATTTTTTCTTGGTATCCTAGCTGTGCAGATGGTCTATCATCAGCGACAGTTTAAGTCCCAAAATGAACAAGCATTTGCAATGCAATAGGTGTCGCATTTACACAAGTTTGAGCTATTGGCATTTTAAATGACAATGCCTTTTATTTATGTTTTGGTTTTTAAAACATAAATAAAAGGCATTGTCATTTACAATGCCAATAGCTTAAACTCGCGTAAATACGAGACCTATTGCATTGAAAATGCTTGCTTTTTCTTTTCATTAGATGTGCCCTTGACTATGGATTGCACGGTTTTCTTGGAAAGCTGAGCTTTTTCTGACCACTTATGCAGATATAAACCTAAGGACTGTCGTCCCTCTTAACAGCAATAGTCTGACGTTAGAGTGCCTCCTTGTACAGTACTGTGCAGCCTCTTCCACGAAAGGTGTTGGGCGATTTATTTATTTCGAAGTATCATAAAAAAATTGCAGGCGCACGAGCACGATGAAATGTAAATACCGTGTTGAAAAAGGAATCCTACAAAAAAACAAAGACTGCTTGGAACCAGTCTTTTTGGCAACTAGTAAAAGTGGAAAGGGCGAAAGCTGTGCTGAGCACACAAAGTGGGCTGCAACGGAAGAACGGGCTTGCACTCTTCCCGATCAGGCACGTGAACAACTTAAGGGTGAAATTATGTAGATAGGTGTGTGCACGCGCGTCTGTTCCTATCTCAGCCTAAGTGCGTGTGCAAGTACGCACGTTACGCTTGCAGAGTAAAATGTGGTTTCTTATATTTACGTATAGCGTTTTTAGAACATTTTCGCGGCTCCTGTGTGTTACGATTAATTAAGTGACTCTGTACTTAGAATATTTTCACCTCGGAACGATGAAAGACTAGATTGGCCTCGACCACGACTGTGCATTGTTTGAGAATGGCTTTATGAGGTATGGGTGCACCTGTGATAATGTTGGGTCCTAGTTAGACTATCTAATAACAAAGTGTAGTGACTTCACACACTCTGCATGCACACATACACTTTTCACCTATTTGGTACTATATTCTGTGATACACATAAAAAGCAAGAATTTTGCTCCATAGGTCCTCCGGTGGCAAGGCGAGCCTGTAGTCACATTTGCATCAAGGTCTTGTCTCAGCAAATTAACCTGAGAGCTCATCAACACGCCCATACACCCAAATAGCAGAGTGAAATCTGGTGATAAGAGCTTCTGTCATGAGAGAAAGATGGAAGTAAAGCAAAAAGAACTTGCCTACTTGAGGTACTGGCTTTGTCAATTTGTTTTTGCCATGTTGCACAGCTGCACATCTGCTGTGCAGCATGGCTGGAAGCTAGGGAAATTAGTGGTGAAAAAACTATGATGCAGCCAGATTTTTTTTCTTATGGTAGGAGTTGGCCTATCAACACAATGCGGGAGGGACAGTGTAAGCAACACAATGCAGGAGGGGCAGGGAGAGATGGATGGTGCAAGCAACACAAAGCAAGAGGGAGGAAGGGACTGGGCAAGCAACACAGAATGGAAGGGGTGGGGGAGATCGGCAAGCCACACAACATGGGAGGGGCGAGAGGGATAAGGCAAGCAACACATGTAGGAAGAGTGGAGCTAGCAAAACAATGCAGGAAGGGGCGGGAGGGATGTGGCAAGCAACAACGATGGATCAATAGTAACAAAGAGGGACAGGGCGGATGGAAGCAACAACGTGGGGTGAGATGGGGGAGAGGCGTCTACAAAAATATGCACTCCATGGAGTGCTCCAACTAAAGGAAAAAAGTAGCACCAAAAGTGGCTGCTGTGTAAGGTGGAAGGACACTGGGCACGGAAGAGGTACTTGGGCTATGCTCCGGGGGGGGGACAAACTCACAAAGAGGAACTGAAGCTGGCATGAGCTCACCAAAGAGAAGCAAGGAAATGAGTGACGATGAAGCTAAACAATGGTAAGCAATGGGCGGACTCTATGCTTCCTACAAGTAAACAAAATGTCTTGCAAGCAATAGCGCATGTACTGTCTCAGGCGAGATCTAAACCTTCTGAACTTATAAGAGAAACTATTTTTTTTTTTTTAAACAGTACTCAAACTACCAAATATGTAATATTGCTACAAAAGTCTTAATCTACCATAATGCACTGCTTTAACATATTGTGTACAGCCACATTTGTTAAAAGTATATAGTTTGTGTCATCGCTCTACGAGGCTTTGAGGTGTATGTCCATCTCAAAGCCTCATAAAATGTCCAAGTTATAGAAACCATGCCCTGGCAGATGTCTTGCATGTGCCTTTTTAAAATGCATTAGTGTGGATCAATTATAAATATTTACGCTTATTACTTTTATTGTTTTTCTGAATAAAGTGTGTTGATAAAACTTACGCATTGGTAGGATTTTCAAATGCATTTCACAACTATTGCGCTATTGCCTTTTCTTAACAAATGCAGGCAACGGTTTGATGCACGTGTATCAAACTAGCCAGCGTTAATTGCCTTTATTGAGAGCAGACATGGAATATGTTTTAAAATAGTCTAAACTCGTGCATTTTAGGATATTTCTTTAAAGCGTACTTACAAATAATTGTATGGCCTATCACAATGGCGACAACATGCTACACATTTCGCATACATATTTCAGCCCATATACATTAATATATATGATGGGCAACATTTACTGTGGCTTCTTAGTGTAGAGATGGATTTAAGGATGATGGGGATGCTGGAAAGAGCAGAGAGGCAAGTAAAATAATTTATTCTAGAACGAAAAACGCACAGGCATCTGAGTGGCAACCTCAGCATAAAGAAGCAAGATGGAATGTGCCTCCGCATCTCAGCATGTATGCAGCGCCCAATGAACATTCTTACTGAGATAAGTTTATGTACGGGTGACATGATCTCGGGTCGGGGGCAAGGGATCTGCTTTTCCCTTGCCTGTGCCTCATCTCAGAAGAAATACAGACTTCCTTCAACTACTTCCGCTGGCCTGGCAGCAAGCCTGTTCCCCAGTGTGCAAATACGATGTGTGTGGCAGCAGCAAATCCCTCGCTTCCTTCCTGGAGTTTCGTTTTACGCAAATGGAGCAAGGGTGAAAAATAAACTAGCAATGGCGGGCACTGGGGAGAGTGGCAGAAAACGTGAAAAGTCTTGGTGCAAGGTCACCGGTTGAGAGAGAAGAAACGTGACTGCACAGATCTAGACCCGAGGGGACGCCGAGAGAATGTGTCCCTGTGTATCTAGGAGGGTGCGTTTCCACCAGCTGCCCCGGCGCTGTTTGCTCAGCCTGGCTCTGCTGATAAGCCAGGATTCCAATTTGTGCAGGTGCTTTTGACTGGATTAATTATCCCCGCCTCTGAACACCCAGTAAAAGTGGCGTTTTGTAAACAGCGTTTGGTCATGCAGATTGCGGGGCAGGGGTGACAAGCTTGGGTGACATTATCGAGCGGGTGTCTCAAGGAAGGCTTAAAGGGAAGCAGC
Source organism: Calotriton arnoldi (assembly GCA_963921515.1). NCBI lineage: Eukaryota > Metazoa > Chordata > Amphibia > Caudata > Salamandridae > Calotriton > Calotriton arnoldi. The sequence goes on along the minus strand of CAWUFW010002965.1, from coordinate 21,265 downwards.
GAGGGCAAATCTGAGGGCCGAACTAGCAGCGCTCTTCACAGTACAACAACCATATAAAACAGCGTCCCGTTGTGAGATATGAGGATACTGCTGTTTCTAAGGAAAGACCATTGACTGTCTAGAATACCGAGTTGCTGCTCCTACTGATGTCAGATGTCGAATCTGCTGTAGAGAGGACGGTGCGTTGCCTCTTCTCTCGATGCCTCTACTCTCGCTGTCTCTCTCATGGCTGGCTTTCTCTCAGCCCTTCGTTTATCCAACCTAGTCTAGCTTGAAAAGGAGGGCTGGGCTTCAACTACGAGATGGAGAGAAGCACAGTTTTAATGTCTACTTCGTTCTTTACAAGTTAACGATAAAACGATATACACCGTAGTAAGCGGTCGAGTAAGCAGGCGTGCTCCTCTTAAAGAGGTGGCGCGAGAGAGTCGTAATGACGTGAGTGAGAGCGAGTCCTACAGCAAGTCAGATCTGTCAGTTCTTCCCCCTCCTCTTCAGGATTACTCGGGGTCACGCGCACTGCTCTGATCAGAGAGGCATTTTGAGTTCAAACGAAATAAAAACTTCAACTCCCATAAAACCAGTGGTGCGCGCGCACCACAGAGGAGGGGGGGGCGAGGGAGCCTGTTGTCTGTGCCGCGCGCTGATGCGCGTCCTAGACACGGACGAGAATGGGCGGAGCAAAGGCGGGACATGCGCCCGCCTTTGCCCAATTGCGTGCCGTTTTGTTTTAAAAAAACGCACGATACAGCCAATGCCAGGTTTCAGAAAGCTAACCACACGCACGAGCGTGTGGTTAGCTTTCTGAAGCCCATACAAGAGGTCTTCGCGCTGCGCGAGCAGTGCTGTGCACTGCAACGCTAGGCGCAAGACCTAAAAATGGAGGCATCAACATTTTTCCCTTGAATCACAATCTTTTTAGGGAGGTTGGTAGCTGTGGTATTTGGGCCGAGAGTAAGACAGCACACATAGTAGACTACTGATCCCAGACATTTCTGAAAACTAACTTGGGGGGAAGTCTAGGGTCGGTTGAGTATTGTGGACCCCCATGCCCCCCACTTTTTTCCACCAACACCACCCTGCAAATATCAATCTTCAGGAGAAAAAAATCAGATTTTCCTCAAATACCTGAGAGGGCAAGTTCTGGAATCTGCGGGGATCAACGTCTTACCACCCATTCGCAAACTTCTCCTGTTAAAAACAATGTCTAATTTGTAGGTGTGCATATACAGCCTGCTACAGCAAAGACCCAAAATGCACCAGGAAAATGTCATGATTTTTCTATTGAAATTCACTCGTTCTGGTGCTATGAAGCCTACTAGACACAAGAGATTGGTGTTAAAGGAATGGTGTGAGGAATGGCTCCATCTAGGCTTTGAGTCCTACAAATAGGCACCACATAGTCATTACCCCTCTCCTCCGGCTCATTTGGCAAAATTATGCCCACATGAATACTTTCCATGGGGATGGATGCCGTATTTGGATTCATGACCCTGGGAGGAGGAGGTAAGAGGCAAAAAGACTGTTTGGCCTCCTCGATGCCAGGACTTACCAGGCCTCACCCCATTTGTTAAATAAAAAAAGAAGTTAAAAAATTCATGGCCTGTACCACACGGTCCCAGTTTGTGCTGTGGTACACCCTTAATTAGGTGTGCCTGGGAAGACTGGAACAACGCGCATGGTAAAAGATACAAAGAAAAAAAAGAAAAGCTGTCCTCAGCAAAGGTTCAAACTGACAGTATGGCAGTTCGCACCTTGCTGAGGACAGCATTTTAGAGAAAGATAGGGTGCATTGGTTGAAACCGTGGTTCTATCTTTCACTGGAGGCACAATGGCCTCTTACTGAAGAGGGAGCTGCATGAGGGAACCTGGGTCGTGTTCCCCCCCTACTAAGGGGCAATCTCAAAGGACTCACAGACTGTTCACCGTATCTATGTGGCGCAGAGTCAGTGAGAGAACTGACAGTTTTTTTGCCTTTGTGCCCACGTATGTAACATGGGCAGACTGGGGATAAATCCACCAACCTGCTCCCCAGGGAAGCTAAACAACTGCTATCTTCTAGGGATGGAGTCAGAGGGGTTGGGGAGGGTGGTTTAAGGTCAGGATGGGCCATCAGGTACTCCCACAGTAATGGTGTTAATAAGTTGGAGCACTTCTCCCTACTGCCCTTCAAATTTAGGAATCCAATTACATCACTAGGGCAGTAACAAGACATCTTCCAAAAACCAAAGACGTGATGTCCAGCCACTTTTGAATTTTCCCACCCCGTTGAGAGTGTACAGAAAGGTTGATTTTCTGACAGCGGAGCAGCCGCTGGTTTGGCCATCAGGAAAATTATTGAGAAGTCGTGATGCCGCTGGCTCAAGAGTCAGATTGGCCAGCCAACTGGAGTTGCTAATCTACCAGTTTCCAGATGTGCAACCTCTGTGCAAGACTGGCTGATGACTCCCTGGTGTGCTGTGAGAAAACGTCAGCCATCTCTGCTGCATTTGTAAAGTAGGTACTGGAAATTTACAGCCTTCCAATAATGACAGTAAGTGGTTGAGGGCAGGTAGGAGAAGGGTTACTACACAAACAGGGTGAAAAAGATCAGAAGGAAAAAAAAAAGGACTGGCATTCATCAGATACAGAAATTTCAGCCACATTCTCAGTTTCTCTGTTATCGTTAAAGTTTTTAAAATTCTTCCATGAGAAGCTAAGTTCAATCTTTTGACATTTCTAAAGAACCCAAGAAATACACTTATCAGATGCCAAAACAAATTCTGCAAGGAACTGGAACCTCAAGAAATTAGCATCTCTATGACTTGAAGGCAGTAAGCCATTTGGAGAAAAAAATAGCTAAAATATTCAGATAATTAATAATTGCATTAATGTCCATTAGAGGTAGGAGAAGGAAGCACTTCCTGACGAGTAATTCATGCTGGATTTTGAAGATATTCTTGTAAGAAATGTGCATGGAATGCCTCATGATTAAGTTCCCTGAAATTCACAATGTACCAGGGCATAGACTTCACCTTGGATTACAATTTTCTGCCATAGGGGGTCAGAGCTATTTCACTGTACACAAGCAAAGAACTGTATACTTAGGGAGAAAACATAACTTGATGATTAACAAACAGCACTGACGATATGGAGCAGGAGAGAAAACGTGAGTGCTCGATAACGTTTGCTCCCACTAGGAGCAAAAGCATTTCATACAGGTCCTTTCCCTGTCATAACAAATTCTCTGTCTGACAATTATATGGATTACAATGAGTTTACCAAAAGACCACAACTAAAGGAAGTTATTGGCAGGGAAAGGATTTGGAACAGGAAGACTGTCAAACTCTGGAAGAATAAATCGGGGACACATTATGTCAAATGCACATTATGCCAGCACAGCTTAAAGGGACTAGAGTCACAGCAAGGTATATTTGGCGAAGGCGATGAAAACAATGTAATGGGGTGTGATAGGAAGAATATTATGCCTCTTCCCTGGTAATTGATAGGATGAGAAAGATTGGAGCCAATGACTGTATAGTTCTGATGCAAGGGCAGACACTAAACTGAAAAAAACCATACAACGCAGCATGTTACTCCATCACATACAATTATTTCAAAACATTAAAAACCAAATAATAAAATCGTCTTGAAAACCAAGTTCATTAAAACACTGGCTCGGAAAGGAGTCTCAGCTCCTAAGAACAAAGCAGCCTGGAATAGGGGGATGATTCGGCTTTATGGGTCGGCCTTGAAAGGAAGATAGACTCCCACAGGGTGAACAAACTCAAAAAGCATTCTCTATAAGACAAGAACAACTTCGACAGGCTTATCCAGAAATCTCTCAATAGACCCCCACCCCCCCTCCAAAAAAAAAAAAAAAAGACCACAGAGGAGTTGCAGAAAGAAAGGAAGATAAAGCTGTTTTGGCAGGAGGATTTTCTACAACTGCTCAAAGAAGGAAACATCAAAAAACATGACTCCAGAGGTTATATCTTCACCTGGGTGAAAAGTGGAAACAAGTTCGCAGGATATTATGTCGTAATGACGTGTAAACAGGACGATAGTCAAATCTTATGAAACATAACCAAATGCTTCAATTCATCGGAGTCTGTCACCCAAAAAGAGCAAATTGCATTTAATGAAGCAAATTTGCATTATATTCACACATAGAATAATGAAGAAAACACTTTCCTAAGACAGTAAATACAGCACCAGCACTTGATTCTGCACCTTATTCACGCCTTTCCTGCTCAGCAGGTCGAGTTTGGGTAAAAGACAACAGGAAGAGCACGAGCGTGAAGAAAGTAATGACGCATGGAACAAATATATCAGACTCCGCTGAGGATGAGCCATTAGTGTTCTATTCGGTCAATGCCTTGCCTCCAGACAAGCTTTTGACTTACCATGCAGTAATTCAGAGCTTTGCTTTTCATCATCAGTCAAAAACACTTTTAGGAACACCAGGTTTAGTTCATCTTACACCGTCTGCCATTGGCTGTGCTGTGGAGCCTTTCCCCAAGGATAACCGAAAGGGTCTTCCATCTAATAAATACGAGTCTGTCTTCTGGAGTAGTTGCCAACCAGTATAAGCTTAGGCTCAGATTTATTTTTTAATTCTTTTTTTTACTCCTTAAGAAAGTGGACCTTGATCCTCGCAATGTGAACAGCTATGACCTAAATAAGATTATACCCGCACTGGGAAAGCAGCAAGGCTTAGATAGAAGCTTTCCAGCTTCTCAACTTGAGGAGTCTGGACCACTTGAGCCGTGCCTGTTGAAATTCTGACCAAGGACTTAAAACTGAATCTGCGTTTGTTCTCATGGTTTATAAGGTCTGAACTATTCTTGACCACTGAGATTCAGCTAGAGTAATTCAACTGGATCTATCCATTGCTTTTGATGGAGTAAATCGTGGTATTTTGATCAAAGGTCTTGCGGAAACTAGGATAGGAGGCATGGTGATTCCAGTCTTTTGGAGGAGCTGTTTTCAATGTTAATGCTTTCTCTTTTTAGAGCTATCATTTTGAATTTGGTATGTGGAATGCCTCAGCCCTATCCACTTTCCCCTAATCTCTTTCATATCTATGGCTGGCCATGGTCTGCCCTCATTTCATCATTAAGCTGGGGAAGAGGACAGTCTTTTCTAGGAAAAGGCACCATGCTTACCAGCAGGCCGGACAATTAGTGCCGAGACTTAAGGAATGTTTAGCAGCCATTCATCAAAGGAGCAGCAACTTTGTGATGCTCAATTGAGGCAAGACCAAGCTGCTTGTTGCTAGGAACAATTCAGAGCATTAAAACTGTGCACTATGGCCTCTATTTATGGGATTAAACCTTCTGTTAAGTCTCTTGTTTGGTTGAATAAGGTCTCTCCGAAGGTGCACGTCATTGCTATGACAGTTTGGAAAGTGAGGAATTTGATCACATCTCACAAGCCAGATAGAAGCCGCACTGGTTGGCATGAAGAGTACAATTTCCAAATTTTGGTCTTACTCATAAATCATTTAATTTATGAATGGGAGCAATCAGCCTGACAACATGCTTTGTCTACATACTACTGACCATTCCGTGCATTCTAGAAACTTGATTCTGCTTCACACTTCTTAGATCTGGTGGGTGTACCTTCAGCTATTTTGGCCCCAGACTGTAGGCCATATTGTCACTTGAATTAAGGAAACTTGAGACCTACCTAGCCTTTACAATGGCTTTAAATCCTTTTTTGTTTTGCTAACCTCTCGTTGCTGATTTTTCCACTGCATTGGTATGTGTTTTTAGGTGTATGTTTTACTTGGTTTTGCTTTCCGTATTTCACTGCCATGTATCCATTTTGGTACAGACAGAAAATATTTTTAAAAATGGAGATGGAGGAGCAGTATGGTTTTTCCAAATAAAAATTCTGTAAAGGACAGAAAAAAACAATTGGCATCTTTTCATGCTGAAGACTGTGTTAAAGACTAACAGTGAAAACTTCAGAAATCCAGTAAAGACAAGACCAGTTACGCATAAAGGAGAAAAGACCAGGCTGCCCCACTGGTCCGATTTATGTAAAATGGGAATATTATTCCTTTTTCCATGGTAATTTACACAGCTACAAAATCATTAATTTTAAGAAAGAAGGAGATTATGTTGCTGGTAAAAATGTTGACAGGAATGAAGCCATAAATTGGTGAATTGCCTATTCGTGTGTACTACTGAGTGGATATTAATGATATGAATGGAAGGAGATAGAAGATAAGTAACAATACAGTCCTGAACCCTATATGAAGAGTGCAAAATAAATTATCTAGGAGGCATAGACAAAGTGCAATGTGCAAACTGAACGTGCCTGAGTTCCAGTGGTCATGGTTTGTCACAAAATTAGCACATGCTTGATACTCAGAAGGAATGTTTGCCTATGCATCTCAGATAGACCAGATCAGCAACAGAATATGGCCTTTGATCATTTCTTTGACCCTGAAGTGGATGAGAAACTAGAGGAAGTATATGGAAACAGTTAAGTTCATGGGCTCTTTGCAAGAGCAAAGACCACATTAAAAGCATGAACATGGAAATTGTCCAGGAACAGCTCAAAGGCAACCATATCAGCACCATCACACACAGCAGGAAAGTAATCAACGCCAACAACCTTTCCCACAACCTCAGAAATACAAGAAAGGTTTTGGGGAAATACAAGATCAAAGAGCAGGGGGACCTCGGTGTACAGTTTCGTCTCCCTCATTCACTTTCTCTCCGATCATGCAACATTGGCGGGCAGAAGAATGCATGCTTTTCAAGATACAGGAAGACTACTGTATATAGTCTGAAAACTACCAATTACATCATCCACCAAGAAGAAACCAACAGAAATCATCTCCAATTACAGCTGAACAGTGTGCATTTTTAATAGCCAAATGTGAAAAGGGGTATAGAAGAGTATTAATTGTACATCCTTACTTCAAAGAAGGGCAGGACTATCAGACAGAGAACAGATTTGGAACAGCAATACAAAAAGTCAACAAAGACTTGATTGCTGCCTAAAACCACTAAGAAGATTGGTTACAGGTTTTGTCAGTGTGTGAACTAAATTTTCAAGCACTCAAAGACAGGCAGGTTCTACATACTCATCCATGTTTTGTATCAAAGGTAGACTCATTTTTCTTCTATATGAATCAAACTTTCATGTTACCAACATTGTTCACAGACCATCAAATAGAGGCTGGGAGACTATTATATCTACTTGCTCCTAGAAGAGCATTAAAGAAGGATACTGATGGCACCAAACGAAAAGGCAAAGCAACTGTGCTACTTTCTCAAAATCACATCAATGTAAATCTACGCAAAGCCTTTCCAAAAGCTGCCATTCATAGATGGATTGTTAGAGGTCTTCTAATTTGTTAAGCATGGGCAAAACAAGCACTTTAAGAAAGACCAAATTCTCATTCTACGTGGGAAAAAAGGTGCCATAAAGGTGTACTTGGGGAATAATCATTTAGCCGTCATTCATAAAGAAATGTTATGGTCTTAGGTCTTCACAATCCCAAGAGAATACTGTGTGGGCATACAGGCAACAATGCATGAACAAGTTAGTCTTGTTGTTTTAAATCTATTACTGCTACTTTTGGCCAGCCACAGGACTGGAGAAAAAGGGTACTGCTTCAGAGTCTATGCGCAGCAAGTGTTCTACAACACCAGAAAAAAACAAATACAAAACGTTACCTGAAAGAACTGGTTGGCTACATGTAGATGGGCATTCATCCATTCCCCTCCCCAGTGGCAGGTAAGCAGAGTTGGAAAACAGAATGTACACATTTGCAAGATACAAAGAGCCGCCCCATTTCTGATGGGTAAGACTATGCATAATGTAAGGTTAGCCTTTGTACTGGTGCGTTGTGGGTTTTGGAGAACATGATCCAGAGTTGTTTCATGACATGACATTGCATTACTCTGAACCCAACACTAATTGCGGAAGTGTGTATCTACAATACAAGAAGCTGTAAACAAATTGTTACTGGTAAGTTATGATTTCCTTACAGAAAATGCATCCAAATGTAACTAATACACATTGTCAGCAGTGGTCCTGAAAATCTGGCATGGATCCAGCCCTCCACGATCTGTGTTATTACATCACGTAGGTTTTTTTTATCAGAAAAGCAATCATGAAGCCTTACTAAGGCCTAAAAAATAATTTTCAAAATGTTGCCAGACCGGCAGGTCAAGTAAATTAAATTAAAAACATAAAAGTGGACAAATTAATTTAAGGAAGAGAAGTACCCATTATATTTGACAACGGTCTGACAATTGGCAATACATGTTGGACCAAATGTCTCAAATGTTATTTGTTACTAGCTTCTATGCACTGAATAACCTAAATCACTCGAGATAGTTGCAGACAAAAACACATCAAGGATCAGAGTGATCCCTAACAGTCTTCTAGAATTTTTTATTTACTTAAAGAGTGATGCAACTGACAGCACAGCTCTTAAGGGACCCTTTCTTGGGAGGCTTTTGGCTTTTTCTTTTAAATAAAAATAACAATGTGGGAAAGATCTTTGAGATTTGCAACATTCTAATGCATTTCAATGGAAAGTTCGTGGACCAAAATTCAATGTAATTAAATCTTAATTTCACTTTGTCAGGTTTAGAGCTAAATGGGCAGTTTAAAAAACGAAATGGCCCAACTGGATAATGTGATTTGCAAGCCGTGCATTTTATTTGGTACTTTGCTTTTAACACCATGTGGGCTATGATTTAATGAAACACACCCCCTTTAATAGCAGGCACAAAATTCAAATCAAGTGCCATATTAACTAGTTAGGAAACAAAAGTGCACACAATGCTATTTTCCTGGTTCTTGTTTTTGATGAAGCACTCCATTTTTTTTAATCATCATCACCATCTAAGTCTATTGGTTAAATAAACCTTAACACATACATTAATTTAACAAAATGTATTTAAATACATGTGTTAAGTAACATTAAAGTACTACCAAATTATTTTATGGTTCTTTTTAGGTATCGGCTAGACAACGCATGCACTGTCTCAAAGAGACGTGTTGTGTTTAATCTGTGGGCTTCAGCCGGACTATAGGCTTACCATTTGCTTGCTCCATCGTTGCTATCAGATCCTCGTCCCCATTTGTCCATGGCATGTTCCTGTCATGCCACTTCTTCTGTTTAGCCCTCCCCTAGAGCATGGGCCAAGTACTTGAGTCCATCCTCTGCTCCCGTTTTAGAAGCTACTTTTTTCTATGTGTTTCAGAATTTCACACTAGTGTTCATGTTTTCACCACTCGCTTCGTCCTCCGTCTTCCCCCTCACAACTGAACGCTTAAAGCACTTAACACTTCCAAGGCATGGGTGAGTCATTTGCATATTCTACGGGCACCGTTTCCTTTGTCTCTCTCCTCACTTCTTATCGTGAACATGAATACCATTTTGCCCTAGGAACGGCGTTAAAAATGTAATTAGAACAAAACGAAATTAAGACCGTTGTGATGCCTTTGCATTACAGCTGTTTTTCTTGTATAAAGTTTTTTCTTCTTCTTTGGATCCGCAATCGGGGGAGGTTTCTTGGGGCAGCAAACAGTGCAGTTCTCTCTCTGTGGGGCGTGGGAGGTGTCTTGTTTTTTCTTGTTTACCTCGTCAGTGCCACCTCATCATTGCTTGCCCTTGCTCGTTTTTTAGGTCGAGCCTGCAGGCAGCACATGTGTGTGGCAATGTTATGTTATGCGATTTGTAGAGCACATGGCTGTCCCAGCAAAGGGACGTCCCAGCGCTATAAGTCGGAGAGAAGGTGGGAATGAGGATATTGCTACTGAAACAGCCAGGTCTTTACTGCTTTTCTATAAGCCAGAAGATTAGGGATGTTCCTAATGGAGAGAGGCAGCGAGTTCCAGAGAGTCGGAGCGAGAACTTTAAATGAACGGCCTCCTACTCTTGCTCTACGGAAACGTGGCACCCGCATCAAGTGAAGATCCGCAGATCGCAGGGCACGGGTAAGGATATATTGGTGACCTAGGTCGCTGAGAATTGTCGGACCAGAACCCGCCAGTATTCTATGTGTGACACAGAGTGCTTTGAACCGGATTCTTTGCTCAACGGGCAACCAATGAAGGAGACGCAGCGCACCAGAGACCGAGCTGTACTTAGGCAGAGCAAGTAGGGTACGTGCTGCTGCGTTCATGGTGCGCTGGAGCCTATTGGTCACAGATTTACTAGCCCCAAGCAGGAGACTGTTGCAGTAGTCCAACCTAGCCAAAATCGTGGCTTGAACTACCAGCTGACGAGTATGAGCGTCAAACAGACCCAGGATGGGTTTGAGGCCGCGCCGAATGCCGAAACAAGTCCCTGCTACAGACTTGGCGTGATCCTCATAAGAGAGGGCGTTGTCCAATCGAATTCCAAGGTTTTTTACTGTGACTTTAGGCACGGGAGGAGAGCCCAGCTCCGGCGGCCACCAATTGTTGCCCCAAAGATGGGGAACTCTGCCTAGTAGGAGGATCTCTGTTTTAGGCGAGTTAAGCTGAAGGCAGTTCGCCTCCATCCAGCCTGCTATGGCTAATAGATACTCCTGGAATTTAGCCACATCCTGGCTAGAGTCCTTGGTGCAGGAAAGGACTAATTGCATATCATCCGCATATGATACCAAAGATATATTACGGGTTTTGGCCAACAGGGCCAGCGGACGAACGTAAATGTTGAAAAGGGTCGGGCTAAGCGCCGACCCTTGGGAACACCACAACGCAGAGGATGTGTCTGTCAGTGGAAGGGAGGAGAGATGACCTGGAAAGATCTGTCATGCAGGAAGGAAGCAAACCAGTCAAGAGCTCTACCCTTGACACCGATCTCATGCAGCCTGTTGATCAAGATACTATGTGAGACCGTGTCAAAGGCAGCGCTGAGATCAAGCAGAATAAGCACTGTCATATTACCTTCATCCATGGAGACCCTTAGTTGCTCCGTTACAGCTATTAAGGCTGACTCTGTGCTGTGCTTGGGACGGAAGCCATTTTGAGACGGATCCAGTAGGGAAAGAAACTCCAAAAACTGCGTCAAAATGCTGTTCACATATGACTCGGTTACTTTGGCTAAAAACGGCAATAGGGAGATCGGGCGATAATTCTCCGGCCTGAAAGCATCTAGTAGAGGCTTCTTCAAGAGGCGGATAACTTTGGCATGTTTCCAAGTTTGCGGAACCTCCGAGTTGGAAAGACCGAGGTTAATAAGATCCAGACAGCTAGGAAGGAGGCAGTCCTGATGTTTAACAAACAAATCAGGTTTGAGGGGGTCGTCAGGGGACCCTGATTTAATCTTAGTGACAAGAGCCTTAAGGCCATCTGTAGTGATAGGAGGAAAGGTATACAGACAGTGGGCCCCATTCTCAGTATCGTCATTCCCCAACATAACAGTGGCTTCACGTGGAAGCCATCATAAATGCCCACCACTCTATTGATAAAGGAAGTGGCCAACACCTCACACTGGTCATTAGAGGTGATAGAACTATCAGCAGTCACCGGTGACTTCATCATATCCTTTACTAGGGAGAAAATAGTTTTCGAAGGGTTATTGCTCGTGTTAATCTTATTAGCAAAAAATGCAGCACGTGCTTTCCGAATCCGTTTGTGATAGATTTTCCTAGCGGCCACATATTCAGCTTTAGCCGTAGGATTATAGGAGCGTCTCCAACAGTGCTCAAGGGCTTTACAATTTTTTCTGGCCATGGCAAGTGATTTATCAAACCATTCATGGGATTGGGCTTTCTTGGGATTGATCCATTTAGCTGGAATGCACTTATCTAGTGCCTGGCTATTCCACTTTCCGAAACTAGTGCTAGCCATCTCGATATCCGATGAAAGAGTGGGCTGAGTAGTGACCATGATGTCTCGGAAGGTAGAATGGTCTAGTTTCTGCCAGGGACGTTTATATATGGCGTTACGCCGGCCCTGCAATTTGGGGCCAGAGTGATCCACTGAGAAACAAATTAAATAGTGGTGACTTGTATCTTTAAAAAAAAAACTCAAAAAGGTCCTGTCTTCTTTGTGTTGTCCCTTTGAACATGGAACCAGGACTGAATTTGTAAACGTATTTATGTGCCCTTCCGATGGTCGCACTCGGCTTGAGGTACTTGTGTTTTCTCAATCAATCCCCCCCTCCTGCTCCGTTGCTTGTTGCCCGCGTTTTTCTCCCTCCCGCTCTGCTGCTTATTTCTTTCGTATGCTCCTGTCCGTATAATTTCATGGCGCGGCGTTGACTCCACTCACTTCCGGTCTGTAGCACCTATTTCATCTAAAAATCTTAATAAGCTGCTATTTCTGTCAACTTCGATATCAACTTCTAATAAAAAGAAAAAAGGTTCTTGGGTGCTGTAGTGCTGAAACATAACTAGATTAAGTGATACCGCAATGCTTTTAACTTATTTGTGCACACTGTTGTATGCACGGGTTGTTTATATACTTAACACACATCATCCACTAAATGTGCTTTTGCTCACTGCTTGTGCTACCGGCCCTGTTCGTTATTTTAATTTGCAGGCAGATGGTTAAAGTGTGGTGATCTTTGCAACTGTAATATACAATGAGACTCGACAAAACTACACATTTCTTCTGTGGGTCGCCTCGGGCTAAGGACCACCTTTTTTTAGGTCTCGCCTGGCGTTAGCAGCGCGCATGCGCTGCTCTCGCCATGCGAGGGCCTCTTGGAATCAATACTGTTTTCGACCTTGTGTCTCTGCCCCGCCTGTAATTTTCATTGGCGAGTGTCTTTTGTCGTCAGTGTTTATGTTAAACACAGTTTGTTGATTGCACCATAGTGTCCTTAGCCCCTCCTTGTTGCCATCCTGTCCACTTTAGGCCACGCCCACCTGGACTGGATGTTTTACTTGCGGCGTGATACTCTCTCCTTAATCAGTGGGAGAGAACTTTTTTTTGGGTCATTAAGGCTATGAAGCGCGATGTTTTAAGTTGTATGTTGACACCGCGCTTCATTTATTTATTTAATTTTTTGCTTTCATTCGGAGCGTGGCGCCCGAATTAGTGGGTAAGCACTTTTTTTGGTTATTATTATTCACCTAACTCCTCATGGGGTGCGTTTTATTTGCATTTAGTAACCGCGACGCAGTGATTTACACACCGCGCTTTCACTGCCGTGACGTTTGCAAACATCAATTCTTTACTTTTCAACAGCGCACACACTGCGCTTTCACTGCCGTAACGTTTGCGCTGTTGAAAAGTAAGAATGAATGTTTGAAAACGTCACGGCAGTGAAAGCGCGGTGTGTGCGCTGTTGAAAAGTAAGAATTAATGTTTGCACACACCGCGCTTTCACTTTATTAAAGGGCTGCAGGGGAGGGATGCAGGGGGCAAGGCGGACTGGTTCTCATCCCTGCTACGCGTTGTTTGGTAGCTGGCAGCCCTCTGTTGTGGGTGTGACCGGTAGGGGTGTTTGTGTGTGTGTGTAGTTGTTGTTGTCCCTGCCACTTGCAGAGGCGCGCATTGTTGGTGCAGCTCCTGTTTGTGTATGTTGTGTGCTGGTTGGTTGTACTTTGAAAGGAAGGAAGATTTGGGTCGGTGACTGCAGACGACAGCAGTATGGTGTCTCCCAGCGCCTGCGCCAACAGAATTCTCTCCTTTGTTCCCTTCCTGCTTGTGTTGTTCGACTTGCAGTATGAAGGTAAGAATGCTGGGGGAGCCATGTGTACCGCAGGACACTGTGAAATGCACATATTTAGTTCTACAGAGTAGAACAAGCATTAAAAATGCAATAGGTCACGCCTTTGATTAAGTTAAAGCCATTTGCTTTGCTATACAATACCATTAGCAAAGCAAATGGCTTTAACTTAATCAAAGGCGAGACCTATTGCATTTTCTATGCTTGTCCTTAAAGAGGGTCTCGTCAGATTACAAAGAGGAGCGGAGTACATTATATGTATTTGGAAAACAGCGACAAACTCTCACTAGAAATAAAAACAACACTGTTTTAGTAGAACTAGAATACAGTTGGCAGAAAAATTCACAGCGCAGTGACTCAGTGTCTGCTTTTAAGGCGCCGTTTCCGGTGAACCGACTAAGATCTTGCGGCAAACATCGGAGTTTTACCAGCAGTTAAAATGCAAAATCCTTTCAAGGTCTATATAATGAGTATACTGGATGACAGAGATACCCATAATCTGCAGTTCTGGGAAGCTCATAGATGTGGGATACCAAGCGCTGTGTAAAATGCATAACATTCTCATAATTGTGTGTTATTTTGAAGGACATTGTTCAAAGCTAAATTAGTTACTGAAAGCGGGTACATTTTTACAACAATTACATTAAAACACTTAACTGCTTTATTTTAAGAAGCACATGATGCAGGTTTTGTCAAAAGACGCTGATTAGAAGCGGTTTTATTTTTTTTCTTTCAGTCTTTATATCAAGGTATGCAGCATTCAAAAACTAGCCAGCCTTATAAACGAACTCAAGACACTTTCAACAGATGGATATGATAACAATGGTAAGACGGGGGAATGTCAGCTGGCTGCACACAGTCCAGTGCTTCTGTGATGCTGGTAGAGCTGGAGCAAAGTCAGTCACATGTACAGACCAGTGGCTCTACCACTATAGCCGGGGCATTGTCAATCACATGGACAAGACTCTGGTTATCAAAGGCTGTTAGGATGGGCACAAGCCAGCCAGCTGGCACGGTAATGCCTGTTAATGACATTATGGATGGTGCAGAGCTAATACAATGGAAGCCCTAACTTTGGGACCGACATTTCCAGGCATGCTGGGCTTTTACAAACCGCACCCTGTCCAGAAACCTACTGACGTCCAAACTGGCCAGTACGCCCCTTTACACTCCACTTAAGGATTTTGATGTTTGAGGTACTTGACTTACAGCACAAGTTACTACTTGTGTAACGATATATCTGTAAGAGACATTAGTTAGTGATAGATTCCTTACCATAGAATATCCCCAGGCGTCAGACTGGATCCGGAAAGTTTTTTGTCAGCAGTACACCTGCGCGTCGGTAGGTGGCGTCGTGTGGCTCCGCGTCCGTCGCTGGCGTCGTAAGCGCCGAGATGACGTCACGGAGACTACTTAGGCGCCACCCATGCGCGCTGACGTCAGTTCTGCACACGACTTTCCGTGCCAGGAACGCAGAGCCATGCAAGAAACGGACCACTGGTGCCATGAAACTAGGGCCCTGAAAGGGATGACCTTAACTCTAGAATCAGTTCGCAGAACGGGGAGGATGGGTGGGGCGGTAAGGAATCTATCACTAACTAATGTCTCTTACAGATATATCGTTACACAAGTAGTAACTTGTGCATCTGAAAGAGACACGTTAGTGATAGATTCCTTACCTTAGAATAGATACCCCAGCAATACCAACCCGGTGGTGGGTCTGCGAATAGATTACACCAGAAAGTCACGGAGAACAGAACCGCCAAAGAAGCCGTCTCTCCGGACTTGTCTGTCAAGGCAGTATTGCTTGGTAAACGTGTGCAGCGAGGCCCACGTAGCTGCCTGACAAATATCCTGCAAGGGAACGCCGCGTCCCAAGGCAGTAGTGGCTGCCGTCGCCCTGGTAGAATGGGCACGCAGCCCCACAGGAGGCTCCTTCTTAGCCAACGAGTAACACGCTTTGATGCACAGAACGACTCACCGAGAGATGGTTCGACCTTTTTGGCGCCCACGTAGCCAACAAAGAGCTGGTCATCCACCCGGAACTGTTGTGTGCGCTTCAGATAGAACGAGAGTGCACGTTTTGGGTCCAGACGGTGGAGCCTCTCTTCCTCTTTTGAAGGATGCGGCAAGAAAGTGGGCAAAGTGATGGTCTGCCCGATGTGGAAGGGCGTGACAACCTTTGGCAAGAAAGAAGGACGGGTCTTTAAAACCACCTTGTCCGGATGAACAGAAAGGAAAGGAGGTTTAGAAGAAAGAGCCTGGAGCTCACTCACTCACTCTTCTGGCAGAGGTGATAGCTACCAGGAAAGCCGTGTTTAGAGTAAGAAGACGTAAAGGACAGTTATGAAGGGGCTCAAAAGGAGCGCACATCAGATAGGTCAAGACAAGATTTAAGTCCCATTGAGGCATTATGAAAGGCACGGGAGGAAACGTGTGTGTAATGCCTTTCAGGAAACGGTTAACAACCGGGGACTTAAAGAGAGAAGGCTGATCTGGAAGCCTGAGAAAGGCGGAGATGGCCGAAAGATAACCTTTGATAGTGCCCAGAGCAGAGCCCTGCTGGGCCAAGGATAGTAGGAACAGAAGGACCTCAGAAAGAGGGGCAGAAAGGGGGTCCACAGACTTTGCTGTGCACCATGCCATAAACTT
Source organism: Calotriton arnoldi (assembly GCA_963921515.1). Lineage (NCBI taxonomy): Eukaryota > Metazoa > Chordata > Amphibia > Caudata > Salamandridae > Calotriton > Calotriton arnoldi. Next base: position 4,992 of record CAWUFW010002965.1, on the reverse strand, counting down.
GTTCCACCTGCAGGTGTAAACCGTCTTAGTGGAAGGACGCCTGGCTGCCAAGATTACGTCACATACTTCGGGAGGCAGGTCGAAAGACGTCAACTGCCGCCGCTCAATCTCCACGCAAGGAGGTGGAGACTGGACAGGTTCGGTTGGAGGACCGTCCCCTGCTGCTGCGACAGAAGATCTTCCCGAAGAGGCAGTTTGATCGGAGGATCGATGGCCATGTTGAGCAGCTCGGGATACCAGACTCTTCGTGCCCAATCCGGAGCCACAAGAATGACTTGGGCCCGGTCGCGCCTGATCTTCTTCAGCACTCTGGGCAGAAGTGGTATAGGCGGAAAGGCGTACAACAGACCGCAATTCCACTCGCGACAAAAAGCGTCGCCGAGTGAGCGCCACCTTGGAAATTCCAACGCGCAGAATTGCTGACATTGCGTGTTCTCTTCGGTGGCGAATAGATCTAACCAAAGCTCTCCCCACTGTCAAAAGAGACCTTGCACCACCTCCGAGTGAAGACGCCATTCGTGATCCATCATGCACCTGCGGCTGAGTTCGTCCGCACTGGCGTTCAGACAACCTGCCAGGTGTTGAACCACCAGGGATATGCCCTGATGTTCCAGCCATGTCCAGAGGCGAAGGGCCTCTTGACAGAGGGCCCACGACCCCACCCCGCCCTGTTTGTTGCAGTACCACATGGCGGTGGTGTTGTCCGCGAACACCTGCACTACTCTTCCCCGGACAGAGGGAAGGAATGCTTTCAGTGCAAGACTAATCGCCCGGAGCTCCAGAAGGTTGATGTGAAGCCCGGACTCCACCTCTCCCATGTGGCCGCCCCATCCCAGAAGGAAGGCGTCCGTCACCACAGTGTGGTCTGGTTGGGGAAGGGAAAGGGATCTGCCCTTGACCCAATCCTGGTTCGTGAGCCACCACTGCAGTTGTCGTGCACTGCCCTCCAAAATCTGGACGCAATCAGACAGATTCCCCTGATGCTGGGCCCACTGGAACTTCAGGTCCCACTGCAGAGCCCGCATATGCCACCTGGCATGATCGACCAGCAGGATGCAGGAGGCCATGAGGCCCAGCAGCCTCAGAGTCATTCTGACCGAAACCCGGGATAGAGGCTGAAAGATCGGAATCATAGCCTGAATATCCCGGACTCGCTGTTCGGGAGGATAGACCCGAAACCGCGTCGTGTCCAGAACCGCTCCGATGAAGAGGAGCTTCTGAGAGGGAATCAGGTGTGACTTCGGCACATTGATGGAGAACCCCAGCGAATGCAGGAGGTCGGCCGTAGTCTGGAGGTGGGAGACGACTGCCTGGGGCGAGCCCGCCTCCAACAGCCAGTCGTCGAGATAGGGGAAGACTGAAACCCCTGATCTGCACAGATGAGCTGCGACCATCGCCATCACTTTCATGAACAACCGAGGGGCGCTGGTAAGGCCAAAGGGGAGCACAGTAAACTAAAAATGCTCGTGGCCTACCGTGAACCGTGGGTAATGCCGGTGGTCCGGCAGGACGGGGATGTGAAAATAAGCGTCCTGCAAGTCCAACGCTACCATCCAGTTTTCCGGGTCGAGGGCAGACAAGACCTGAGCAAGCGTCAACATCTTGAACTTCTCCTTCCGGAGGAAGCGATTGACGTCCCTGAGGTCCAAGATAGGATGCAGGCCCTTATCCTTCTTGGGGTCCAGAAAGTAGTGGGAGTAACAACCACGACCTACTTCTGGGACAGGAACGCACTTGATGGCTCCCTTGGCCAAGAGAGCTGTAACTTCCTGCTGGAGAAGGGCCAGATGATCCTCCGACATGCGGTGGTATCTCGGTGGCATGGCTGGAGGGGTAGTCTCGAAGGGGAGGGAGTAGCCCCTTTGGACTATTTGCAAAACCCACCTGTCCGACGTGATGGTGCCCCAGTGGGTGAGGTGATGGCGAATCCTGCCGCCCACTGGCGTTTGATGGGCCTGAAAGGTCGGACTAGGAGGGTTTGGAGGCTGCTGCAGAGGGGGGGTTGGTGGACTGGCCCGCCCGCTGGCCCCGGAACCACGACGGTTGTTCCCACGTCCCGGGCCGTGCGAAGGTTGGGTAACTTGCTGTAGCCTGTGGCTCTGGGTGGGACGTAGCGGGGCACCCCTTCCGTAGCCACGAAAGGGGTGAAAAGCAGACTGCGCAGGGCGGGTGGAGAGGCCCAAGGACTTGGCCGTAGCCCGTGAGTCCTTGAAACGCTCTAGAGCGTTGTCTGCTTTGTCGTCAAAAAGGCGATGGCCATCAAAGGGCATGTCCATCAAGGTGTTCTGGACATCCCCCGAAAAGCCAGTCGACCTCATCCAGGCGTAGCGACGAAGCGCTACCGACGTTGAAATGGTCCTGCCCAGAGTGTCGGCAGTGTCCAGCCCACAACGTATGGCAAACTTTGCTGCATCCCTGCCAGCGGCCACAGCCTGGGAGAGCACTGCCCGGGCCTCATCCGGACACTGAGAGCGATACAAAAGGGGATGATGGACGGAACGTTTGAGCCAATCAAACACTCACCCCCAGTCAACTGATCTGGGTTTAATCCATCATCATTCTTTAGCTCACTCCACCACCCCAGTTCAGACATGGCCATATGCAAATCAGTCTGACCCTGTGCCTCATGGGAACAGTCCAGCCCGAACTGCCAAGCCATGTCTTCCCTGGACCGGAAACAAGCATCCTAGGACCGGTTTCTGGCATTCCAGCCGTCATCAGCCAGGCTTGCTTGAATCCAGTGGCAAAGTGAGCAAGGGACCCACGTCTGGGCATACCCCCGCCAACTTAGGCGAACAAAGCGATACAAAGGGGATGATGGACGGAACGCTTGAGCCAATCAAACACTCACCCCCAGTCAACTGATCTGGGTTTAATCCATCATCATTCTTTAGCTCACTCCACCACCCCAGTTCAGACATGGCCATATGCAAATCAGTCTGACCCTGTGCCTCATGGGAACAGTCCAGCCCGAACTGCCAAGCTCATGTCTTCCCTGGACCGGAAACAAGCATCCTAGGACCGGTTTCTGGCATTCCAGCCGTCATCAGCCAGGCTTGCTTGAATCCAGTGGCAAAGTGAGCAAGGGACCCACGCCTGGGCATACCCCGCCAACTTAGGGCGAACAAAGCGATACAAAAGGGGATGATGGACGAACGTTTGAGCCAATCAAACACTCACCCCCAGTCAACTGATCTGGGTTTAATCCATCATCATTCTTTAGCTCACTCCACCACCCCAGTTCAGACATGGCCATATGCAAATCAGTCTGACCCTGTGCCTCATGGGAACAGTCCAGCTCGAACTGCCAAGCCATGTCTTCCCTGGACCGGAAACAAGCATCCTAGGACCGGTTTCTGGCATTCCAGCCGTCATCAGCCAGGCTTGCTTGAATCCAGTGGCAAAGTGAGCAAGGGACCACGTCTGGGCATACCCCGCCAACTTAGGGCGAACAAAGCGATACAAAGGGGATGATGGACGGAACGCTTGAGCCAATCAAACACTCACCCCAGTCAACTGATCTGGGTTTAATCCATCATCATTCTTTAGCTCACTCCACCACCCCAGTTCAGACATGGCCATATGCAAAATCAGTCTGACCCTGTGCCTCATGGGAACAGTCCAGCCCGAACTGCCAAGCCATGTCTTCCCTGGACCGGAAACAAGCATCCTAGGACCGGTTTCTGGCATTCCAGCCGTCATCAGCCAGGCTTGCTTGAATCCAGTGGCAAAGTGAGCAAGGGACCCACGCCTGGGCATACCCCGCCAACTTAGGGCGAACAAAGCGATACAAAGGGGATGATGGACGGAACGCTTGAGCCAATCAAACACTCACCCCCAGTCAACTGATCTGGGTTTAATCCATCATCATTCTTTAGCTCACTCCACCACCTCAGTTCAGACATGGCCATATGCAAATCAGTCTGACCCTGTGCCTCATGGGAACAGTCCAGCCCGAACTGCCAAGCCATGTCTTCCCTGGACCGGAAACAAGCATCCTAGGACCGGTTTCTGGCATTCCAGCCGCCATCAGCCAGGCTTGCTTGAATCCAGTGGCAAAGTGAGCAAGGGACCCACGCCTGGGCATACCCCGCCAACTTAGGGCGAACAAAGCTGATACAAAAGGGATGATGGACGGAACGCTTGAGCCAATCAAACACTCACCCCCAGTCAACTGATCTGGGTTTAATCCATCATCATTCTTTAGCTCACTCCACCACCTCAGTTCAGACATGGCCATATGCAAATCAGTCTGACCCTGTGCCTCATGGGAACAGTCCAGCCCGAACTGCCAAGCCATGTCTTCCCTGGACCGGAAACAAGCATCCTAGGACCGGTTTCTGGCATTCCAGCCGCCATCAGCCAGGCTTGCTTGAATCCAGTGGCAAAGTGAGCAAGGGACCCACGTCTGGGCATACTCGCCAACTTAGGGCGAACAAAGCGATACAAAAGGGATGATGGACGGAACGCTTGAGCCAATCAAACACTCACCCCCAGTCAACTGATCTGGGTTTAATCCATCATCATTCTTTAGCTCACTCCACCACCCCAGTTCAGACATGGCCATATGCAAATCAGTCTGACCCTGTGCCTCATGGTAACAGTCCAGCCCGAACTGCCAAGCCATGTCTTCCCTGGACCGGAAACAAGCATCCTAGGACCGGTTTCTGGCATTCCAGCCGTCATCAGCCAGGCTTGCTTGAATCCAGTGGCAAAGTGAGCAAGGGACCCACGTCTGGGCATACCCCGCCAACTTAGGGCGAACAAAGCGATACAAAGGGGATGATGGACGGAACGCTTGAGCCAATCAAACACTCACCTCCAGTCAACTGATCTGGGTTTAATCCATCATCATTCTTTAGCTCACTCCACCACCCCAGTTCAGACATGGCCATATGCTTTGTTCGCCCTAAGTTGGCAGGGTATGCCCAGACGTGGGTCCCTTGCTCACTTTGCCACTGGATTCAAGATAGCCTGGCTGATGAGGGTTTG
>CAWUFW010002964.1:1800000-1979563 GCA_963921515.1 Calotriton arnoldi | reverse complement strand
CCTCGCCGCTTCGCGTCGTCCTCGTCTGTGCTGTGTTCGTCTCGTAGCCGTGGATCGTGTTGTGGCGCGATTCGGAGCTTATGTGCGCTCTCCCGGATGCTTTGACGTGCCGTGCGTAGCGACGGGTTCGGCGCGTACGGAAAGCGCATCGTACTTGTCCGGCCGGACGGGGCTGCATTTTCCCTTCCGTGCGACTCGATTCGGCGTTTCCGGATTCGCCTCGGTCGGAGAACAGGACCTGGTTTGGGTGAGTACGGCTCGGCCGGAATTTTTGCTGTTGTGCGCATCGTACTTGCTCGTTCGGTGTGCTGTACGGATCGGTCGGGAAACTGGCTTTCGCATGGCTTTTTTCCCGACCGAATGGTATTGGGTGCGCCTCCGACCGAGATCGGAATCGGCCCCTAAGTGTCCTGAAACCTAGTACCAGGAACACCAATATGCTGTGTAGTATTCATTCAATAAAATATAGTATGGTGTGCAGTATTATTAGGCTAAACTACGTTTTTATTATATTACTGATATTACATTGATAGCTATTTTTTTTAGAACATCCTCATTTGAGCTGCTTTAATAGGGTATTGCATTCGTGCAAACTAACAGTTGCGGTTACATCTGCGTCTGGAGGCTATTTACCTGTCTTTCTGTTTTTTATTTCCCAGGTGTTTAATGAGAACCTCACTGGCCTTTACCCTACAGTCACATCTCGTGTTATTTATGATGGTGGAGTTTTTCTTGCGCCAATATTTGGCGACATGCTTGCAACTGCGAAAGAGCTCCCTCAGGTAAGGACGTGGCATGAATGATTCCGTTATTATCTCGTACATGTGCAGATGACGGCCCACGGGGCCTATGTTATGGAATATAAAACAGAACGCTGCGTGCTAAAACATAAACATGTAAATATAATACAAAATCTGAATAAATCTGCAAAAAAAATGTCAGGACTTTACGAGGGATATTCACAAAGGTAAATTGGGTCATAAACATATTTAAGACCGATTTAATCTTACACCTGACAAGGAGGGGCGTACCTTAGTCCTTGATAATCGGAGGGGGGGTGTGAATCTCAAACATCCCAACTAAAAAGGCAGTGACAGGGTGAATGTGTGAGGTGACCAAGGTTCATAATTGGCGACTGAGTATCCTGTCTCCAGTCGCGGCTCCTGGAGGGAGTGCTGCGGGGCGGTGGGGCGGGGGAGGGGCAGGGTGGGGGTAGTAAACTCCGGTATATGGCCGAACGGAGATAAGTACATAAATAAATAAATAAATAAAACGAATTACATTGCGCGCTGCAACGCTTTTGGCGTTGCAGCGCGCGCAATGTAATTCGTTTTATTTATTTATTTATGTACTTAACTCCGTTCGGCCGTATACCGGAGTTTACTACCCCCACCCCGCCCCACTGCCCCGCAGCACTCCCTCCAGGAGCCACGACTGCCTGTCTCCCATGCTCAAGGTCCATCCACCCGATTTTGAGTCGGGTGGACCGCAAGTTTTTCACAGACGGAGTAAAATGTACTCTCTCAGTATAAAACTTACTTCGATGACCCGATGGAGTAGGTGCCTTTGGTAATAAACCACCCGACCATCCTCTCTATTTTGCTATTTTCTTACTGTCCATCACCGCTAGGTACATTCTGGCAGTGAGGGTTGGTAAAAAGAATTGTACCCCACACCAGAGAAGAAAAAATGGGTGTCGGGATCACTAGTTATATTTTTTTCTTTCCAAAACAAACCCCTGCTTTGGGAGTTTGTTTTTGAAAAATAAAAGCTTTGGAAAAGTTTGACGGCTATCCATTATGTTTGACGGAGCAGTTCTGTATACTTTTGCTACATCGACAAAGACCGCTACGATGGCAGTTCCTGCCAATGTATAGAGATGCCCATCAGGCTGACATACATCTCTACATAAATTTGGCAGGCAGTAAAGTTCTCTGCCACCCTGTCAACTAATGCCTCATTCAGGCCCTCTGTCTGGAGTGGCACAGTGGACGAAAAACATTTTTTTGGAATGCTACCCAGCAAGATATTGTGAGCCTTTTTGCAAGCATTTGTCCCATCACTGTTTAGATATTTGATTACGATCAGTATGCCTGTAAACCTGAGGCTGGTGTAGCGTTCCAAGTCTGCTGCTGCCAATATCTATGAATTCTAAAAAGTAGTACATGTGCATTCATTCAAGGTGTCCTTAAGTGGGTGCAGATTTGCTACTTTTCTGGTACTCTGGTCACTAGGTGGCATATTTACAAAGAAGTGGCCAAAGCAGGGCAGCAAGCAAACTTGCTGCACCAAGTTACCTGCAGAGAAAGAAATGGTGCAGTTCTGCTCTCTCCATGCACTGGCACACTTTGAGCTACCTAGGGCCAATGCAGGCACTCTTGCATCATAGTGCAAGGGCGTCTGCATTATTGTCAGGATATACTTTAAACAGGAAGGGTTATCTTCTTGCACAAAAACTATCCTTGGAGAATTTTTCTGCTTTGTATGTGTGCTGCAGAATGCAGCTCACATGCAAAGTGGAAATAAAGATATTTCTCCTCGTTATACCAGCCTCAGGCAGGCGCAACTTTTTTGGTGCAAACATATGTTTACAACTCTTTGTAAATATGGGTTTGCTTCAAAATCCATGGATGGATGCATGGGAATGCCCATTCACCACCAATGGAATGCCTACCTGGCGCAAAGCAACGCAAGGCAGCACAATGTCCTGGATTGCGTTACTTTTTCTTACAAAGCCATGCAAATCGACCTTTGCATGGCTTTGTAGATACCAAAAAGGATTTTGTGTTGGACTGCGTCAAAAAAGTGATACAACCCCAACGCAAAATCTTTGTATATCTTGGCCTGAATATATTTAAGTTGCTGATCCGAAAAATGAACAAGTTATAATCTCATAATGAAACCTCGATGATGATAAAAACAGACAGAGACATAGTAAAGCCAACTCAGGACCCCCAGGCCCAACTACCAAGTGAAGAATGCATTTATTTGGGTGGAGGGTCACACCTCAAGTACCCCCCCAAAGCTACGCCCTTGCTGCCAAGAACTCACAAAGGGAATCTTGGCATACGCCCATCAACGCATGCGTTAGTCTTCCGCACGAGTGCAGAATTATCCACACATTTAAATCCCACTTAAGTGTTGGGAAATTGTGCTTTCCAAGGCATGTTTAACTTTGGAAGTCTCTAAACATCCACAAACATGGATGTTTGTTGCCATTTACAAACTACTCTCGTTCCCCTTTCCGCCCTAGAAAGAGTAGAAGTTTTAGTCCAGCTGGTGTAAATCAGTGTACAGTTTGAGAAGGAGAACTGATCATTCCCAGAGTTGCTGGGTGTACAGGGGAAGTGTGCATTTGAACAGGTGATCCTGTTCTCCCTGTGGAGAGTCCACCACCATGAACACTTCCCACGGTTGGAATAGAATCCTATAGGGATGTCACGTTATCTTTTTCCAGGAATACATATGGACCTGCACCTGGTGATTTTTGGGAAAATTTGTGAATACCAGAAAGTAATAAATCTACACTTGCATGTATGTAGGTGTAAATCTATGAGCACAAACTTATTAGACTTATCTTTTTGTGTATCAGGCACTAATCTGCAGTGAAAAACTAACATGAAGATGTCTTTCATCGCCACTTTATATGTGAAGAATATTGCCAATTTGTTTTGAAGATGTTTCAGTAGAATTTATTGCTTATTTAAAAAATTATTATAAAGTTTGCAAAATGGACAACAACTGTGATATTTGGTTATGGTAACGTTTGCAGGAAGCACCTGAGACATTCAGTGGAGCCTTCATTAGTACTTGCACATGTATATTTCCTCTAGGATTCAAAATGTAAGGAAATGCCTCTTTTTGTATGATCATCCCCAAAGTTTTGAACAGATGCTGCTAGATTTTCGACTTAGAGTGCACTGAGGCCTGCTAACCAGACCTCAGTGCCCGTGGCTTATACACATATGGCACAAGTTAAATTATTTACAAGTCCCTATTATATGGTACCAGGGGTACCCAGGGCCTGTAAGTTTAAGTGTCCCTCCTGGGCTGCAGCACGTATAGTGCCACCACAAGTGTGACAAAGTAAAACATGTGTCCCAGCCTGCCATTTCAGACTGGTAGAGCAGTTTTAAACTGCTAACTCGACTTCGCCATTTAAACTTATTACAAAGTCCAGACCTTCATTTTTTAAATATATGTGACCCCTGCACTAGGCCGATCGAGTCCTAAGGCAGGATGTTGTATATTAAAAAGTAGGACGTGTGTCTTTATGTCCTAACAGTAAAAACTCCAAATTGTCACTTTTACTGTGGAAAGGCTAGTAGCTCCATTGGCAAGTACAGAGTTACACGCTGACAACTCAGCTGTGCTAATGTCTGAATGGAGCTATTAAAATTAGTACTTCAAGGTATAAAAAGATTTGTTCTTTTAAACCCTAAGTGAGCCCAAGTCGAATTTTAATGTAACTTTTGAGTAAAAGGCAACATTAGAAAGTTGTCACTGCTGCCCAAATTGTCCAGTAGCCATTTGCAGTTGCTGGCCACAAAACAGCCTTCTGCCCTCCTGGGGAGAGGTGTGAACAACTACCAGGGAAAAAGAGAATGGGTCATTGGAAAAGGTGTTACCTCTCCCTGGCAGGAAGCCCAAACATGGTATGAGCCCAAAAGGAGTACTTCAATGGTGGGCACAAATGAGAGGGGCTGCTCTTTTTGTGCTGGCAAACAGGTTGGCATTGGGGACAGAGAGGAGGAAGCAGTTGCCAAACCAGTTTTCTCGTGGGGTGTGTAGCCCTCAGGTAGCCACACCTCTAGGTTGGGCTACCAAGCTCCATACACCGAGAGAAGGGTTCTGCCATATTGGGAGTGGGAAGAATACTGAACTGTGGGACACCTAGATGCAAGATAGCAGGAAGTTATCATCAGCCGGGAGGGGACCTGGTAGGCCATTGACTGGTAGTCATGGCATCCCTTCAGAGCTAGTTGCGGCAAGTTGCAGGCATAAAAGTGACATCCCTGACAGGCAGACCTCAGATCATGTCTGGAATGCAGAGAGGACCAAAGAAGGACTGCCCTACTGTTCAATATACCGAGCAAAACTGGGCTGCACCAAATATTGGACTGCACCTGCTGATCCTTGGGCTAGCAAAGAGAGGACTGTGCCTGTGAAGCTCTACTAAAGGAAAGTCTCCGAGCCCCAGACAGAAGAGGTGAACTCTTCTGTTCTGACAGTTGGCTGTCTCCCTGTTACAGCACCAGGGACACAAAAGCTGAAGAATTTGCCTTGGTGAGTTGGTAGCCGCAATCGCTTGATATCCCCTGACCACTGAAGCGCATCCTGGGAGACCAAGACCCAAAGTTGCACCTGAGTCTTCTGGAACAGGCAGAGTCATTGGAGTGCTGTTTGGTCACCGAGGACGGACACTAGCCTCAGTTAAAGGGCACCACTGATTTCACTGTGACCGGAGACCAGTAGACCAGTGGCAACAGATTTTTGGCTGGACTTCACCAGGACTTTGAAGAACATCAACCTCTGTGGTCAAAGTCACCCCACCGTGGACCAAGGGGTGGACCCAGGAAGATCCTGTCAACCAGATCAGCATCCACACTATCATCAGCATCTTCAGGATCCAGTATCCCTTGCATTAAGAACTTTCCTTTGATGTCTCTGGTGGTTTTCCCATAGAGCCTGGAACTGGACTGGAGACTGCTTCAACTGCACGGTAACTGTCCTGCTAAGCCTTACTAGCCTCTGTGACCTGCTTCTTGCTAGAGTTAGTCACCCAAAGCAGATTGAACTACCCGAACACAACTTTACAAAAGTTTTCCAAAGTAACCGCCAACTGCGATAGTTGCTAAAAGTGATTAACAATTTGCTTAGTCATTAGTATCTCCGGAATCCTCTGATGGATTTTGTTCAGTTTGCCATCAAAAAATTCATAAAAGTGAGATCTATTTGTATAAATTGGTGTCGGGATTTCCTTTGTGTTGTGTTTCTTCCTTGTTCCTTGTTACTTTGTTAAAGCCTGACCTTGTTAAAGCCTGACTGCTCGAAGCTACAGGTACCCAGGGTTGGGACAACATTTTACAAATGAGCCTAAGTGGACCCAAGACAGGTTTGTGAATTCATTAAACGGAGACGGTTGCACAAACACCTCTTATAATAAACCGTATTTCCTCACAAACATGAACTGATCTGAAGAGGCCAAATATTGTCAGCGGGTGATGTTAGCAGAAGAAAAGTATTGTCCTAAAAACTGAATTTCTGATTAAAAGGAGAGGAGGAAGAGAATTAAGGAAAGAGGAAGAATGGTAGTAAATGACAATAATTAGGATTCTAGATAGTATGTGAAATGTGGCAAAACCCTTCTTAGTACTGTGGGGCAGCAGGGTTCAGCCTTCTAGGCTTCCCTCTGCCTGTATTTCCCAGCTGCACTTCTTCACTGTGCAATATCCATTAGTTACTGTATTCATAATACACAAATAATTGACCTAACACAGCCCTCGCTTGTACTACAGTATACATAACTATCCAGAATTGTGGGATACTACAAACACGTATACATCCGCTAAATCAGATGAAGCTGATCCGCAAGTGTGATTGCTAATGTTCCCATTGCAAATGTGCTTGCTATGCAGCCTTTTTAACAGTACAAGAAAGTGTAACATACCTAAGCCCCCAATGAATATGTAACAACTAGGTGTGGGCTTGTTTCCTGCATAGTCATTTGCACAGATGTAAAGTGTGGACAAAATGAATAACAGCCTTTGGCAGTGCTAATATGTTTCACCAGTGGTAACTATTGGTTTTGCCATTTTATTTATCCAGGAGGCTGCTGTGCACGTACATGCGGATGCAGTGACAATCTTCAAATGTTTGTTCAAGAAAATCATTGAAAAATGAATGCCACATATGTATGTGTGCATGCACGGTGGCCATCTTGGTATGTTTTTCTTTTGTTTTAAGAGAAAACATTCAAAGATGACCGCCCTTAGTGTGCACCCATAGGAGCAGAAACCTTTTAATGATTTTCCGTAAAACGAAACAAAGAGCTTCGTAAGATGGCTGCCACAATTGTGTGCACACTCATGATGGCCATCTAGTAAAGTTTTTGGCAGTTTTGTTTTGTACAGCGAACCTAGCCAAAGAGCAATAGAGTGCTTCACAATAGAACTAAACTACATTACATACTATGCGGGGGTTTCTTTCGTTTTCAGAAAAAAAACATTCCAAGATGTCTGTCTTGCATGCGTGCATATGAGTGGCTATATTGGAATGGACTTAAATCCATTTAGCGATGACTGTCTGCCGATAGAGCAAAATTCCTTGGGGAGCAAGTATGGGATGTGGCGCTAATGCGTTTTCAAGAGAGTCGGGTGCTCAAAGGAGGGGAGGAGGAAGGACAGACAGAGAGGGAAACAAAAAAGTTTCATGCACAAACTTGAAAGAAAGGATATGACAAAAACAGTGGAAGTTTGCTATTTATCCAATCAAAACACATTGAGGTTGAAATACTCCTTGGATGGGAGTAATATAAGTAACGAGAGGAAAGCCATCAAATCAGGAAAATTGTACTGAGAAAGACATGAAAGCAATTGAAGGATGAGCAGGGGGTGGACACAAAAGCCACTGTAAGTCTATTTGCATACAATAGGGCAGTTTGCCAACAGACAGCTCTATGTATGTGAGAATTGTAAAACAGGAGGAATGAGAATAGTTATAGTAGATACTCATAGACTGAAGCTTTGTGCAAGATTTCTAACAGTTGCATTAAACTCATGAGGTACCCCTAGTTACAGCTTGAGATACTTCAGTTTTCAGAAGGACCTTTCAAGTGGTTGCATCTGACTTAAGAGGGAAATCTACTAATGAATTATGGTATTGAAGCTTCTTAAACATTTCAGGAAGTTTCATCTGACCTGAGACAGGCTTCCAGTAGAGCCGGGCATTACTGAAGCTTTGCCAAAGGTAAAGCTAGTTTTGTAAGAGAAGGAACAATATGTATGTAGTAGGAGAGCTACTATGCAATAGTATTCTTTGAGAATTGAGGAAGGATCTGTATTTGCCTGTGATGAGTTGACTAAGGATGCTGTCATGACATTGAATGTTTAAAGTTGATATATTGAAATTGCTGGAGGTTATAGTGGTCTTCTTGGATACAGTGTCCTCAATGCGGATGGGGAAGGCTACTAAGTAGGAGAAATGGGGCATAAAAGTGATCAGGCAAGTCCTCTGGGAGGGGATCAACTATTTGTATGATTGCTTTTCTATATGGATGAGCTCAACAGTAGATTTTTCCTTGTAGCTGGGTGATTAATAGTGTACAAAAACATTATTCTGAATGATCTTAGTTGGCATGAGTCATCATCCATATATGTCTACCTGTGTAGATTGAAACCTCTGATAAAAATGTTTTTATTTGAAAACAAGACTTAGTCAGCCATGAATGTGACAATAGCACCAGTGCAGAAGGATTTTTCCCTGTGTAAATCGATCATGCTCATTCTAATAAGTTTTCTGTGGTGGTAGTGATTTCAGTGGAGATGCATTGGCATGAAGGCAGTGTTTGTGTTATTGATGATGTTACAAGTGTCATGTTCTTTATGAATACAGGCATCTCCCTTGTCTGTCTTTTCTAATCTTAAGTCTATTGGTTAGCAAATGTATTAATTGCTGTTTGAGACAATGAAGTTAACTGTGCTCTGGTGAGTACTGGAAGGTCTACGTCTGGATCATTTAATAAAGCTGAGCAGACATCTATGTTCACAACTGCTGATATGCAGTTTACTTGTGTATTTTTCAAGAAGTGGGTTTAGCTTTATTATGTTATGCAGATCAGATTTGTAGAGCACACCAGGGTCATTACCTCCAGGGTAATGACCCTGGAGGGTATCCTGGCGCTGATACAACGGATGGCTTTGAAATTATTGTGTTAGACCAGTTTTGGTTGATTCTGTGGCATCTAGCTCTCTATGTGTGGTAGCTAGCTTTCTGTATTGGTCAAATCAATAGGTGCATTTCAGACTGTATGTCAGCATACGGGATGCAATGGGTTGGGAATGAGAAATTATTGGGGAGTCATAGGGGCTTTGTTTAGGGTGTGAACAAGTATTGGTTAAGTTGGAATCCTGATTGGGACAAGTACTTGATGAAGGGGAGAGAAAGAAACAATAGATTTTAAGTGAGGGGGTTACTTCATGGCACTTGTTTTCCTTCTCTCATGAAGGAGTACCTTCCTTTCTGTGGAGTGGCTCCTAGGTGAAAGCAGTGAGTCTTTGTATACTTGATGAATCAGTGTGCTGAATGATGCCTTTAAATGTTTAAACTTCATTTTGAAGGTGTTAACGCCTGATTTGAATGTCTGGTTTATTTGTAGGATTGTGTTGATTCTGTGAGCATGCCTGTGTCACCAATGGGAGAAGGTCACCAATGGGAGAAGGTCAATATTAAGATGTTTTATTTAATCATCAGTAGTTTCCTCCAAGCATGGGTCTTTTTTCTGATTGTAAAAGATAGTCTCTTAGAGGTTGGAAAGAAGATGATGCCTCCTCTGGGACGTTTTGCATATGATGCCGGACAATTGTGGATTTGATATTGTTCTGCAAAAATGTAATAGCCTAAATTTTAACTACCAAAATGTCATCAAGGCAAGTATATCTAGCTAACTAGAGGTTTACTACATTTGAGTCAACATATACATACCTTCAAGATGTATAGATGTTGTGCTAAGAATAATAAATCTAAATTTACCTATTCATTTTGAGGCTGACAATATTTTGATAGTTGATCTTCTGGCTATGATATTCTTGCATATTAACATCTGTCCGTGACATTCTGTCATACAGACGTTTGCTTGTGGGATCTTTTTCCCACAGGTTGGCAGGAAAGTGTAAAATCAATGTACTGGGTGCAGGATCCGAAGAGGAGATTGGAAATGGACAGAGACCTGGGGATGGTGTGATTTTGTAGGAGGGAGGTATGTTGTAAGTGGTGGGAGATGGTCTAAGTTGCGGGGGGAGACATTTTGGAAAAGATCACAAGTTTCGTTTTCCTTGATGTTTTTAAGGCTTTAAGACTAGTCATGGGTTGATGTCAATGGATTGTGGCATAATTTTCCCAATTTTTATAGGCTTTTGTGTAGCTCACAGGGTTGGTCTGAAGGATCTGTGACTGACGTGTTTTCTATAAGTGATGTTCCCATTGAGATGGTAAAGAAGTTATAAAATGGAACAACATGTCTGTATCCATCAGGACCACTCCAACTCTGCTCCAGTTTAGGAAAGAGCGGAAACTGCACCTCTTTAAAGAACACTACTTCACCATGCAGTAAGAGTCTACATCCCTTCCCATAAGCCAGCTACCTCTTCAATCATTTGTTGATTGTTTGTCTATAACTGTTGAGTGGACTGTTGCCTACGGAAAGAACACATTCATACATACATACATACATACATTGGTCCAAGGACCTTTAAAAAAAAAAAAAAGATGGTGTATGTTTTTAGTAGCTTCACATTTAAGGTTACAAAATGTCTCTGTGATCGTTCCTTTAAGTATTGCTGTTCAGGCATTTCAAGGCACTTTGGGTTAACTTCGGTGGATAGATTATTTCCAACTAGAGTCAGTAGGTTTGATGAGGTATTTTTTCGCAGTCCTTTGATTAAGTATAGTTGTGGTAATTGTGTGGTAACTGTGGTAGCATGCCCTTTATGTAGGGTGAAAACCAGAAGGACTTGCTATATTGAGAATCAAACCCAGATTATGTGAAGAGAGTTTATAGGATGCAGTTTATGCCTTTACATTGAAATTATTCTCTTTGGGTACCAACTCTATTTTGCCAAAAGCATTTATGGGAAGGTACAGCCTTCTTGAGAGTCACAATATATTCATAGTAATGGTTATACAGTGAGTAACCACTATCTCAGCCAACACTATCAGTCTCACAGTGATGGTTATGCAAGTGCTAGCTTTCTTAGGGCAGGCAAAATTTTCATACAGCTGTACAATGAATAGCATCTTTTCATGGGGAGACAATAAATTATAGAGACAGTTATGCTAGGAGAAACTATCTTGTGTGACAGTTCATATTCATTTTAACAGTTATATCAGTGAACATCACTCTCAAGTTGCACACTTTATTTCACATTAGTGTTTATATAGTGAGCAATCTAGCCTAAAGGCATCAGTGCACTGTGTAGGGACATCAGCCTGTTTTGTAACTGGCCCATGCAGAAAAAGTAGTGGGTGACATACAGGCCATCAGTGGAGCACTCTTAATAGTATCCCAAGAAGATATGCATAGCATGAGCCATGCCCTTACCATTACACTTACATTAAGCACACTTTTACCGACATGGATGAACACTTGCAAACACTGATTAATCAGTGTCTCTTTCTCCTATTCAGGTTGCAGTACATGTGAATGATATCCCAGCCACCTGTTCGGGTTCTTGTTCATTTCAGTATCTTCAAGACACGACTCCCACAATCACGGATATCAAATATTCTTCAGGTATGCAACTTATGTTTGAGATAACTCACTGAACATAACCAAACAGCCACAAAATGGCTACCTTTGACACATCCTTTTGCTATGAGTCTTAACATTTCATATTGAAAGTAAACGCGTTGAAACTAAGAGATAGACATAAAGGCAGGTTTATGAAGATCACTGTAGCTGTAAGTGTTGTTGCTCCCGCGCCTCCTTGTATTTTAATTGATCACACTGGATTAAGTCACTTAAGTGCTCATTATGAGTTCCCTGGATTTAGTTCTCTCATTCCTTCCAGTATACACACACCTTAATCCAGGGATTACGAGTTATTACCACGGGAATAGGGAGTAGCACAAGGTCACAAGGATACCAGGCCCAAATATGTGCTTTTTTCCCTCCGACCAGCGAGAATACTGGGACCAAATCCGCACCCACATACCACAGGCTTTGGGCAGGTAGTAAATGGGTACGGGACTTTGTGAGGCCTGAGGTACGAATGGCAGGAGGAGATGCTAGGGCATAGCATGTAAAGTGGGCGATGGAGGGATCATGTGGGGTCCAACCCAGTGGCGGCTCGCATAAGGCGTGCTGCAGGGCGGTGGGGCGGGGCGGGGGAGGGGCAGGGTGGGGGGTAGTAAACTCAGACATACAACGGAACGGAGGAACGTAATAATGACTTTCCTCCGTTCCGTCGTATGTCCGAGTTTACTACCCCCCACCTGGCCCTCCCCCGCCCCACCCCACCGCCCCGCAGCACGCCCTATGCGAGCCGCCACTGGTCCAACCCCCCTTGTGTGCAGGAGAAGGATGAGCAGAGGCCTCATACAGCAGCTGCCCGCAGCACTGCACATAGGTCTATATCTGCTGTCTCTGCCTCGGAATTACCATTTTGGTATTTGCAGACCGGATAATTCAGGGGCCGGAGACACCACACAAGTTGAAATGGCCTGGGGTGGTATCCCCCAAGGTGTACTGCTCCAGACCACTGGGTACCAGCTCCTTATTGGCCTCAGTATCAGTTGTTTTGTAAATGATAAAAGTGTGTAGCTGTGTTAGGGAATAATAGTCTATATTTCTTTATGTGCAGTTTTTTTTAAATGTATTTTATTGAACAATAACATGTTTTTAATTTGATTCAACTTGTCTAATAGCCTAATTCAGTGAATTTTTTTGTGCATGTACGTTAAGCATATATACTCCCTGGACAACCACAAACTGAAAATCCAGTCTCCTGATTCACACTACAGAGGACAATCTAACAGTATGGCAGATTATCAGCGGTGGTAATTCTGCGATTAGATGCAAGTCTGGGGCATATCTGCAGGAAGGTGATACCCAAAAACTAAAGGGTGTATTTACAAGGGGATAGAGCCACCAGAACGTCACTTTTATCAATGTTCTGGTGACGCTATGCCCTTCTCCATATTTACAAAGTGGCGTTCAGCCACTTTTTGTGGCTTAACACCGGCTTGTAAATATGACCCATTTACACGCATCACTTAGCGTAAAAGGGGCGAGAAATGGGCGTAGCTGTGGGTGTTCCACTGCAAAACCCATTGCTTTTTTGATGCTTCCCCAGATTTACAACAATCTGTAAATCTGAGGCAGCGTCAAAAACAAATGCCATGGAAGAGCAGCCGTTAGAATGGCAAAATGAGGAGATATGCATTTATTTTCCCTCGTTTTTGCTTTTTCTATGTGTTCTGCATTGTGCAGCACACATAGAGCAAAATTCCATTAATGATTGTCTATGTGGAGGAAAGTGTCCCTTCCTGCACATAAACAATCATTAAATAATGAAGATTTGCTACTTCTAAGTGCTGCAGCACACATAGAAGTAGCAAATCACCATTATAGATTGTTTATGTGCAGGAAGGGACACCTTCCTGCACATAATAAACAATCATTCCATGCAATACAGACACCCTTGCACTACGGTGTAAGGGTGCCTGCGTTGACACTGGCAGCTAATTTTAGCACCAGCGCTAGGGAAAACACAGGAGTGCTCCGTATTGTTGTAAATACGGTGCATCCCTGGTTTTGGAAATGGAGTGCAGCGCTTCCAAATTTGGAGCAGCTCCGCTCTCCGACCTTTCCTTGTACAGATGCCCCTAAGTGTCCACCAACATATGTGCAGGTTTCTGTTTATACGCACAAGTTTCAGAGTCAGTTTCTCACACTAGAAGGTGACTCCTAAAAATGTTATGGTAGTAGAGGAAACTATACCCCCCTGTATTTAAATGGGTTCAGGGAAATGGACTTTTCATAATAGAGAAATAAAACAAGTGAAAAAACGTACTTTTGCAAACTATGCCTTGTGTAGACCAGACAGACCACTGAAAAATACAAGCCGGACTAAACTATGTCTCGAAATCTACATATTTCATAGATTTCCACGTTTACTCCTGTATAGAGTGAATTAGCAAAATTAGTATTTTGGTTTGACCCCAATCAGTGAAAGTTACTAGGGCTTCTGCTTACCGCCTGACAAGTACTGGCTGCTGGCCCTTTACAATAGTCCTGCTCACAGCAGAGATGGCTATTATAACAAGGACCGTGGGTAAATAGAGGGGTTTTCCAATGCAAGGTTACTATAATGCCACTCTGCCTTCCTTTACACTCGATTATTTCCCACCTGAGCAGGCCTGGCAGTTCAAGCCTGACAGTTCCTATTGAAGCTGGACTATGTATATGTCTGCTTTCTGACTAGTGTGGCACATGCTCAAAAACAATGGAGTGGAATGTGGCCCCCTACAAATTAGCAGTGGCTGAGATTAAGCCAAACATTCAACTACTACTTTTTGTTTTTCTTCTTTGTATGACTTTTACATCTAGATGAGACTCATGCTGCAATGCTTAGTTTGTGGCTTTCACTGTGCAGAGCATCATTAACCCCAACTGATGTCCACTACAGTGGCTACATGAAAGCAAGGTTGTCTGAAATGTGATCCACCAACAGAGATATCCTTGCAGGTTGTTAACAGGGATCCATTTTGAGAGCAATATTTCTGCGATGACCTTAATGGCTTTTGATCAAACTGACACAGGATGATTGTGATGCTTGTTGTCCCCATCAGACATCCGTTTATCCGGGTCACCAAAACTCTAACTACACGTCATCACAGGTGGAATGCTGCAGTAGCCACATTACTCTCGTGATGAATGCCTAACCTGAACTTAATTGCTATACCTCCTTCATTACAGACCGGCATCTTTGTTTCTGATGCCTAACTTGGAGGCAACACACAGAACTTAATGGTGTATAGCTACGCTGCAAGCTAAAGTTAAGATTTCCGTATTAATAATCAAAATAAGGAAGCGATTTAGTATCGATTCATACAAATCTGTAAATCTGTTCCATTTCACTGCCTATTGCCCTGCACCTGACATCACAAATGAAGTCATTGAAGCCAATAATGATGGCATCACATGTGCCATAACCTACGACAAAAATTAGATCATCACTGCTAGAAATACGTATGGTGTCACTTATCAATACAAATTGCTGAAAGGTTAGGATTTTCATCTAAATATATTGGCAATTAGATTAAAAAAGTGTTAATGTGTGAATATGCTGTTTTATGAGAGTATGCAAATTGCTGGGGTAAAGGCTTGATCTTCTTTAATTTATCTTTTAAAGATGATGGAATCCGAATGACAGTTTACGTCACTGGTTCCGGTTTCACCAATGACAGTCAAGCAGTCTCCGTACAGATCAACCAAACTGTCTGCAAAATCCTCCAAGCAACCTCAACAAGCATCATTTGTTATACATCAACACTGCCACCAAGAGGCACCTATCCAGTCACTGTGCAAGTGGCACCGTATGGCTCTGCAGTAAACAGCAGCGGAGAAAATGTTTGCCTGATAGTAGAGCCAAGGATTTTCACCATCAACCCTTCTACAGGCTCCGAAACAGGTGTGTTATTCAACATACAGCTGTAAGCAGCAGCATCTTTTCCAGTTAAGGCTTTGATGGAGTAATGAATTTTAGCAGTGAGAACAATGCTAATAAGATTGAATGAAGTTAGGGAAGACGTGACTACCACATATCATCGACAAGATATGGACCACAGAGATTTCCTCCTGTTGGTAGTGGTCTAAATGGAAACAATCAAGTCAGGTGGCCTAGTTTAGATGGGCCATGTTTGCTAGCATGCCAGAGCATCGATAGTCAAAAGTTTCAAAATCTGATGACTGGTCCACCACGAAATTAGTGGATCTTCTCACGACTCCCATTTTTAGTATTTCACTGAAGACCAGCAGCTTACTGGGTGGAACATTGGGAGCTGGACAGCCAATCAAAATGCTTCCTATGCTAGCCTTCTCTACTGATATAGAGCCACTCAGGAAGCATTGTGTGGCTTCAATTTCCTTGTCACTCCAGTGTTCCCTGTCCCGAAGGACTCCGTCTCACTCTCAACTCTTTGTGGGGAATGCGTTGTAATGAATTGCGTTGTAAAGCCCTGCGTTGTAAAAGATTTTGCGGTGTAAAAACTGCGGGGTAATGGCATGCGGAGTAAAAGTGTGCAGGGTAAAGTGTCCTATTCCCTTAACACTATTGTAGCCCCATGGGTGAAGCGAACTGCAAATCCAGCACATCATGGCTGGCTGCAAAAAGCTGCATCTCTGTACCAATGCACAAGGCTGCTTCTCTGGGTGTACAAACCTTAGTACCTGATTGCGAGTTTGGCGGTGCTGCACCAGGTCTGCCCTGCCGTCACACCGCCAAACCCATGGTCGGCCGCCCACCAGATTCCAAGTGTTTCTTGTCTCTGGCAGGCTTTTTTTTACAATCCCACGGCGGTGCCTCAGAAAATGGGCACCTCAATGGGAATGCCAGAAACAGTTCCTGCACGGCATGAACTGCAAAGTCCATGCAGTGCAGAAAATGGGGTGCATGTACACACAGGTGCTCCCCTGCATGCACTCGGTGGCCCAGAGGCAACAGTGGTCCCTGTAGGGCCCCCTTTTTTTTCCTCTCTGCTATGGTTTTCATGGAGGAGGAACCGCCATGAAAACTGTGGCAGAGAGGAAACCTGTAATATGGTTGCGGGGCCGTGGTGGGCCTGCCAAGCATATTGCTGCCTCTACCATTGCAACACTTCCCTGGTGGCTGTGGCGGGGCAATGGCGGTCCAACTGCACGAATTGTGAAAGGGTGGTCGGACGCCGCCACCTCCGCGCCCCCCACGAGTCTGGTAGTCCGTGGACTGCCAGACTCGTAATCGAGCCCTTAGGCAAAAATTATCTTCTTTCACATTCACAGTGTGGCCGCTCCTCTCCTTGCTCTCCTAAGGGGGAAGTAAGCCTCAATCCTGCCATGCAATAGGAAAAATAATCAAATAGTGGATTACTTATTTGTTTCTACTTTTCTGTGGTTGTTCGGGCTTTAAAACAACATCAGCAAAGCAAAGTGATGGAGGCAGCGCACCATGATAGCAAATGGAGAGTGACTTTCCTGTAATCTGCACTCTCCGAAAGAGAGACCTGGAGGGTGCATGTAATGGCAGGAATAGAAGTGTGGGTGTCTCTGTAAAGTAACCTTCGGTCTGATTTTCCTTCCAAATCATTGTTGGACTTGGCCCTTTTTGCAGGGTCATCCCTGAACTTTTTGCCTTCCTCCTGTACTTTTTCTGACCTGTTTTTGTTGGTTTTATGACTCTGGGCACTTTACCACTGCTGATCAGTGCTAAAGTGCATATGCTCTCTGTTATAAATTGATGTATGGATTAGTGACTCCATGTTTGGCCTATTTGATTCACTGTCAGACCCTAGTACAGTGCACTGGTTGTGCCCAGGGCTTGTGACTCAAATGCTGCTGGTGGGCTTGCAGCACTGGTTGTGCCACCCACAGGAGCAGCT
Source organism: Calotriton arnoldi (assembly GCA_963921515.1). Lineage (NCBI taxonomy): Eukaryota > Metazoa > Chordata > Amphibia > Caudata > Salamandridae > Calotriton > Calotriton arnoldi. The sequence goes on along the minus strand of CAWUFW010002964.1, from coordinate 1,962,208 downwards.
TGTAAAGTGTGTCTCAGGCCTGCCATTGCAGAGCCTGTGTGCAGTCTGGCACTGCCATGTCGACTTGGTAAGTGCACCCACTTACCAGTCCCCAAACCTTCCCTTTCCTGCATATTAGTCACCCCTAAGGTAGGCCCTAGGGCAGGGTGCATTGTATGTGTAAGGTAGGACATGCCCTGGTGTGTGTGGCATGTCCTAATAGTGAATTACAGCCCTTTTCGTTTTTCACTATTGCAAGGCTACCTGTTCCCCATAGGCCAGAATGGGCAGTTTGATTATAACATCTTATAATCCTAACTGACCCAGGGAACATGGTAGAAAAACGAATTTAGTATGCCTGAACTCAGAATGATAAAATACATCTTTTAGTGAAGTTGGTTTTAACATTCTGTGTTTGAAAATACCACTTTTAGAAAGTAGGTATTTTCTTGCCTGACTATCCAAGCCTGCCTATGCTAGGTTGTGTATTCCTTGTCTGGAGTTTGAGTGACAGGGGCTGGGGGATTCCAGGAGGCAGGGTGAGTCAGCACAGGGCTGAATAGAGAGATCTCCATGTAGAGTGGTGGGAGGAGTTGCACCTGGGACCTGAATAGGGCTGTGCCTTCCCTCCACAATGCTGGCTCCACCTCCTGTGGTGCGTCTGATGTCCCTGGCCTACACTGTGAAAGGAAAGAAGGAGTCTTGTCAACAAAGTGCTCCAGGGCTGACCAGAACTGGTTTGGACTAGGCAAAGGCCTCTCTGCCTTCAGAGAACAAAGGGAAAATGAGTATAAAAGAGGGGACCCAAACCCCAGAACTTTAGATCACTTTGGGAAATAAGAAGAACCTTTGCTGAGGAGAGGAACCAGAGAAACTGAGGAGGAGACTATCCCTAAGCGTGAGGGATTGGCCTGCAGTGGTTGCCTGACTGCCAAAGAAAGGAGAAAAGACTTTTGTGCTACTTTAATTCAACTTGTAAAGGATCTCCAAGGGCTTGAGATAGAGCTTCCCTTCTGCTGAAGTCTCAGGGACAACAGACTTCACCCACCAGCTCCCCAAGAGTTCTTTCAAAGTGCCTGCTGTTGTGTTGGGCCTTCTGGGGGACTGCGTGTCGCAAGGAGCTGGAAGCGCGATTCACGAAGAAGAAGTGTGACGCCGCCGCAGCCGCTGTCGTCGCATCACTGAAGAAGGGTGTCGCCGCTGTCGCTTCGCCTCGCAGAAGCGCCTCGCATCGCCGGAGAAGAGTGTCTCCGTCGCATCAGACGCCGTCGCATCATCGGAGAAGCGTGTCGCCGCCGCAGCTGCTGTCGTCGCATCACTGAAGAAGGGTGTCGCCGCTGCAGCTGTCGCATCGCCGAAGCGTCTCGCATTACCGGAGAAGAGTGTCGACGTCGCATCAGACGCCGTCGCATCACCAGGAAGCATGTCGCAGAGCCTGTCGCGGCTCAGAAGAATCGTTGAGTCGCCGCACGGCCGTCGGGCGTGCATGCATCATGTCGCATCAAGAAGAAGACGCCATTTCTGTTTCATTGCACCGGATCTTCATCGCATCACGGCGCTGCTGGTCGCATCGCCACGGAAGCGCAGTAGGAAACCGACGCATCACCTCCCCACGCCGAGAAGAACCGACGCATCCCCTCCGCATCAGTAGGGACCCGACGCATCACCGTTCTTGCGTGTAAGTAACCGACGCATCACCTTTCCTGCAACACTTTCGTTGTATAGTGTTACGCATCCAAAGGTACATTGAACTCAAAGTGTCGCATTTTACATCTAAAGAGAACTAAGCTAATTCTACCATTTTTAAGTACAGTATTGTGGATTTTTGTCGTTTGTGGTCTTGTGTTAAGTCTATATAAAAATACTTATTTTTATACTACAACTTGTGTGGTGTCCATCTGTAGTGTTGTCACTTGATTACTGTATGTGTTCACACATGCTTTACACACTGCCTCTGAGATAAGCCTGTCTGCTCGTGCCAAGCTACCAAGGGGGTGAGCAGGGGTTATTTTAGTAGTGTATCCCCCTTACTCTGACTAGAAGCAAGGGTCCCTATTTGGACAAAGGTACCTACCTATGCCAACTAGAGACCCCCAGTTCTAACAATCATGAAACCATGAGGTAACGTTTTAAAAGCTTCTGTGAGAATCTGGAAGACTCGTGTTCAAAATGTAAGCTCAGAGCAGGAAGAGTTGCAGGAAAGGGGAGAGGTGAGGAGAAAAGGAGGGGGTGTGAGGTAATAATGGTTAATGGGGCTAGCCAGAGGAAACGTTTACAGTATTCTAAACTATGCAGTAAGATACTGCATTTCCTACGTTGGAAGTTGATAAAAGAAGTACACTTGATGCGACAAATTACGTGAGTTCATGTGAATCTGGAAAGTACTGTGCTTCTGTAGGTAGGTGACAAAGTCATTTGCGTCGTGTGTATGCGTATTTTGGGCATATTTATGAAAGTTTCATCACCCTTGCGCCACGCAATAGGGTGCAAGAGTGACGCAACTCTTAAGTGAGATTTATCAAGCCACGCAAGGCCACCTTTCGTGGCCCTTTGTGGCTTGATAAATCTAGAGTAACACAACACTGCACATATCTCTGGCTTGAGTTACTCTGCGACAGTGAGGCGTTCCATGGGTTGAGCATGGGTGTTCCCACGCATCCACCCATGGTTTTGGCACTTTCTCAGATCCGAAAAAACAAAGAGGGAGTATCCCCAGGACTCAGCGTCCTAGTTATTTTGAAGAATAGAGAGCAACAGTAAAAAAATTCTTTCTTTATTTTTGAAACCCCTCACTCACCCACCTAGTTGGTGACATGCTTCATCATCGGGGTCCACCCAAGTAGCCGAATGCCACTTAGGTGTGCTTCAACGCCTGAAATACAGCGGAGCTGGTTGTTTTGAATAATGTGAAGAACAATGTGTAAGTGAATTAAAATTGTCTTTGTTTAATTCCCTAAGATTTTTATTTGGAGCAACAAGACAAAATATAAAACCAAGTGAGATACTTAAAATGGCTCTATTGACCAAAAAGTACCAGTGTGTAAGTGAAAAAAATTGTCGGTCAACATGTTTCAACCACTTAATGTTAATATTGGGTTTTCGTCAGGACCAAAAGTGTAAACCGGGAGGTCTACGCACGCTAAGGCGCACCCATCTCTGGTTACACAAATCGCCAGACCGTGTACTTACGGTTAGGCAACGTCACAACCTTCGATGAAGGGGGAGGAAAATATTCTGGAAAAGATAGAGCAAAACACACAAATACAGTTATATACATTTTTACTGTGAGTATGCTACTCCATCCTTTTTAAATATACTCTCCATTCTTCAAGAAAGAGTGATCTTGAACCACACAAATGTGTATGTCATATTCATCATGACATAATTCCAATGCACTTTCCAGTGATGCGCTTTAGAGTAAGAGTCTAAGATGTATTCTTATCGTCCATACCCTCATTCATTCAAAAAATTGTAAGTGGGTGTCATACTGCTCTCTATGTCTTAGGAGCGTTTAAGTATAATCACTGACTCTATTTCTAGTCATGCATCACCTCTGCAGCTAAGTTATAAGCTCATTAGTGCCAATGGATAAAAAACGACAAATAGACAATACGAAGAACCAAGGCTTAGAAATAAACTCACAGGAAACTAATTGTAGTTTCGCCCCATGGACACCGTGGGGGGGCAGGTCATAGATGCATTCTGTGGGTTTAAATATGTGAAAATCAGAGATATATTTCATTACGAAGTGAAATAGATACATGAAAAAGTAGGCGGGGTAAAACACGCTAGTACTATCAGCAGAGTTCTTCAAATAGTCTTATCCTGCTAAAAGTAGAGCGGCAATTTACCAAGTAGTGTCTCCCTAATATAGCAGCTAGTACTCACAAACTGTGACCGTCGAGCCCGCCCGAGAACCTAGAGTGTGGCCTCACGGAATCCCGAAGATGTAGATGCTTGCCTGCCGGCGTCTTAAATGCCAAATTCAGTCCCTGATTGTTTCCGCACACGTGATGGGCGGTCCGGTCATGTGACCGCGTGTGCGTCAGTGAAGGGGCGGGGCTACGTGAGTTTACTCTCAGATCCACCATTACTGGTAAACCTGGGTATGTGTCAAAATGCTACGCCTCCCCAGGGGAGGCATAACGAGGAGAAATATCTTTATTTTTCCTCGTTACTTCCTCTTTCTATGTGTGCTGCATTGTGCAGCACACATAGAAAGAGGAAAATGCCTGTGTGGATTGTTTTTGTGCAGAAAGGTGTCCCTTCCTTCACAAAAACAATCCTGCTTACAACACGGGCACCATTGCACCATGGCGCAAGGGTGACTGCGTTGGTGCTAGGCAGCACATTGTGCGCCAGCGCAGGGAAAAGACAGGAATGTGCCATATAATGTTACGTACTGTGCATTCCTGCCCTTTCCCTACCACTCAGCACAGCACAACAAGGTGACTTGCTGCGCTGCATGATTTCTTAATAAATATGGTCTTTGGGACCCACCATGGACAGCCCGGGAAGCATATAGTATGTTTTAAATAGGGTTTCTGCTATCAAAATAATTGTAGTGTTGAGAGCCCAAAATCAAGAATTGGTGCACAAGTGTGCAAGGCTCAGAAAACTGAGCTTTTCCTCAAGGGAAGTTCATGATTCGCCTTTGGGCAACAGAGTTACTGCTTGAGTAACACAAAATGTACAGGTTAATGATTCAGACACCAATGTGTTTTTCATTCTACACAGAACGTAGTTTCAGGTCTCAAATACCAGAGCTATCGCTGTCTCCACTCATTTTACATGGTCAGGTCTTAGCAGAGCAATCCTTCATGGGGCACAACATTTACAGACTTAGGCCTCACAGCAGGACCAATGCACAGGTTTAGGCCTAGTATAGCATGCCTTCCTCTCTAGCCGTTGACCAGAATAATTCATCCAACTATATTTGCCAAATGGACAGTGCCTGTGATCCCAAACGTTGGGACAAAACATGCAATAAATATATGCTGCGCCCAATGATTACACCTTAATGTTGTGGCATTCAAAGGTCAGTTTTCGCTGTAACCATGAGTACTATTTGCTATGCAACATAGTCAGTCTATCCATCGCTGTAAGTGTATTGTACGTATAATCGAAAGTAAGAACTGATGGTGTAATGAGGACAAAATAAAATGCATGCCTGCCTCCTAGGTTACAAAGATCTGACAATCTGAGGCCTTATACAACATGAGTTGGCCTAACTGTCTTGGCCCTCCATCAGCCCCTAAACCCAAAATTAAAAGCTTGGGGTCTGGTTGGATAGGTTTCTCAAATTCGACCACCAAGCAGTAAAGCTAGCAGCTACCTGCTTCGGCATCCTTAGATTGATTCGGAAAATTCTACCACTCCCTCCTATGCCAGCTAGGAGAGTAATGGTTCAAGCATTGGTTCTCTTCCGCCTGGACTATGGGAATTCCCTCTACCTTGGTGCCCCTAAATCCACCATAAGAAAACTTCAAGTCGTGCAGAATTGCGCAGCTAGGTTGCTACTTAATACCCCTAAAAATCATTCCGCAAAGCCCGCCCTCAAAACGCTACATTGGCTGCCAATAAACGAACGTATAAAATTCAAATCACTGTGCACAGCTCACAAGACCCTCTGGGGGAAAGGTCCCACAATTAACCACTCCCTTATCACCTTCCATCGCCCCTTGAGATGTCTTCGTTCAGCCAATTTGTTCTTAGCATCAGTCCGTAAAATCAAAAGGGCCCGCTCCGGAGGCCGCTCTTTCTCCTATAATACAGCCAGATTATGGAACACTCTTCCTCTTCGCTCAACTGCCCATCACTTCTCTTTTCGGAAGCTACTGAAGACCTGACTGTTCCAGAATACAATCTAGAACTCTTGCTGTCGCTTGTCTGTCGTCACTAGCACTGGGATGCCTGCGGGTAGCTACTCGCTTAACAAATACTAAATAATAATAATAATAATATTAATGAGTTCTACTCCGCTAGATCTCACTCAGAGTCCACCAGAACACATACAAAGAGACGCAAACTCACCAACAACTTTGGATTTAGTTTACTGTCACCTCCAAGAATGATACATTTAAGAATTGTGTGACTGGCACAAAAAAACAGCATGCCTGGTTCACAAAATATTGTAAGTTTACACCATATGCACATTCCTCCGCATGGGTAAAAAAGTGCGACTTTTAGAAATTTACAAACATTCCCAGTAGAATGCATGGAAAGCTGTGTCAATGACAGATCTGTAGGAATTCTACTAGGAATGCCATGTGACATTTGCTTTTTTCAAACTAGGTATTACTCAGGGCAGATTAACAGCATTGGCCCCATTGGACCTTTCTGACACCTACAATATGGTATTATGTACTATATTGTTTATTTATCTATTGGAGGTAGTCATTCAAGGGAATGCTGTTTGCTGGATTGCACTCTGTCAATTGTGCCACACTGTATACTGCAATCCTTTCTGTAATGATTTCAAAGATCTTTCTCATGGGGTCTCGTAGGGTACTTTCCTGAACCTAACTCTTTGTACTTTGTATGTTCGTCCCCTGGTAGAGCTCATTTGATCAGATAGGATCAGTTTCATGTGCTATGTCGACAATACCTAGATCCTCATCTACTTTGATGAACATTTGCAGAAGACTGCCGCCATTTATAACAACTGCATGATCAATTGGATGAAGAAAAACTCTTCAAACCATAACACAAAAAAGACAGAGTCTTTAATCTTCTCTGGGCAGACTAGGCCTCATGCCCCACCGGCAGGCTTTTGGTCTTCTCAGTTGGTCTTCCAACTGCCGCCTGTTCCCTCTGATTGAAACCTGGTTTCTTATTTGATCAGGCGCTCTCTTAGCCCCTCAGGTTAGAAAACTTTCTTCCACTTGTTTTCTTCTGTTCAAATTTCTCTGTAAAATTCTCCCTTCTCTTCTTAAGTATTTCTTCAGTGGCGTCTGGTGACATTTGAAAATGGTGGGATGTAAAATTTGGGTATGACTTTTATGTAGTGAGCAAACCTAATGGACAAACGGGTCCAGGTTCGGTCCTCCTCCCAAGAAAAAATTGAAAAAGATTGGCAAATGGTGCATTTCAAAGCCAATGAATTTAGTGAATAAGCAAGGCTTATAAAGCAGTGGGAACATATAGTCTTGAATTATTAAACACATTAAAAACTGCCCCATTTCTTACTGCATTAATATGTTCAATAGTTACTGTAATGTGCAAATTGTATAGCGCGACAACTTCAGACCTTTAAAGTGTGTGCTTGCCCAATGTCTTGCATTGCATGCGGCATCAACTTTGGAATAAAATGCTCTAACCAAGTTTTTGGAAGCTCCTACAGCTGCTGGCTTCAATCAGTCATATAGAAATATGTGCAGACATGTCTTTACGTGGCATGAAAAAAATGGGGCACTCTAAAAAAAAGAAATATGTAAAATACATTTCTGATTCCCATAGTGTGCCACCCGACCGGTATTTTGGTTTCTCTCTGAGAAGTAATTGTACCAAGATATATAACAGAACAACTGACAAACACCTAAAACCTGTCAGTATTATTGGCTTTTTAAATGGTTGTTAGCTGTTTAAGATAAATGAGTAACAACAATGTTTTGTTATAAATAATTAACATCGGAAAGGTTTCAGTTCTGAAATTGTGAGTCTGTGAATTGCATAGTAGAGGCCAGAGGAAGGAGGTTTGGCCTTCAGCTATCTGCCCTTTATGTTAGCTATGTATGCTCTTTTCTTCTGCACATCTCATCCATCTGCTTATCTTCAACCAGCTTTCTTTCCTCTTCAGTACCCTCTTTTCACTCTTTCCCAGATGGACTTCCTCGCATTTCCCTCACTTCACCACTTTCAAACATTTAAGCAATTTATTTATTTTTGATTATGCCTTGTAAATATTTTGACATCTGTGTAGGCTCTTCACACACATTTACACAGAACTTCTATTGCAACGAGAATACATGGCCATTGTTCTGTGTGCTCTGCAGAAAGGCCAACCCACTGACAGGCACTTTGCTTTGGCTGCAGAATCAGCACTAGAGCTCTCAATCAAAGCCCCTCAGAAACACCTGGCATGATACAATCCTAATAAGATGCATGAAAAAAATACAGAAACATCACATGATATAAATAGCTAACACTCTTGGGGAATGCAAGATTAATGGAAACGTGAAATAAGAGAAGAACTAAATCATTGACATGCATTCATTTTTGGTAAATTAATTTTTTTGGCTTTAATGTTAAAAGCATGAAGATAGGGCCAGTTTTAACACCATACAGCAGAATACTGTCTTTACTAAAAGCACATATTTCTCCCTTTCCGCTTGACTCGGATATTTGGATCAACTTTGCAAGGGAAAAAGAAACACCACTTGGCTTTTGGATCAATTTCACTGTGGAATAAATACAGAAGATCTACTTCTAAAGGGGCCAGCGATGTGCAGCCACTGTCTGGGGTGTCACAATGGGGGCAGTTAGCATGACTAGGGGTCTCAGCACAATATAGCAAACACAAGATTCAAATGATAACACTTACCATTATCGAGGACAAGTTACCAAATCACACATGCGTGTGGCGAATGGAAAGGGTGGGATCTATGCCTGTGAATGACGGATGTCTGGACTGACGCAGGAATGGAGACTCCGGTGCCTGAAACCGTGACGCTGATGGTCACTGGCCTATAGTGGATACCACCACAGACCACAATGGCAACGAAGGGTTTTGGCATTGTAAGCCCTGAGTTGTGCATCACAGTTCAGTAAGATGATCTACTACCTGGCTTCTGTCTCCTGCTTCAGAGCATGGCAGGGCAGGCGGCCTGTGACAGACAGCCCAGACTTAAATACATTGATTTGTTTAGAGAGATTATCGTGTCTCTGAATAAATCGATCTATTTAATATTTGTGTAGGAATGTGTAGGAATTTCAGTGGGGCACATCCCCAAAACCCTAATGGAGAATCCGCCCCTGAGCACTTTAATGGGCACAATGACGGTTGACTCAAACAGTGTCAAATTTAGCATCCACATTGTAAAAACTAGTTCAGTTTTCTTTTTAAGCTTCCATGGCTAAGCTGGAGAGTGACATAATTAGCTCTCTGCTAATGTCATCAGGTTTAACCCAGATTTGAGTGGCAAAAGCCTAGCCATCATATGTGATGTGTGACTTTTATGCAGTATGTGTGCTTTTTTGCAGTGATGATTGACTTAGGCAAAGTTCATATCTGTCAATTAAACAGACAAATAGTATTATGTTTTCAAGGAATAGCAAATCATTATGTAACCTATCATGGCTCCAACTTAGTAAACTTGTGATGATGTGGCAATACAGCCCCCAGTAGTTATAACCCTCACTTTATTTCAATGCCACATGGTATCAGAAATACTTTATGCCCTATGCTTTCTTATTGCATCATATTACAGGGGGCACTCATAATGAGTGCTACCAAGGGTTGAGCATGGGAATAATTTATTGAGACCTGTACTGAACCCAAGACTGTGTTAGTGGCCTTATTGCCAGTGGTAGATGCATATTTACCACTACTAATAACCCACTTTACAACACCAGGAATATGCATCTACCACTGGCAATAAGGCCACTAACACAGTCTTGGGTTCAGTACAGGTCTCAATAAATTATTCCCATGCTCAACCCTTGGTAGCTTGGCAGCGAGCAGGCAAGCTTAACTTAGGAGACAGGTATTTAAAGCATTTAAAAACACTAACTCAGTAAATAATTAAGACACAGCACACAATGTAAATCTCACACCAAATTATAAAAATAGGATATATTTTTATCTTTAAAATGACCCCAAAACGACAAACATCCAATGTAGGGAACTGGAGATATGAATTTTTAATGATTTAGCACTATATAGCACTTAGAAACCTGTAGGGCCACATTGGGACATCTGGTCGTGCTTGACCGGGACAAAGTCAAAATTTCAGGCTGACCGGGATGGAGCCCTGCTCGGATACCCCCCGTGATAGGCCTTGGTTGAGATTTTACCTTCGGACTTACAAACTTTTCTGGAGCTTTTTCTGCCGGGGTCCCTCTATGCTCTTCACCAGTCCAGGTTCGGTGAGGGTTCGTTCACTGGCTCGCTTTCCAGGGAGCTCCCGTTGAAACTCTAGAAGTCGGACCGCCAGAGCTTTTCAGCGGGATGAACCAGCAGAGCGTTCCGGCTCGCGGTTGAAGATCGCCGGCTTGGCTCTTGCGGTTGAGTTGGTCCCCCTCTGGAGCTTTTTTCCAAAGTTGCTCCAAACTTCTCCAAACTTCTGGAACGCCTTCCTGAAGTTCCTCTGGGGGTTCCAAAGTGCTCAAACACAATCCAAGGGTCTAGGATCGCAAAGATGGTCATTGAAAGTTTGGGGCTTCAGTTTCCACAATCCACTTGGACAAAACCCTCACAAATCCACTGGATGCTCTCCAGGCTGGGTATTCTGGGTGGTGATGGTCCAGGTGAGCTCTGGTAACCCATAGCTTACAGGGAGTCCACTCTTTATGCCTCTTGAAGCAAGGTCCATCCAAAGGGCTGTCGTCCCAGATAATGTAGCAGGCGCAATCAGTCAGAATGCAGGGCCTGATGGAGCAAATCAAGTTTCCAGCTTGGCGAACCTTCTTCTTCTCTTAGTTTCAAGCAGCAGATCTGAGAGGCTCTGCACCTCTCACATATTTATTCAGTGTTCTCTGGGGTCAAGCAGGAGAGCACTCCTGTCCAATGAGGTGCAGGCCAACCCCCCAGAGCATGACCAGTTTCTCCCAGAAAACACTATTCCTCCAAAATTCAGCATTGCTGAAATCTCAGCAGAAGAGCAAGAACTAGTTAAACCAACCTCCAGTATGGCTTATTTCCAAAGCTCTCCTCCCCCTACCATCTGCAAATTCCTCCCTTAAGCCTGCCATCTGGCTGGGTCAGAGGGGCTGGGGGAGGGGGGTAGATGGACCCGGCATTCACTGCCTGTCCTATTCGCCTTTGAAACTTCATGCTTTATGACCTCTCCCCCTGCTTTGGCATTCCTGTGTAGCAGTGCTCTCTCTACCAGATAGCCTCTCCCTCGGTGAGCCACTTATCACTTCATCAAAGCAGCCTGGCTAATACTGTTAATTCTGACCAATCAGGGAAGAGGCCAGGAAGGTTGCATTTTGGCTTACAGACAAGAAAGTCTTATAACTTATTATCTGTATACTTTAGGATAAATTCAACAATGGCATATTGTTAGATTTATCAGTACCATTCTAAGTCCTTGAACGGTATTTTATTTACTTCCTAGCAATAGTTATACATTCATAAACTATTACCATGTCATCCTATGGGGCTAGGCATATACAATGGGGAAACTGCAATGTGCAATTTCTTTATCGCCAGGGCATATAAAACATCTTTTTTAAGGCCCCTGCTTATAGTTAGAGGACCAATCCATCCTCCCCCCCACCCCTGGTACACCTAGGGGATCCTGAATATGTAGGGGTCCTGAATAAGCCAGATTAGTGTAGATCAGGGGTTTATAATCTTTTCTGTAATAAAAGTTATTTTTGTTCAATGATAATCATCCCGAGCTACTAGTATTGGTGTTGTAGTAGTGACAGCATCAGACAATGGCTACCCTGTGCAACATTACCAGCAGTGATCACCTCATTGCATCAGGAGGCTTGCCAGCACTAATGTAAAAAATACTTTGTCAATTTGGAATGCCTTTACATGGGTAATGCATACCAGCCATAGCTGCAATGCTCTGGGCATCACGGTAATAATATTAGTAATAATTTTCTCCATCACCAATTGATTTATCACTCAACTATCAGCTTTAACTACATTTCAGAAATTCAACAATTTTTTCCCAAACATTAGCTTATGAGTTCTAAAATACACATATTGTTGTCTCAAATACACGTTTCTCAGTTTTGGTATACATATATTAATTCAACCAAGCAAAAGCCTCTAAATTATTAGGCCGGGCTGCACACAGGAGAGATACTTACAGGTAGCTGGAGAGCTACTGGTAGCTCCTGATCTACTCGTTGGAGAAGCCTGGTGTAGATCCTCACTTCACAGTGCTCCTAGCACCAAAGTCGTTTTTGGCGAGGCATTTTACTACAATGGGGAAAGTGAAGTGTGTAATTTCTCTATCCCCAGGGCATATACAACATCTTTTACAATGGCCCTCCTTATAATGACTGACACACCACCCCTGGGACAACTAGGGAAGACCCTCGGGGTACCTAAAATGCCAAAACATTGTAGTTTATCACTTTTTAAGTGCCCCTACCACCAAAATCGAGTTAGGGCACAATTTACATTTAAAAGCAGTGCTGCAACACAGGGCTGCTGGCCACTAAACTGCCTTGCCCTATTATACTAGGGACTTATATGTAGTTTTAATCCCCCTGCCCTATTATCTACTAGGGTCTTATAGGATAGGTCATGCCAATTATAAGTGTACCCTAATATATAGTGTACCCTCATGTATGTGCATGTATTCACTGTGTTTTCAACATAACACTGGGACTGGGCCTGGTTAGACAGAGCCCAGGGACAGTCAGTGTCAGTTACCACCAGTACCAGTTAGCAAGAAATGAGGGTGCACTTTGCAACACAATGACACTCTTTTCTATTTTTGTCACCCTGTCTCTACCACTAAACATTTGAATGTGGGATACTATAGTTCAAAAAAGTCTTGACAGCCCTGTCTTAGGTTCAACAACTATCTATCTATGAAAGCACTTGCAACTTAAATTCTTTTTTGCATCTGATCACACAAGGCAAAAAAAAGACACAATAATGGGTTATTTATCTCAACCAGTGGAATAATCCAGATAGCTGTATTCCCTCTTAAATATGACAGAACAAAGGCTTCAGTTTAATCATTTGAGAAAGCGGTAAGTTTGCATAAAAAGGAACATGCATTGATTGACAAATAAGACAATTTTCTTTGAATATCCAAATAATATTTCAGAAGGTGTTAAGGGTATGGTGGGAGTCACTACTGAATAGGACTCTGTGAGGGTCTTAGTCTCTCGAACAGGAGGTGGTAGTGCCCAAGGAACTTCTTAGGTTCGGAAGACAAAGAAAACTTGACCAGTGTCTGTTCTGTCTGCTTTATGAAAGGTGCCCATCTCTTGTTTAACTCCAATTAATTCTGACCTTTCTGAACTACCCTTCTGCTGCAGCTTGGTAGAATATCAACTGTCCGAGAATGCGTGGCATCAGAATGAATCATGCAGCTTTGTGAAGCAGCGTGGGCTAGACAGTCTGTCAGATAGCCCTAAGCTTTAACTTGAATCAAACTGTAGGAAGGTAGGATCCTTCTGCATGGTTACCCCCACTTTTTGCCTTGTGCTATGATGTCTCTGAGTAGTCTGACTGGGATCCTGCTAATCCCGACCCCAGTCTCTCTGCTTTCTCCCCTAAACTGTTATGGTAAGTACTTAGGTACATCCCAGATTGGATACTGGGGTACCCTTATCAGTCCCTAGTATATGGTACTAAGGTACCCAGGGCATAGGTACCCTGGGGGTCCCCCACAGGCTGAAGCATGTACTATGCCACATATGGGAGACCATTCAAACTATCTCTACAGACCTGCCATTGCAGCCTGTGTAAGCTGGTGCTAGCACCACTTATGAAAGATAGAGGTTTCCCTATATCTAAGGTCACTGCACTTTAAACCTATAAGTCACCCCTACAGCAGGCCTTTTCAATCCTGAAGGCAGGGTGCTTGGTTCTAAGTGTGAGGGTGCCCCTGCATGAGCAGGCCCCCCTACAGCCTTCGGAGTCCATTCTCCCAGGTTGTAAGTGATGCAGCCATATAACATATAGAGGGGCAGCGCGTCATTACGCGATGACCATCTTGAAACTGGCTGTAACAAACCCTGTCGTGTTTGGTATCAAACATGTTGGAATGATATCCCCGGTATGATTCCAAGCACTGTAAAGGCCCTCTGTTAGGTCCTCAGTGCTCCCGGTACCAGTCTTCTAGACCCGGACAGAACAACATGGCTGCTGCCGACCACAGACATGATTCTGCCCTCCTGCTGCTGAGTCAAGCTCGAGCAGGGGAAGGCAGAACAATAGGCATCGTGTCACAGGGAGGTGTGACCTCCTCCCAGACAGGGTTCAGTGTATTGGGGCAGGGTTGGAGCGCTTGCCAGCACCACATAGTCTGCATGCAGGGCACATTTGGTGCCCTCCATGCATAGTCCAGCTCAAACCAGTTCAGGGAGCCGTTGGCTCCTGCTCTGGCGCGAAACTGAACAAAAGACAGGGGAGTATCCTCCCTCTTGTCCAGCCCCTCCTTAGGGAGGGACCCCTGTATCGCCCCAACCCTTTCCTTAGGGTATTTAAGGGCTTACCGGAGGGTGGGTCCTGAGAATCGTCGTGGGACACGATACAGTTCAGACACCACTTCAACTTCGACCGTCTGGGCACTCTGTACTTCGCTCTGGGCATCACGTCTGCAACTGGGAAGACTCCTGCTGCTCCTGATCTCTTCGCCCTGCTTGTCTGCTGCAACTTCCGTGCCTGTGCTCCATACAGGAACCCGTCCAGGGCCTGTGGACATCCAAGAAACCTGAAGGAATCTCCCTTGAAGTGAAGGAGTCATTTCCCTGCATCTGCAGGCACCGCAACTAAGCTGACCGGTCTGCTGATCCTGGGCTCCTACAGACTCCGGAAGGCTCAGCAACACCGGTGGTGGTTTGTCATACCCCTCGAGGCTTGCCCTGTCCTCTCACCAAGTCTGAGGCCAGTATCCCTCGTCGGAGCCGCAGGAACTGAACCCCTGTGCATTGCGTTGACTTGCAGTTGCAAAGGCTTGTTGGCTTCCTTCCACCAAGATCTTCGGGCTCCAAGTAGCCCAAACCTCAGGCATCTCCAGTGACCAAGATCTTTGTCCTCCCTGCATCACTTGCACTGTGGGCATGCATCTTTGGTGAGCTGCTCGAGGCCTGTGGGTCCTCTTGAGGGTCACTTTTGAATTCTTTTGGGCTCCCCTGGTTGCTCGTGGCCTGCCCTAACTCCCCTGCTTGTGGTAAGTCTCCTGGACCTTGCTGGTCCCGACATTGCACCTTCTTCTACTTCCACGTTGTTTGCAGTTGCCAAGGCTTGTTGGTGCTCTCGCCGGACACCAACCCCTCAACTCTCGACATCCGATGTGGGACAGCTCGTGTATGGCTTCTGGTCTTCCACAGTGTCGCCTGGTCCACACAGCTGCAGTTCCAAGTCACTGTCAACTCTTTTACAGCACCCGACATTGGTGGGCATTCGTCTTCCGTGCCTCCTGGTCACTTCCAAGTGGCATAGACTCTGTCCCGTCTGTTTTCAGGTACTTCTTGACTTGAATCCACCTTTGGGTTCCACCGGACACTTTCACCCTCTCCAGCAGCGGCATCTTCCTGAAGTCCTCCATTGGGTTTGACAGCGGTTTCCGACGCCACTTCACACCTATGCACCCGGCTCCCCTGGGGCAGGTTACCCTGGTTCCTAAGGTATCCATGTGTGGGGTGGCTCTCCAACCTCTTGTCTTCTACTGGGTTTCTTCAGGGTCCACTGGGGAGGGTCTTCTTTCTTTAAAATTGCAACTGCGACTTACACGTTGATTTGTACGGAGAACGCGGTTGTGTTCCTACACTGCACACGACCTCTGTGGGGCTCCTAGATACTCACCTTGGGTCCCCGGCATTTCTACATCCTCTAAGTATTCTCGAGTACTCAAGTCGTGGTTCACATGCCACTATTTTAGTATATGGTTTGGTCCCCCTGGTGACCACTGTGTATTCTGTGCTACTTACCTGTTTCTATTGCAAAGTATTGTGTGTATTGGGTATATCTCCGGCGTGGAGATATCTAAATGTGTTAGTGAGTGTCTTATAATAAATACATATATTTATAAATATACTGTGTGGTTCTTTTTCATTTAATCTATACCTATAACATTATATACTGGTAAAACAAGCTGCTTTACACTCCTTCTGGACTAAGCCTGAAAGCTGCTCTCCACAGCTACCACTTAGAGAGCTTTCTAAGGTTGTCTAAGAACACTAAAATCACCATAAGGGTTGTCTGGATCAGTGCAAGGTGTCCATTTACATAAGTATACATCATATACTGAACCAGCCTCTCACACCAACTTTAAATGATGCTCTCCTACGTCCTTCACTAGGTCTGCTAACCATGCAAAAGTGAAATAAGTATTAGAAGCTGAGAAACAGGAATGGATAATGAATAAAAGAGAAAACAGAGACACTGTATATCACTCTCAATATCACTGGTCTACTAGGGACAGACATTTGCAGTTTGGAATGGATATCTAATGGCAAATATATCTATATATCCCATAGGAAATGCCTTTTTTGTTTTGCTTATACCTCTGGCACCTTTTGACAAATCTTCACAAAACTTTCCAGGAAAATGCTCTTTTTTTGCCTAGTTTGTGCATGGAAAGTTTTGCAATGCTCTGTCAAGTGGGAGGTTGGAAAGAAAAGGGGGGGGGCCAAAACTCAAAATCCCCATGCATTTTCCACAGGGTTCTTAAAGCACTACCGCAAAAACTGCTGAATGGAATTACACTGAATTTGGCAGGAAGCTAGATCTTGGTCCGCAGATTGCACTTTTTAGGTTTTGCCTGCACAGCGATTGCGCTGTAGTTGTAAAATCTATTGTATTTAATATAAATCTTGAAAGGGGATTACATCCTGCCCTCACTCTTCATTGATCGGTGTGCTTGCCACTTACTTTTCCACTGTTTCTACTGGTTGTAGCATACCATTTCCTGTTCGTCATGTTTTCTTCTTATCAGTGTCCCATCGGCAAAGTGTTCCTTTTCATCCACTTCAACTTCTTTGTTATCTATCACTTGTACTGACAGCAACCCTCTGACCCCCTTCCCTTTCCCCTCCTCCTCCTCCTCAAACCTGCTCCACCGCTTATCGGGTTTTGCTGTAGTCAGAATCAAAGTAACTTCTTTGTTATCAATCACTTGCACAAACAGCAACCCTCCGACCCTCTTCCTTGTCCCCTCTTTCTCCCCTAGACCTGCCCGCCGCTTATGGAGTTTCACTGCAGTCAGAATCAAGTTACGAATAGACCTTAGCTATGGGTATGTTGTTGGTGACTTCGGAGGATTCGGTTTTAACTTCGAGGTCTGCAAGCGGATGGTAGGAATAATGCCACGGCCTTATGGCAGTATCTCTTTCACATCCTTTAAACGTTTTTCAGGTCCAGTTTCCAGAGCTGCAACTCTCTGCAAGAGTAAAGTGCATTGAAGGGGGGAGGATATGGCATAATGGCCAGAGCTGCCAACATTAGAACTGGGAAGGCAGGCTGGAGTCTCTCCATCCGCTAGATGCCATGTGATTCTGTTTTGATAAATGTGCCCCTTGCCTGAGCTCCATGTGATCTGAGCCCTGATACTCCTTGTACGTGCAGTCAGTCTCACATGCCGAGTATGCATGGACTTGTGAGTAGCCTCTTTAAAGGAGCCCAAGTATTCCGCTGATGCGGCCGATACTGTATATGCAGATCTTCATACCACTGCCCTGACCATTTGTATGGGTGCTTTCTCTGAACATGTCCTGGTGACTCATGTCTTATATTTTATAACGAGCCATATCTAAGCACTTATTAGTGACACATGGATCATGTTATAAAAGGGAACCTTCATGGGGCTGTCTTTCAGCATGTACTCATTCATGTTTCATTACTGTTTCATGTTCTATGAGCGTTCTGCACGTTTTTTGCCTGAACATGTGGTACCAATTGCTGTTTTATGATTTAGGATGGGGTTTGCATGGTTTTGACTTTTGAAGGAGTGTCTTATTTTTTTTTAAAAACCCTGTGCCTGAACATGCCCTATTAAATAGACTCATGTTTTCTGAGGGATTGTCTCGAAGCATGTTCTGGAGCTGAGTGTCCCATGTTTTGTAAGGTCGTCAATGGATGTGTGGGGGGCTTTACCTGGCACACATGCTGATTGTTTAAACATTTTATAAGTCCAAAAATAAGTGTGTTATTTTGTTTTCTCCCTCATATTGCACCCTCCACACCAGCTGTTATCTCTAAATTGTCTTATGTGCTCTCAAATGTTGGCATGTGTGACATGGTGCTATCTGTTATGTTCTGCATGGTGCTTTCATTGATCCTCACTTGATTGGTAGTTCATGTTGTAAGAGGAGTTCTGGATTGTGCTGTCTCCCTGGTTTCAAAATAGTCACATTCCGGATCAAGAAGCATTGACTACAGACTTGCATGATTAGCTTTCCTGTCCCTTTGGTAAACCATCACCTTGATGCTGGTCACTAGCTCCTTTGGGATGAGTGAAAAATCTTGTTACTTGGGATCTGGTCCTTTGTGCTTATGCATGAGCAGGTCCCTAATAAAGGCCTTGGCACCTCCTTTCCAGTCTGAGCATGTAGGGCCATTGGTAGTGTATGACAAATACATTTTCTATCTGAACTCCCCGAAACCAAGCTGCCTCTGCAGGTTCCTTATCTCCATCACAAATCTAAATTATTCTTCCCTTGTGTAGACTCAATACAATAACTTGCACGCTATGTCACCAAAATCATATCTCTTCCTAGCCATCTCAGTGGTGGTTGGCATTAGCAACAATGTGTTCTCCTTTATCTTTGTCCTTACATAATGTAACTGGTGCTTATGTAAAGAGCTCCAATACCTTCGGGTCAAGCTTGCATTCTCTGAAATTGTCTTTACACATCCGTTGCTTTCTTTTATTAATAGTTTTTCTTTTTGTTTGTTTTTTCACACATGTTGCCCAGCAACTCGCGTTGCTACACAACGTGTCAAAAAAATTTGACAAAGCCAATAGATCTCTTTTAAGCAAAACCTATTGACTTTGCCAATGTTTGTTATGGTTTGGTGTTAATCCGTTAAGTAGTTTTTGAGAAATTAAGGTCAAAAAATATTTGGATATCTGGATGAGTGGTTTTGAGGGACTCTTGCGGCCCTGCAGCTAATCCCCCTCCGCACACTATTGCAGGCCGTGTTCGGGTGGGGTGTTGCTTTACGCATGGTAATAAAATATTACTTTCCGTTAAAAAAACCCTAGAAATCCCCTGAAAAAATGAAAGGTTAAAGTAAAGTTATAGTTAGGTGAAATGTTAATTAACAATGAGATGTTTTAAACTCTAAAAACCTCATAAATTCACCAGTTAACCAGTTATACTTATCTCAAGTAACTAGAATTCGTGCCCTAAGGTAATTATAATTTGCACCCTCGCCATGCACTGCTTATTACCCCACATATTACGTCACTCATGACATCTCCTATGACATCATTGATAATATCACTGCCATTTGTAATGAAATTATTGATGAGAAAACTATGCATGTCAGGGGTGCATGTTATAGTTACCTTAGAGCATGAATTTTATTTACATGCCATAACTATAACCTGTGCAGTGCATTATGTTAATCCTAACCAGTATTTGTGGAGTTGTCGAACACTAAAGAATTTGGTATTTTCCAACTGTAACCATCAGGTGTCATAATATCTGCTGCAAATATTGTATTTACTTTACATTTTGCATTTATAATGTTATACTCATTTACTCATAGGAGGGCCCTGGATCACCATGGAAGGTATGAGTTTGGAAGAAGTGCAAGTAGTGTTATTTGGGTCTCAGCCCGCTTTAGTAGATTTCAAAATGAACAACACAATGAAAATTGTGTGCAGACTACCTCCTAAGGTAAGTTGTTGCAACTCATTTACCCCATTTCAGCCTCCCTTCTTTGAGACATATTTCTTTAGATGTTGAATATCTGATTTCTGCCTTATTTATGGTTCTATATTGAGTCACAATGGAATTATGTCAATGAGGTTGTTTTAAATACATTGAAAAAGGTGACAAATTAACCTACTCATTTTCCAACCACATACAAGCTTTCTTCATGTAATCACAAGTCTTCTTATACAGTCCCAATTTCAATTCTGAATTAATATTTTTTTTCAAAGAATACACGTTCATCCATTCTTTTATTCACACCAGTGCCACATTCTAAATGCAATCTTCTTGGGAAGGACATTTTCTAGGTGGTTAAGGTAGCTGCATTTTTTGGAAGTATACACAATGATAGTTTTTTTAATGCATTTTTAAAAAAAATACTTTATTTATCATTTTATAACAATGCATAATACTTACAGCAGTACATCAGTATACGTTAATACAATTTCCAAGATATCATCAAAATGCCAATCCATATGCTTAATAACATTACAGTTGGTATTGCATTCATTAGCTCCGTTAAGCAGTGCAGTGTCCATTTCTTTTTCTTGTGACGCCAGGTAGGCACTCACCCAACTGACCATCAGCCCGACTCTGCCCTCTCCCCCCACTCCCGCATCTATAATCCTTCCCGCATCTATAATCCTTCCCGGGGCGTCATCATTGCACACCATACTCACTGGCTACTTTCATCTTGCGCCCTGTCACTCAAATAGGCTCTCAATCGTTGCCAGATATCTTTAGGCCTAGATGTAATAGGTTGCAGTGTAGCATACAGTTCACTATTGGTGTCACAATACATTAAACTGTGAAGCCACTGTTCAAGTGTTGGGATGCTTTTGCGGCCCCAGTGGATTGCCAGCTCTCTCTTAGCGAGGAGCAGTGCTATACCAACATACCTACGCATCGCTTTTGGAATGTCCGCAGTGTAGCCCACCAGCACCACTAGTGGGGATGGCCTAATTTGAAGGCCTGTCATTTGCTGCAGTGCCATGAAGATTTGCATCCAGTATCCCGCTACCCCACTGCATGTCCATGTCATATGGATGGAGTCCGCCATTGGTGCGTGGCATTTGGGGCAGTTCGCTGTACGGGTCTGGTCTATGCGCGCCATCTTAACTGGTGTCAAATATACCCTGTGTAAATATTTTTAGTGTATCAACTTGTGCCTGTAGTTGCCAGAGACCGTACGGCTGTGTGTGCACCATGCTTTCTATACAGTGTCTGAAATGGGGTGTCCCACATCCAACTCCCAGGCGCCCCTAGCCCTACCACCACACATTGGCATGTATTCTAGGCCAGCACGGTATAATCTGGCTACCAGTCTGCCCCCATCGGAGTCAGATATCAGCAGTTTTAGCGGCGCGAAGTTGTCTGGTTCTAGGGGATAGGTGGATATTCAGCTCCGCAGCATGCTTAGAAGCCTGGCCAATACAAACTGATCCATGAGTGTGGCGCTGGCGAAGCGAGCATCTTCAGTACGTGAAAAAAGGTGTCCCCCGGGGAACAAGTCCCCAAATGTGTGCAGCACGTATCGCTGCAGCGTGCGCTTCAATAATGGCTCTGATGTGATGGGTACCCACGGGTTGTCCACCAGTGGGATTTGGGAAGCATATAGTTCCATACCTCCCGTGATCCATAGCATTTTCCTCCAGGCCCAACATGTTGTGGACACCGTTTGAATATCCACTCTATCAGAAGGCAGGTACACCTCTCGTCTCGTATATGGCAGTCTTGCGTCCGGATGTGACCAGTGCAATGCATGACTGCAATGCACTGCTAAGTAATATAACTGCATGTTGGGGACTCCAAACCCCCCTTTCTCAAATGGTAGTGTTAAGGTATCCCATCCAATGTGTGGTTGCCGCCCTCCCCATACCAAGCGTGTCAAGTGTGTACGCAACTGGGCAAAGAAAGAGTTGGTGAGCGGTATGGGAATGTTGTGAAAAAGATACAGTAATTTGGGTAGGACAACCATTTTAATTATGGCAATCCTCCTGGCCATTGAGAGGGGTAGTCCGACCCAGCTGTTGATTTGTCTTTGTAGCTTTTCTAGCACTGGACTGTAATTAAGCTGTAGTATCTGCTCCTTGTCTCTATGCAAAACCGTTCCCAAATACCGAGTTTATGTGTCACAGTATATCAGTGGGAATTCCACACATCCACAATTATGTACATCAGTTAGTGGAAACACCACCAATTTCGACCAGTTAATGTGCAGTCCCGGAGGTTCCCAAAACTGGTGATCTCGCGGAGAAGTGGGGTTAGGTTCTCGGTAGGGTGTCTAACATACAGGATGATATCATCCGCATAAAGCGTCACCAGCACTGGGCCAGTTTTAAATTGTAGTCCCCTTTGTAGATGATTTTCATGTAGGTGCCTTACTAGGGGGTCCATGGCAATAATAAACAGGAGTGGTGACAGAGGGCAGCCCTGCCTAGTGCCCCGCGCTGTCAAGGGAACGATGTTATTGTGCCATTAACTCGCATTCGCGCCGTATACACAATGATACCCAGACCCAGATTATATATATTATATTTTTATATTACCCAGATAAAAATTAGCTATGTTAAATCAATAATTTAGAAAATAAGTTAATCATAATCTATTACATGGTCAAGCCAAAAGTGCCTTAATAAAATGCGGGTGTCCGAAATTCATGTAATTTGCCTTCAAGTAATTATACAAAATTACGTGAAATTACATGAAATACAAATGTGTCCTGCTATGTCTTAGTGTGAAATGCGTCCTAGCATTAGTTTTTGAAAGAAGGATGCATTATGCGCTAAATAATAGTGCAAAAACAAAAGCAATGCAAACACTGGCGTAGCAAGGGGGGGCGGAGGGGGCGGTACGCCCCGGGCGGCACGAGATTTGGGGGCGGCAGGTAAATTTATCGCCAGCACCCCCCCCCCCCCTTGCTCTTAGGCGCTCGGCGGCGGCAAAAGGCAGGGACCGCCACGGGCGGCAGAGTGCCTAGCTACGCCACTGAATGCAAAGAGCCACTGTCATTTGTTCCTGTGCATTCCTTCAAAATGTTTACAGCAAATGGCATGTTTGCGGTAAATTTTTAACATGAATGGCATTTAATTCGTAATTTCAGGAATTGCGCATAACAAGCAGTTCACCCAGGCCAGGAATTTATTGATTTATTTGTTGCTCCAAATCAATAATTATTTTTGGGAAAGTATACTCCGCAACTCTATAGCACTAACATTGTAAGTGAAAGTATTCATAAAAAGAATCTTGCCTTTGAAATTATACCTCGTCAAGCACTGACAGCATGGGACCCTATATCCATTGAGGACACTGCAGCAATAATGAAGACAGACCACTTGGGTGCTCCCGTTGATCCATGCCCCCACCATATCTACAACATAGGAAGAGCTGTGATCAGTGCTGCACTAACTTCCATCACCAACACCTTTCCGGATAGCTGGAAACATGCTGAAGTCACTGCCATCCTCAAAAAACCTCAGCCGAGCCCAAAGTGCTCAGCAACTACCGACCCATCTCGCTGCTCCACTTCCCTGCCAAAGTCATTGGATGACCATCAACAGGCAACTCTTAGACCACTTAGAACGTCACAAACTCCTGGACTCACAATCATGATTCTGAAACAACCACAGCACCGAAACAGCCCTCTTTGCTGCCACAGATGACATACGCACCACCCTCAACCCTGGACAGACCACTGCCCTAATCCTCCTCGACATCTCCACCACTTTCAACACCATCTCCCACCACCAACTCATCACAGCAGGTATACAAGGACCAGCACTCAAATGGATAGCTTCCTTCTTCTCCGAAAAAAAACACACACACAGTCAGACTCTTGCCGTTCACATCAGAACCCAAGGACCTCATCTGCGGAGTTCCACTGGAATCATCACTCAGTCCCACACTTTTCAACATATACATGACTTTTCTGGCAAACATCATCAGATCCCATGGAATTAACACCATCTCCTACATCGGCAACACCAAGCTCATTTTTTGCCCCTCAGATGACACCATCACCACCAAGCTAAACTTCACACAATGCATGACCAGCGTGGCCAATTGGATGAAAGAAAAATGCCCCAGACACAACACCAACAAAACTGAATTGCTGTTTCTGGAATAGGAGTTCACCAAGGGACTCCATCGGTGGCATGCTAATCGTAAGCACGCACCCCCCCAACTGATCACGCTAGGAACCTAGGCCTCGTCCGGGACACCAACCTCACAGTGTAGTCCCAGGACCAAGCCTTCCCCTCCTCATGCTTCCACAGCCTACGCATTTTACGTAAAATCTTCAAATGGATTGCACTGGACACCAGACATACCATCACACAGGCCCTAATCACAAGCAGATTGGACTACACTGGCATCCCAAACCATCTTCTTCACAGACTTCAAATCATCCAAAAGGGCGCTGCCAGACTCGTCCTCCAACTCTCGCACCTAACCTACACCACACCAATCCTCAGAGAGCTCCTCTGGCCCCCCATCCAGAAGCGCTGACAGTTTAAACTTCTCACACATGCTTTCAAGTCACAAGTCACTGCACAACACGGGACCCGCATACCTCAACCGACAAGACAACTTAGCTCAGCATCGCTCACACACACCCCCCACATCCACAGAAGTAGAATGGGAGGTCGATCATTCTCCTTCCAGGCTCCCAAATCCTGGAACGACCTCCTCCAACACATCTCGGCCTCCTCTTTACTTCTTAGATTCTGCAGGAAGCTGGCGATCTGGCTCTTCTTGCAGGACCATCGAGACTACCTGTATTCAGGCACTGCTTCACCACATGCCTAAACTTACTTACTCAGCGCCTGGATACCCTCACGGGTTGACAAGAAGGCTCTACAAATCCACCTTACATTACTCACATACATACATACTTACATGTATTCCACACAAATTCACAAGTGTTGGGGCAACCAGGGCTGTTCCGGTGGGCCCCACACATTCAAGACCCAGCACTGACAAACAGAAAAGGTATTTTTTTACATATGAACCAGAGAACGTCTCGTACCAACAAACGACAAACCCTTGACTAGAGGGCATCACAAACTGAAATAACTGTATGTGTTGCACAGTTAATTAATTCTACCAGCCTTCCTTCTAGGTAGCACAGACCTACAGTTTACTATCAGGAAATGTTTTACACAAAGGTCATCAAAGTTCCAAATACAGCCACTGGAGAAGGGAGTGCCTAGCAGAACTGATTTATTACGACAATGCTCTCAGACAGAGATAAAATATTTTCATAAAATAATTTTTTGTAGTGTATTTTAAAACAAAATGATATCAATCATTGAAATATAGTTTTGATAATTAATCAAAAGGTGCACAGATAATTACTGTAGTATTTTGCTAGCCGGACCTGGGAAAAATATATTCTATTCACATGTAGACTTTCACCATTGTAACTGCTGCTGTAGTCTAGTCAGTGTAAGAAACATCTGTACATTGTCACTGTAAGGACAGAACAGACTAAATATTAGGTTTGTTTCACCTTTCCACATTATGCACATATGCCTTGGCTCCAAGGCACTACATATAAAGTACTTAGCTAATTTCAAAGGTAGGTTTTTACACATGTCCACAATATTTCTCTTTGAAATGGGCCTGCTCTAGACTTTTCTCATAGCAGTGCAGGGTTGCAGTGGCAAGCCTGAAGAAATAATATTACTATCACTCACGTGGTTGGTGTAAATGTCCACTGCAGGTCACATAGGACTTTCACACC
Organism: Calotriton arnoldi; assembly: GCA_963921515.1. Lineage (NCBI taxonomy): Eukaryota > Metazoa > Chordata > Amphibia > Caudata > Salamandridae > Calotriton > Calotriton arnoldi. The sequence goes on along the minus strand of CAWUFW010002964.1, from coordinate 1,936,740 downwards.
ATTGATACACTTCATTCACCGAATACTGAAGCTTTACATAAAAGTTAAATAAGCCTGCAGGGATTTACAACTTATTCCATAGTTTGAGATCAGAGCGCATCTGTCTACCAGTGCTCAGAGCCAAAAAATGGCAGTTTAATTAGTATCCAAAGCCTGGTGAAACCAGGTGAAAAAAATGAATTATTTTCACCACTGCTCCTTTTCTGTGATTGCCTAGAATATTGGTCATATAACCGGATTGTTAGGACCAATTAGGCCCTCCGCTCTAGAGCACTTCAGCCCTGTCTGCATCACTGAGACCCTATGCCTCCTCCCTGGACTCCTTGTATTCCTCCCATCTCTGGCTTGGGACCAGCAGCAAATAAACCTCTCTAGTATGCAGCACGACGGTGGAGCATGTTGGAGAGTAGAAAGCATTGGGGGAGATAGTGAGAGAAAGGTTAGGGCTGAGTGAGTAAGACAAATCTTGTGTATATGTGTCTGTAACCCATGGTATGTTTTTATGTGTTTGTGTAACTTTCGTTTCTGCTACCTCTGCTGTTCCTATTCTAGTTTTAAAAGTTTGCCCTGCTGCTGCCAGTAATATATAATTTCTGTGTGATAGAATCTTGCCTACTACTTCGTTTTTCATTTGTTATATATCTGAGAGGAGCTTGAACTGTTATGTATTTACAAATAGCATTATTTTGATGATACCAAATCTCATATGATTTTTGGAAGCATGCAGCACTTCTGCTGCTAGTGTACCTTTTCGGCATGTAAATAACACAAGTATGGCTGCTGCACTTGCTTTACGTGGTCTGGGTATGATTGAAGCATGTTGTACCTGACTTTTGTGTGTGTTTGTGTAGGTGCAGAGAACACGAAAACTTAGACACCCCAAAATGTACCTCCTTTAGAGTACCCAAATTTTCTAGATCGGTGGCAGTGTTAAACCTCAATTTCATGAGGCAATGCGTCCCGCATTAAGGCACCTCCCAAAGCATCAGAAATACAGTTCATTAAGTAAATTCATCCACTCAATAACTGAGCTCTAGCTCAAATGAAAATGAAAAGGTTTTATTACAAAATTCAAAATAGGCAATACGGAGTCAATGCCATACAAGCTCTCCGTAGGAAAATAGTACAGACAAATGCAAAATCATAAATTATCCTAAGACCCCAGTGGGCAGCAAAATTGAGAGAGTAACAGACAGCATCCCTAGTAGAGCAGCAACGTCTTCTGGCTTAGCGCTAAAATTTACTGTTTATATTTTCGCATTTGAAATTGCAGAAACTGCAGAATGACTGCTCTGATTTACTCATGAAATGTATGATTTCATCAGTAAATTAGAGCACATGAAATATAAACATAATATTACCTTAACACCTCAGAACTCTGTTAGAAATGGGATTCCTGGCCGGTTGAGGTATGCACCCAGGACAGGCAGGAACCACCACTCTAGTCTCGGTAAGCTAAGTACACACTAAAAGACAACCTGTGCTTACCCTCTGGTAGCTTGGCACAGAGCAGTCAGGCTTATCTAAAGAGGCAATGTGTAAATATTTGTGCAACACACACACAGTAGCACAATGAATACACCACCATGAAGTCAAGGGGATGCGTCGATCTCACCAAGCTGCAACGGCTGCGATACACTGTCCGATGCATCGAGCTCTGGAGGCAAAGTGCTGGTTCCGATGCAATGCACCGATTTTACTCCTGCAACCGAGTCGATGAGCCAGTTCTGCTACACAGGAGTTTGCATCGAAATCCATCTTGCAAGTGACTGGGCTACTTCTAGTGAGTCAGGCACAGGAGCATGGGTAGAGACTTTGATATCCCTGAGTCTCAAGCAACAGGAAGCAAGCCAACTAGCCCTTGAAGATCACTTGGAGTGAAGGCAGAGTCCAGATCTCCTTCAGTAGAGTCAGAGAGCAGCAGGCAGCAGGGCAACACACAGAAAAGCAGACTTTCCAGACCAGCAGTCCAGTTGAGTCCTTTAAGCAGCACAGCTGGCAGAGCTTCAGTTACAAGTCCAGTAGAGTCTGATTTTAGGGGGTCAGAGACCCAGTACTTATACCCAAAAGTGTCTTTGATTTGGGAGTGACTTCAAAGCAGCTCTCTGAAGTGCACAAGTATCTCTTTCAACCCAGTCTTGTCTGCCAGGCTGTGGGGGTAGTCATTCCTTTGTGTGGGGACAGGACACTACCTATTCAAGTGAAATGTTAGCCCCTCCCTTCCATCCTGCCCAGGCAAGGCCATCGGAATGCAGATGTGTGTAGATGGGTACTCAGACACATCTATCCTTCCTGTGTTGTGGCTGTCTAGAGGGACTGCACAAGTGAAGCTGTTACCTACCGCAGAAGTGTGATGGAGACAAGCTGTCTGGCACACAGTGCAGTAAGTGCAGAGACATGTCCATTTTCTACAAGTAGCATTTCTAAAACAGTAATGTTAAATCCAACTTCACCAGTAAAGAGGATTTATCACTACTGTTCCAAACATATGAAACATGAAAAAGCTACTCCTTTCTGATCAGGAATTACTGCATAAAAATCTATTAAGGAATTCCCAATGCTAGCCTATGAGAGGAGTAGCCCTTATAGTTATAAAATATTAAAATAGGCTGTTTGTCACTACCAGGACATTCAAAACATAAAGGTACATGTCCTACCTTTTACTTACATAGCACCCTGCCCTTAGGGTTACTTAGGGCCTACCTTAGGGGTGGCTTATATGTAATAACATTGGAGTTTAAGGCCAGGCAAGGAGTTTTACATGCCAAGTCGAAGTGGCAGTAAACTGCACACACAGGCACTGCAGTGGCAGCCTGAGACAGGTATGAAAGGCTACTTCTGTGGGTGGACAATAAATGCTGCCTGCCCACTAGTAGCATTTGACTTACAGGTCCTTGATATGCGTTATACAACTTTACAAGGGACTTACTAGTCAATCAAATATACCAATCAGGTATACACCAATGTGAACATGTTAAGGGTGCACTTTAGCACTCGTTAAAGGCAAAAGTTTTGGGGGAAGACCACCCTAAGGATGCCAGGTCTAACATATTATCTCTCTCTACATGAATAATTATTTATCATCCTCTATGCTTATGTCGTCCGGAGCTTTAAGAACAAGCTAGATACATTAGACAATAGTGTGATATGAATAAGTAGGGCACAGTGATTCAGCAGATGGACCTTGACACTAAAGTTTCAGGTTATGACTGAGCTGGGGAAAGTTTATTGAGAGCAAAAAAACCAATGACAGTGGAAATAAATAAGTACACTTCATCTCAACTGTTTGCTGCAGAAATTGCGAGGAGAGACATGGGCAAAGGGGGAAGAGCAATGAATGACCGCGGTGACTTTCATTTTGGAAAAGATGGCATTCGTATTAAATTAAGGCACATTATTAAAGATGCACAAAAATATAAACACATAGAAATCTTCCCTCTGATTATTCCATAATCAGTAAAAACATAAGTAATATCTTATTAGAACTTATAACATAGTCTGCATCACTCTTTGGTTCTTTCAAGTTGATTCTTCCATCAACTTTAGGTGGCTATAGACATGATCTTTCACCTCCAATTCTTCTCTCTTACGCTTTAGCAATTTTCCTTTACTTTTACACCCATATTTTAATTGCAGATACCCAGAGAGTTTATAGAAGAGAAACAGGACAATTGCACAAATCATTATGATTGTTACAATGGTTGGAATGGGTTCATTGTGGGTAAGAGAGCTGTCATCAGGGTTTTGTTAAACATCATGACTCTTTATCTTGTGGTCATATGTAGTGACATAGAAAAGGGCCAGATCCTGGCCTGTCCACGTAGGACACTGAACATTTATAGTTTATGGCTTTAGGGAAAATATACTTATTTCATTGATCTCTACTTTTTAAGTTCAGCCTGTACCACCAACACCTGTGGAAGCTGTCTGAGGGTACTGTTAATATTTTGAATTTTATTTTGTATATATAACTTTTTTCGATTATTACAACTATCAAAGTATACATCCATAAAACATTAAAACTGTATCATTTGTTTAAAATAATTAAAAAACACAGGACATACCTTCAATTGCTTAATTAAACAGCATTTCACAACCCCCAAAGTGGATAGGTCGAACCAAAGTATAAGAGACATAAAGTGCCCTGTGCTTTAGGAACAGTACGATGTAAATGACGACTATGGGCACATATCAAAAAGTGCAATAGACAGAATTACAGTCTCATATCCCAAGTCGGTTTCCAAGGAGAATGTAGATTACATATTAAGCATTAGGAACTGAGTCAAGTATTTAAAATAGTTAGAAGACACTTAGCATATATTCAATTGCCTAGAATGATAGTAGATCACAACCCCCAAAGCAGCTGGGTCATACCAGGGTATAAAGTGACCTGTGCTTCAGAAACAGGGCAATTATAAGTAAAAACTATGAACACATAGCAAAAGGTGCAATAAAAAATAAGGGGATCATCACATGAATCAAATTCCAAAGTAAAACAAAATACATGTTCGAAATTTGAGAATATTAAAAATGTTAAAGATAATTTCATAAGTCATTGCCTAGCAGCTTTTAAGATTGTTCTTTGGTTATGCCAAGTTGCCTCTAAAAATGTGCTTACAGCTAAAAAAATTTAAAAGAGGTGTCAGTTTTTAAGATCCTAAGAGCCACCTGGCATCGAGTTATTCCCAAGTCACGGCATATGGGCGGATCCACTTACGACGAGAGACTGAATACTCTGAGCAGAAGAACAATAAATGCGATTCGTTCTCATCGCCCTGGCCACACACAGGACAAACCGTAGGTTCCTGTTCTTTGCCCCATTTATGGGTGAACAATCTTATAGGAAGAGTCCCAAAACAAAATCGTAAGTACAGGCTCTTGGCTACAGAAGAGGGTATTAAATCTAAATATTGCTCAAAGGATGGTATAAATGTATGGTCAAGAAATGCATTGGTTGAGGAACCTGTTGAGCTACTATTTATATATTCTTCATTAATATGTGCCCAATAAGTAGCCCATATTAATAAAGAATATATAAATAGTAGCTCAACAGGTTCCTGTTAATACTGTTAATATTTATTCTCTCTGTATGCTTCTTATAATGTAACTCATTTCATTTTGATTCTGTGGTCACCTACTCACTTACTGTTGCACGATTCATACCTTTGCTTGAATTGATTACATGGTTGTTTTTTAAAGGTCCTGCAGGATGTGCAAGGACTAGTTTTGAATTTTGTATAGTAAGCAATATTTCACTGTTGAGTAACCCATAGGCGAGCAGTTAGCTTGGAGTATAAGCCAGGTAGAGAGGGCAAGATGCTTCTAGAGAATAGGGGCAGTTCATAACAACAATAATTGCTTATTTGTAATCTATGAACAATAACTGTTGACTAGACAGATGGAAGTGCCACAAATAAAAAACCAAATAAATGATTTATACATCATACTTCATGCTGATTTGAAATTTTAATAGATAGGTGTTAAACAACATTTTGTATTTTCCGAAATAGAAAATTACTTCGTCTTTTTCATATCTGAATCTTAACATAGTTTCAAGCAGAATTGGCCCACCCTTAAGGGGGAGAGGCCCCACTCCCCCACCTTTTTGCAGACACAAAGAGTGTCTGTCAGGCAGAGCAAAGGTCAGCCTGATGGACCTTCTTTATGTTCAGGTCAGGCAGCCAGGCACTATATATGCGCTATATGGGCAGGAGCCTGGATGCCTGAGCTGAACTTTGCCAGGCTGGGGATTTCACAGTCACCTGGGTGTGACTTCCTCAACCCTCCTAAGCTCCACGAGGTCCCCCCCTCATGTTGAGGGGGAATGTCACTGATAGCCACGGACCTGGGCGTTTCTGTTTTAAGCCCTGAAGTGCTCAGGACCGAGCGTCAATCAGTGACATCTCATTCCACCATAGTCCCAACCCTCCAGGAACTTTGGAGGCTTCACCGCCGGAGCCCGGTAAGTTTTTTTTATGTTTAGTGTGCGTGTGTGTATGTATCTATAAATGTATCTGTATTTGAGCATGCGTAATGGGTGTGTGCATGTGTAGGTGATTGTGAATAGTGGGTGCATGTGTCTGTGCTTGTGACTGTATAGCTGTTAATGAGTGTGCATGTAGATGGGTGAGTGTGCGTATGTATTTGTGTGCATGACTCGCCTGCCCCCATCCTCCTCAAATTACCGGCCGCCACTGGTTTCAAGCTGGGCAAAGCGGAATCGGCTATTCATCCTTTTAACATAAATTAAATAAATAGAATGTGTGAAATTGATGAGGACCGAGGTCTCCGAGAGCTACCAGCACTGGTGACTCTCCATAATGGGTGGGAGTATTGTAGCAAGAGCATCAGGGATAGCAAAATGGATGCTGACAGTGGGCTGAACACAATTGGGGACTGATAATAGGACATTGGCAGTGGTCTGCAGTGGCAACAGCAGGGTAACGAGCACCCGGGATAAGGGTTGTGAGGTAGGGAATTGATCACAAAATCTGGTAAATGGGTTTGAAATGGGACCATATTTGGGTTAGTTGGGCCAAACCATATATTATACCCTGGACCCCACTGAATCCTGTGTGTGACACCCTCAGCTAGTCCTGACAGTGTATTTTCTTAAGCTTACAGCACTTTGCAGTCAGGGTTCTATATTTGTGCCTTTGATACTGAAAGTAAAGAATTAAAATCATAGCATGCAGTTTGCTCTCAGCTGAATGGCAGGAGTGGCAGAAGATGTCTGCCATACCTGATATGGCGTAATTTGTCAGCTACGCTCTGTGTGGTGGAAGACTTTACTACTGCTGCCTTTGCTGGCGACCTCTGCAAGTGTGCTTACCACTGCTGCCTGTGCTGACCTTCCAATTCACAGTGCCATTGTGAGTCACACAATATCTTCTGCATTCACACGGTCACCTGGTGAGGAGCCAATATCACACAGTGTGCACATAATGAGTGGGAAACCGCTGCAGAGAACAAGTTTCCATCTCATTGTGTGGAGTCTCTGCGCAGACGATGTCCACTGGGGGAAGCCAGTGAGTAAAAATGCCTCACTCTGTGCTTGGCACAAAGCCCCACCCCCTCCTCACGTAGTGAAAAGTTTTGGATGCTGGTAGGTCAGCCTACGCTGTATATATTTTGTGTGTGTGTGTGTGTGTGTGTGTGTGTGAAGATCATTCACTGACGTCTTGTATGAGCCCATCAATCTTTTTCTATCCCACCTGTCCATGCCTGAGAATTTCTATTTGCAAAGGAAGCTTTCACTGCAGCTTTTATACCTCACTTCTTCTGATGCAATAAAGCTCAGCCTGCCCCTCCCAACTCATTGTAAACTTGTTTTTTAGAGGGAGCTATTGAATTTTCACCTACATTATACACGTAGTAAGCTTAGAAACTCACAGTTTCTCAACTAATTTTCCAAAAATTCTTAAAGAACCAGTCCTGTGGGTGAGAGTATGATTGGGAGTGTGAGGTTTTTGACCCACATTCCTCAAAAGCTTCTGAAAGGCCTGACTTAACACACACATCCAGTGATTGCTATACTTGCAGAATAGATTCCCACAGAGGGAAGTGGTATTTTCAACTCTCCCTGTTGATAAACCCCAGTAGTGCGACATTACTATATTGAACTCTGGTCTGCTGAGTTGGCAGTCAATTTGTTTGTTCACCTAAGGCATGTGTCTTTTTTGTGCAGTGCTCCAGTGGAATACTACGCGGAAAAGAGACAGCTTGGAAGAAGGTAGCATTGGGGTGCCATCACCTTTCTAGGGGTCATCTTTCGACCAAAACTTATCAATTGTAGTTGTTCCCAATTATCCTCCCACTTGTATGCAGTCCTTAGGTTGACTTGCTGGTACCCTCTTGAAATATCACCAAAAGCAAAAGACAAGATGACTTTTATGTTTTTTCGTTGTCCCTCACCCGTTTAGTAAAGCTACAGTGGTACGCAGCACTTTCATATCAAGGTGAAGGGATTTATTTTCTGAGGCACGATGAATACAAATGAGTTCCACCTGTCTGTGCCATCTACTAGGAATAATGAACCACCTCACCTGTAGGATAAAGCTGGCAGGGATGGAGATGAGGGTCCCCGGAAGAGTAGCACCAACATGACAGCTGCCTTAAGAAAGATTACCGACTCTACTTCCAGACTCACCAACCGGTTGGGAGGACAGCCTATTTTCCCACTCTTCCTGGCAACCATTAGCAGTTTGGCCAATGGTCAAGAGCTACTCTAATATTTCAGAGAGAGCTACTGCATTCACAACAAATAAAGATACCTGGATCTAACCAAGAAATCAATTGCCAAATATAGCTGTAAATTTCCATTGTGGGTGACATCACAAATACTGTGTGAGTGGAAATTTCAATTAAACTGTTACATATTTGGCAAAGTACAGAAACTTTTTTTACTTTATGTAAAGGCCCTACAGAGGTGCAAGCTTGATTCACAAAGCCATTTACATGTGTAGATTCAACATACACAAGCAAATGGCTTGGTTTACACATGGAGATTACTTTTTTGTATAGGCGCATTCATTATATCTGATATATTTTGAAGTATCTACACTCATTTATTTTGAGCATTTGCATATCATATGTTTTATAGTGGCAGAATAATGGCCCCAATAGTGACGCCTTATCAAAACATACCACATCATTTTTCCTCCTACTATAATGTATTTTTCTGATTAATGGCTGTGCCTAAATTCTAATGCAGATTGCCGAGGATTATGTTGTGGACGTCACGGTCATCATTGGAAACCAGTCTTTACGCCTCACAGATGCTTTCAAGTACGACCCATCTTTAAATCCAGTCGTGGCATCCCTGAGCAGAAATACCAGCAGCACAGCAGGTAAAGAGGCATTGCCAGCCATTGTGTAAAAGCAGTTTTCATAATTTCCATTTTTGTTGAATTATTTTGGTTTTATATCGTGAAGCAGGTCAAAGTGACATCAGAGTAGTGTACAAAATGGGTGGACAAGATCTATCGGAGTAAACTAGTGCAAAGAGAGAAACTGTAGCAATTTTGGAATTACAAAGGATACGTGCAAAGAAAAGAACAAAACTGCAACAGGGTAAAAGAAAATAAACAATGTTAAATTGGAACAAAGCAATTGGTAGGACATATGAAGATAAAGAGTAAAATACCTTATTGTACCAAATGATTCTGATGTACAAGTTGAGATATTATACGGTGCAGGGAGTGAGAATAGTGACGAGGTGGTATTAAGAGCTGAGGAACCAAGGGCGAGTGGGGACCCAGAGGACAGGGGGTGGGCAGAAGGAGGTCAGAATACTACTTGGGACAGAGAGAAAAAGTGAATCAGATGAACACAAGCCATAAAGATAGAAGTCATTTCAAGTTTCTTTTTAAAGTACTGTGTAATGAAGATAGTCAAACTTCCAAGCAATGGTTTTCCGGTTGAAAGGGGTACAATCTGCATTTTAGTGAAGGTGGCGAGTTCCAAAATGAGGATTCAGAGCTGCACAGAGGTCTGCGTCCCCCTTCGAGCATCTTGTACCTGTGGCTAGACAGGATGAAGACTAGACAGCGGCGCTGAGTGAAATATGGTGGATCTTAGGAAGCCCTGTCACAAGGGTGCACCATAGTCTAGTCGGGAGAGAGCCAATGCTTGGATTAAGGACTGCAAATTAATGTTTAATACAATTAGGGAGTCTTAATTGGTAGAGAAAGATTTTGCCTGTTCCAGCCAATACAGGTCTGAAGGAGCAGTTTTTCATCCAATAATGTGATGTTGTTGACTATAAAAGAAGTAGTGACGAACTTGAAAAAGGAAACAGCCTAATGGTAACAGGAGAGATGAGAAGAAATTCGATCTTTTAATATGGTAATCTGAGAAAATCAAGACTCTAACAATCACATAGCTGAGGGGACCAGATTTAGGATACCTTTTCAAGTATGGTAGGATGTTGTCAGTGGTATTGGTTGCAGTCAGTTCTGGCATCACGCCTCAGGTCTCTGATTGTTTTCAAATAGATGCTGACTAATCTCAAAACTTAAGCTGAGCCTTGAGGGACTACATGAGTAAGTGTGGTGAAGTGGGAGAATGAGGATGCTGAGGATGCTTTTCCAGGCAAGCGGACCACCTTAAGATATGAAACCCAAGTCAAATTTATGAGTGTACAGTAAGCAGACAGGGCCCGATTCACAAAGGACCTCTGCACTCGTGGTGGAGGCCCTGCAGATGTAGGGGGGGGCCTGCTCTCGCGGCGGGATGTCCGCAATGAGAAACTGCAATGCGGAGTTCTTGCCACGAGTGCGGGCCCCTGCCACGACTGCAGGGCTTCTGCCACGAGTGCGGAGGCCCTTTGTGAATCGGGTCCTTAGTGACTGACTAAGGACCTGATTTAGATCTCGGCAGATGGGTTACTCCGTCACAGTGGTGACGGATATCCTGTCCGCTGAAATCTAAATCCTGAAGGATATAATGGGATTTAAATTTCGGCGGACGGGCTATCCGTCACCGTTGTGACAGAGTAACCCATCCACCGAGATCTAAATCAGGCCCTATATGTTAAAGGCAGTGGATCAGTCTACCATGTTTAGAAGGGTGCACAGACAGAATATCGAGTTTAAAATGTCGACATACACAAATATCGAGTTTTAAATATCGTGATACAGAAATTTCGACAGGAAGAATATCGTGGTCAAGAATATCGACTTGCAGGTAATAAATATCGTTTTTGGAAATATCGAAGTTGTTAATATCGTTTGCAAAAATATAGTTGTTTAAAATATCGATGTTTTAATTAGTGTTATGTATTTTAGTATGTATTTTAAAAGTATGTGATCTATTTTTTTGTATAAGAATTTGTTTTGTTTTTTATATATGTGTTAAATTTTTAGTAGTTATTAATTTTATCTTAATTAAATTTTGCGTTTTTAAGTTCTGTAGCGGGTTGTGGGTTTATAGGGGAATAGGGTGGGAAGTAATTTAATTATAATAAATTAATGGTTATTTTTTATGTATTAGTATTTTTTTAATTTAGATTTTATAGTGTTAATTGTGGGAATTAATTTATTATTAATTATTTATTAATTAGTTGTTAACTCTTTTTAATTAATTAATTGGCAATTATGTTAATTGTGTCATTTTTTTAGGAGCGGGTTGTGGGTTTATAGGGGAATAGGGTGGGAAGTAATTTATTTATAATAAATGTATTATTATTTTTAATTTATTAATATTTATTTAATTTATATTTTATAGTGTTAATTGTGGGAGTTATTTATTATTAAATATGTATTAATTAGTTGTTAATTGTTATTAATTAATTAATTTGTAATTAATTATGTTAATTATGTCATTTCTTTAGGAGTGGGTGGTGAGGTTTATAGGAGAATAGGGTGGGAAGTAATTTATTTATAATTAATTAATAATTGCTTGTTAATTAATGCTAATTAATTAATTAATATTAAAATATGGCAATTGTGTAATTAATTTTTGATGTAAGTTGTGGGGTTTATAGTGGTAAATGGTGGGAAGTAAATTCTTTTAAATTAATTAATACGTTGTTAATTGATATTAATTTATTAGTGTAAAATTAGTTATGGAAAGTGTGTAATGAATTTTAGGTGTGGGTTGTGGTGTTTATTGGGGTAGAGGGTGGAAAATAATTTATGTTTAATTAACTAATAATTAGTTGATTATTAATATTGATTTATCAATTGATAAATATTTATGGTAAGTGTTTATTGTTACTTTGTGTGTGTGTTTTGTTTTTATAGGGGTAACGTTTGGGGAGTAAATTAATTTTTAATTGTTTTAATTTTTTTTAAATTTATAATATTTGTTTAATTCATAAATAATTATCTTAACTATGGAGGTACATTTTTTTTCAAATTTAAATGTGAGTTGTGAATTGTGTGGTTGTGTTATGGGGTAGGAAATAAAAAATATTACATTTATGTAATAAATAATGTTTTTGTTTATAAAAAAATTCTATTAAAAAATAGTTTTTTGTTTTTAAATTATGTTTGAATTTTTTTTAATAATCTTTCCATGTATTTGTTAGATCTTTTCAACATTCTAATCTGTTTCTATCTTTTGTATTATTGAAAACTTTTATATATGTTTCATTTTTTTGTTTTTTAAAATCTTTTGTGTTGTTGTTGTTAATTTGTTTGTTTTTAATTTTGAACTGAGTCCAGTGGAAATATTAATTTTTACCCCTCTGCTATCCAACACTTTCCCTACTGTTGCACTCACTGGAGTGGGAATAGTAATTTGTACCCCTCCGCTATCCAACACTTTCCCTACTGTTGCACCCACTGGAGTGGGAATAGTAATTTTTACCCCTCCGCTAACCAACACTTTCCCTACTGTTGCACTCACTGGAGTGGGAATAGTAATTTTAACTCTCCGCTATCCAACACTTTCCCTACTGTTGCACCCTCTGGAGTGGGAATAGTAATTTTTACCCATCCACTATTCAACACTTTCCCTACTGTTGCACCCACTGGAGTGAGAATACTAATTTTTACCCCTCCGCTATCCAACATTTTCCCTACTGTTGCACCCATTGGAGTGGGAATATTAAGTTTTATCCCTCCGCTATCCAACACTTTCCCTACTGTTGCACTCACTGGAGTGGGAATAGTAATTTTTACCCCTCCGCTATCCAACATTTTCTTTACTATTGTATTTACTGGAGTGGGAATATTAAGTTGTACCCCTCCGCTATTCAACACTTTCCCTACTGTTGCACTCACTGGAGTGGGAATAGTAAGTTTTACCCCTCCGCTATCCAACACTTTCCCTACTGTTGCACCCACTGGAGTGGGAATAGTAATTTTTACACCTCCGCTATCCAACACTTTCCCTACTGTTGTACTCACTGGAGTGGGAATAGTAATTTTTACCCCTCCGCTATCCAACACTTTCTCTACTGTTGCACTCAATGGAGTACAACATTTAATTTTAAAGACTATTAAATATTTTAATCTTTTAATTTATTATATAATGTCTTTTTATTAGATTTTATGTTATAAGTGTATGTAAATATATATATATATATTTATTTGTAAATGTTTATATATTTATAAAATTATAAAATAAATTAAAATTAATAGTTTATTAATTGTTTTAAAGGAAATATATATATAATTACATTTTATATATGTATGTTTAAATATTTTTTTAATTCAATTTATTTTATTATATTTGTTCAAATGTATATTAAATCTAAATACTTTTTTTAAGTTAATTTTATTATTTAATATATTTAACATTAATTTAAATTAAATACAAAAATCGATATTTTGTACATCTATATTTTTTACATCGATATTTTTGTTTCGATATTTTTGCATTTACAATTTTAAATATAGGATGTCGATATTTTTGACATCGATATTTTTGCATCGATATTTGTGTATGGGGATTTTTGGGAATCGATATTCTATCAGTGAACAGTTTAGAAGGCTGGAACCATCATGGCCTTGGATGAGCAGAGCATCAATGAGAGTTCTTAACATGGAGATTTCGAGACTATGGTCCAACCTGAAACCACATGTTTTGAAGATCAATATCTTATTTTGAGATGGTTTTATTGTGCATATTGCATATTCAATAAGAAAATGAACACGTCAAACAATCAGGTGATAGCTCTTTGCTGGTAGACTGTTTCAACAATTTTTTAGGCTATATCTATTTGCAGTTTTTAATATTTTTCCTAATTCATGAGAGAATATGTGTGATATTTTAGTGGTTGTTGTCATGTTGGTGTGTCAGATGTCACCCTTGGTGCCGCACTCAGGTGTCATTTAAGAGGCAGTACCCAAATGAGATTCACTAAGGTAGAAACAGACGAGGATGGAAACATATCTCTAGCCTGTCTGAGATATTTCTCGCACTTGAACCTCTCCATCTCCGCTAAACATTTTAATGTGATTGAATCATCTATAGGGTTGGTTGAGAGGAACTTTAAATTAGATAATTGAAAATATGTTTTAATAGGCAGCAGCAGGGCAGAAGCTGAGGGCCTCATGAACGCGAGAAATATTACCAGTGGTAATTCACCAATCCACTGAACGTTCTGGCAAAGCGGTGAGAAGAGATCATGTAGAAATTGTATATCATGAACAGTGCTATAGAGGTGCAACCAATGGTGATTAAGGCGGGTGCCAAAAACACAGGTGGAGTAACACATGTTCCTTCATTTCCAAAAGCCAACAAAGTGCATCTGGGGTATAAAGTGAAACAACAGAACATATTTAGATTGTAATGGCAGGATTGGATCCCTGCATCACATACCACATCTTCACCCTCAGGGGTCGATTCCGATTCGGGCCGGAAAAAGCACCGACCGACTCGGATCCGGAAAAAATACCGACCGACACGTACCCGTGGAGCACGACACGCCAAGTACGATGCAAGGCGCGAAAAATCCGACCGACACGTACCGAAACAAAGTCGACCGACCGAGCCGCACGGAAAACAGCAATTCGGCCGGAAAAACACGCGAATCCAACCGACCGACACGCACCCGGAACAAATCCGACCGAAACGTACACGCGAACTCCAAACCGCAAAGTACGATGCAAGGCGCAAAAACCACGAGCGAGTCGGACGGAGGACAAGCCGTACGACCGACACGCATACAAAACCGAGCCGAAGCAACACAATACACTGCGACCGATGCGTACGCAGCATAGAAAACTGCACAAACACAGCGTGAACGAAACGGAGAACACCGTACGAGACCAATGCAGGGTCCGACTCGGTCACAAGAACGTTTCCAACATACACAAACAGCACAAAGGAAAAATCACCCAAAAAAAGGCCAAACAAGCAATTACCAAGCCAATAAATACTGGGGGGTGGGGACAGAGAACAAAGACACACCCACAACTCCACCTATATAAAGGACACAAATCATTACCATGAGCCTTTGCAAATGCCATTCCACTGCCAGCACCGAAGAGAAAGCAACCACACACCCACAGCTCATCCCTCACAGATAGTGAATTGGAAGTCATGGTAGACGAGATCCTCAGGGTGGAGCCACAGCTGTTTGGCACACTGGTCCAACAGACCCCCATGTCGCAGAAAACCAAGATGTGGGAGAGGATCATCAACAGGGTGAACGCCCAATCACCATGTCGGCGCACAAAGACGGACATCCAGAACAGGTGGTATGACGTGCGCAGGAGGGTACGGGACATGCTGAAGAAAGACTACATCAACAGCCAATACACCGGCAGTGGCCCTCCTGCCAAGCCAATATACCTCAGGCCCTGGGAGGAGAAGGTGCGGGCCATCCTTCCGCCAGTGAGCGTATATGGACTAGAGGACATCCCAGAGCCTGGTGAGTACACAACAAATGTACACAATATACTGCCACAAAACACACACATCACTGTCAAGGGGAGAGTCAAACCATGCACTCATAGCAATTACACAGCAACTAGAACAGAATCATCCCAAAATGTGTATGTCAGTCAGATAAACACAACACATGCCATCAAAAAAGTCACATCCAACTGTGCCAACACATGTACAAACACAACCACAACTACAGCTAGGCAGTGGCACAAATAGAACTAACAAACACATCCACACATGTAGCCACCACAACAACACCAACACACAGTGAAGACCACTCAAAGGAAGGAATTCTGTGTATGCTGGCCAAGTCAGTGTAGTCAATAGCATCATGGGAGTCGCAGTCACACATATTGCCCCCCACAACTGTCCCATCAACACCACCATGAACCATGCGCACATCACAGGGAGTGGAGAAGGACTCACAAGATGGCTGACACTGGCTACTGCTGTGGGGAGCACAAGGCCCTGCTGGCAACTGTGCACCAACAAACAGCAGGACACCACTGACTGACATCCTGAGAGACAACTTACACTCCCTGCAATGCAAGCACGTTCCATGGTGGGATATCTGGCTGGCTGGGTGGGAAGGGGGACTTGCAGCACTGACCATAGTCACAAGCACCTCCCCTCACACACCCCCAACACAAACTCCACAGAACCCACCTGGTAGAATGCAATGCCCCCCATCCTAACACAAGATCCCACAAAGAACCACCACCCTGGGTTATGTTGTGTGAAGCACAGGGACACTCTTGGGACTTCTAGCCAAACAACTGCCAGGACAACACTCCCAGCCATCCTGTCAGCACAGCCAGCCCACCCCACAGGGAAGCAGAGTCAAAAGGAAGGAAGCATGGGCATGCTGGGAAGGGGGAGGAGGCAATAGCATGATGGGAGTCGAAGTCACAGCTCTACATCCCCCACCACATGGCCCAGCAAGCTCACACTCACGCATGCACATCCCACAGAGAGTGGAAAGGCCCATCAAAGATGTCTGACACTGTTGCTGTGTCGTGGGGAGCACAAGGGCATGCTGGGTACTGCACACCAACCAACAGCAGGACACCACTGTCAGCCATCTTGCCATTGCTCTCACACCCACACACACTGAACTCCACACAAAAGCAAGTAAGTATGGGAATGCTGGGAAGTGGGGTGGAGGCAATGGCATGATGGGAGTCGTAGTCACAGACATAGCTCACCCCCACAACTGTCCCATCAACACCACCCTGAACCATGCTCACATCACAGGGAGTGGAGAAGGACTCACAAGATGGCTGACACTGGCTACTGCTGTGGGGAGCACAAGGCCCTGCTGGCAACTGTGCACCAACAAACAGCAGGACACCACTGACTGACATCCTGAGAGACAACTTACACTCCCTGCAATGCAAGCACGTTCCATGGTGGGATATCTGGCTGGCTGGGTGGGAAGGGGGACTTGCAGCACTGACCATAGTCACAAGCACCTCCCCTCACACACCCCCAACACAAACACCACAGAACCCACCTGGTAGAATGCAATGCCCCCATCCTAACACAAGATCCCACAAAGAACCACCACCCTGGGTTATGTTGTGTGAAGCACAGGGACACTCTTGGGACTTCTAGCCAAACAACTGCCATGACAACACTCCCAGCCATCCTGTCAGCACAGCCAGCCCACCCCACAGGGAAGCAGAGTCAAAAGGAAGGAAGCATGGGCATGCTGGGAAGGGGGAGGAGGCAATAGCATGATGGGAGTCGTAGTCACAGCTCTACATCCCCCACCACATGGCCCAGCAAGCTCACACTCACGAATGCACATCCCACAGAGAGTGGAAAGGCCCATCAAAGATGTCTGACACTGTTGCTGTGTCTTGGGGAGCACAAGGGCATGCTGGGTACTGCACACCAACCAACAGCAGGACACCACTGTCAGCCATCTTGCCATTGCTCTCACACCCACACACACTGAACTCCACACAAAAGCAAGTAAGTATGGGAATGCTGGGAAGTGGGGTGGAGGCAATGGCATGATGGGAGTCGTAGTCACAGACATAGCTTACCCCCACAACTGTCCCATCAACACCACCCTGAACCATGCTCACATCACAGGGAGTGGAGAAGGACTCACAAGATGGCTGACACTGGCTACTGCTGTGGGGAGCACAAGGCCCTGCTGGCAAATGTGCACCAACAAACAGCAGGACACCACTGACTGACATCCTGAGAGACAACTTACACTCCCTGCAACGCAAGCACGTTCCATGGTGGGATAACTGACTGGCTGGGTGGGTGGGAAGGAGGGCCGGCTGTCAACCAAACACAACCAATGCAGACCATGTTCACACCCCAGAAAATACATAGAAATGCCCAAATAATGCAGGACAATGTGCCACACCAATATCAACCCCTGACTGTGACGACTTAGGACAATGCAATGTACAGGCCCGCACCCAGAGGCACAGTCACAACTGTCATGTGTGTCAACCATTGATGCCTGCAGAAACATGACATACATTGTTTGTGTCTCCCAAAAACAGGTGATGATGGGGACACAGCAGCAGACGCTGAGGAGTCCCAGTCCCAGGCTCAAGAGGATGCCGAGCTCACTGGCGTCGTACAGCCTCTGTCCTCCTCGGACGATGAAGAACAACCTGGCACATCCGGTGCAAGTCAACATGCAGCACCAGCAGGACCACCAGCTGCAGCACCAGCAGGACCACCAGCTGCACCCCCTGCACCCACCCCTCCAACGACTGTCACCACGAATACCATCCCTGCCGACATGGACAGAACAAGGAGCAACACCAGCACAGTGACCCTGGACCAACCTGGGGCCATGGACACCACCACCACCACCAACCCCCAAGGTGGACCAGGGTTATCTGTGCGTGCCACTGCACACACTGCACATGTCAGCAGGGGTGGTGGGAGGAGTGGGAGACAGAGGCCGCTGCTTGCAGACGTTGCTGGTGTGCATGATGACCCACAACTGGTACGCATAGCTGATGCGTACAAGTCCAGCACCGGAGAGCTCAGCCAGGTAGTGGGGCTCCTCAGAGACATTAAACAGCAGCAGGCTGCCCATCATGCCCGCTTGGACTCCCACATGTCCCACGTGGAGTCACACATGTCCCGTGCGGACTCACACATGTCCCGCGTGGAGTCCAAGTGGGATGCACTGCATGAGATGACGGCGGTGCACAGGGACATTTTACAATGCCTCCGCCAGTTTGTTTCCGGTCCAGGGAAGACATGGCTTGGCAGTTCGGGCTGGACTGTTCCCATGAGGCACAGGGTCAGACTGATTTGCATATGGCCATGTCTGAACTGGGGTGGTGGAGTGAGCTAAAGAATGATGATGGATTAAACCCAGATCAGTTGACTGGGGGTGAGTGTTTGATTTGCTCTAGCGCTCCGTCCATCATCCCCTTTGGTATCGCTTTGTTCGCCCTAAGTTGGCAGGGTATGCCCAGACGTGGGTCCCTTGCTCACTTTGCCACTGGATTCAAGATTGCCTGGCTGATGAGGGTTTTGAACCCGAAACCGGTCCCAGGATGCTTGTTTCCGGTCCAGGGAAGACATGGCTATGGCAGTTCGGGCTGGACTGTTCCCATGAGGCACAGGGTCAGACTGATTTGCATATGGCCATGTCTGAACTGGGTTGGTGGAGTGAGCTAAAGAATGATGATGGATTAAACCCAGATCAGTTGACTGGGGGTGAGTGTTTGATTTGCTCTAGCACTCCGTCCATCATCCCCTTTGGTATCGCTTTGTTCGCCCTAAGTTGGCAGGGTATGCCCAGACGTGGGTCCCTTGCTCACTTTGCCACTGGATTCAAGATAGCCTGGCTGATGAGGGTTTTGAACCCGAAACCGGTCCCAGGATGCTTGTTTCCGGTCCAGGGAAGACATGGCTTGGCAGTTCGGGCTGGACTGTTCCCATGAGGCACAGGGTCAGACTGATTTGCATATGGCCATGTCTGAACTGGGGTGGTGGAGTGAGCTAAAGAATGATGATGGATTAAACCCAGATCAGTTGACTGGGGGTGAGTGTTTGATTTGCTCTAGCGCTCCGTCCATCATCCCCTTTGGTATCGCTTTGTTCGCCCTAAGTTGGCAGGGTATGCCCAGACGTGAGTCCCTTGCTCACTTTGCCACTGGATTCAAGATAGCCTGGCTGATGAGGGTTTTGAACCCGAAACCGGTCTCAGGATGCTTGTTTACGGTCCAGGGAAGACATGGCTTGGCAGTTCGGGCTGGACTGTTCCCATGAGGCACAGGGTCAGACTGATTTGCATATGGCCATGTCTGAACTGGGGTGGTGGAGTGAGCTAAAGAATGATGATGGATTAAACCCAGATCAGTTGACTGGGGGTGAGTGTTTGATTTGCTCTAGCGCTCCATCCATCATCCCCTTTGGTATCGCTTTGTTTGCCCTAAGTTGGCAGGGTATGCCCAGACGTGGGTCCCTTGCTCACTTTGCCACTGGATTCAAGATAGCCTGGCTGATGAGGGTTTTGAACCCGAAACCGGTCCCAGGATGCTTGTTTCCGGTCCAGGGAAGACATGGCTTGGCAGTTCGGGCTGGACTGTTCCCATGAGGCACAGGGTCAGACTGATTTGCATATGGCCATGTCTGAACTGGGGTGGTGGACTGAGCTAAAGAATGATGATGGATTAAACCCAGATCAGTTGACTGGGGGTGAGTGTTTGATTTGCTCTAGCGCTCCGTCCATCATCCCCTTTGGTATCGCTTTGTTCGCCCTAAGTTGGCAGGGTATGCCCAGACGTGGGTCCCTTGCTCACTTTGCCACTGGATTCAAGATAGCCTGGCTGATGAGGGTTTTGTACCCGAAACCGGTCCCAGGATGCTTGTTTCCGGTCCAGGGAAGACATGGCTTGGCAGTTCGGGCTGGACTGTTCCCATGAGGCACAGGGTCAGACTGATTTGCATATGGCCATGTCTGAACTGGGGTGGTGGAGTGAGCTAAAGAATGATGATGGATTAAACCCAGATCAGTTGACTGGGGGTGAGTGTTTGATTTGCTCTAGCGCTCCGTCCATCATCCCCTTTGGTATCGCTTTGTTCGCCCTAAGTTGGCAGGGTATGCCCAGACGTGGGTCCCTTGCTCACTTTGCCACTGGATTCAAGATAGCCTGGCTGATGAGGGTTTTGAACCCGAAACCGGTCCCAGGATGCTTGTTTCCGGTCCAGGGAAGACATGGCTTGGCAGTTCGGGCTGGACTGTTCCCATGAGGCACAGGGTCAGACTGATTTGCATATGGCCATGTCTGAACTGGGGTGGTGGAGTGAGCTAAAGAATGATGATGGATTAAACCCAGATCAGTTGACTGGGGGTGAGTGTTTGATTTGCTCTAGCGCTCCGTCCATCATCCCCTTTGGTATCGCCAGATGAACAGCAACCAGTCCACACCTCCCTGTGTGCCAACAACATCTGGTGCCGAACAAACTGCAACTGCCACAGGGAGGGAGGAGGACTCTGGCGGAGAGTCCCCTGCACCGCAGCAGCCTGTACTTGAGGGCCCCCCCCCAAGAAGAGGGGTCGTCCGAGGAGGGAAAAGTGAGAGGCCGATGGCCAAGCGCAACTCCCAGGAAGCCTGAACCTGTTCTGGATGTTCGCCTTCGTGCACAGACTGTTCACCCTGTTGATGGCAACACTACTCCCACACATTGCATGGGGAGTACAAGTTGGACCAATGTGTCAGACAACTGTGGCCCCGATACTGGGGATCCTGTCTACCCGGACTTTCAATTCACCTAGGAACTTGGGATTGCAAGATTTATGTACAGCACAACCCATCCTATGCACTATTAACACAAATGTATCACAATAAACACACTAATACACCATACTTGCCTCTGTTGTGATTCCAACGTGGGTGCTGTTATGGGGATGATGAACTGCAAAATTACACTGTGTATGCGAACTGCAACAGCAAGGACAACACAGGCATGTGAGTACAGGCAACGTGACACACATGAGGGAGACACACCACCAGGGCTACACAACACATACACACCTAGGCCATCTGACTCATTGCCTACACTGATGTTGCCAGGGAAGACGGTGCAATGCACAGACACCACACCCATTCCCAGTTGTAGTCAAGTAGCCCACAGGTGCAGTAAGCAAATGGCAGTCAAATGTGTGACCACAGACAACGCACATCACAAAGTGAAGCACAGGTTTATTACACAGTTGCAACATGCCGTAACCACTACAGATGCAAGGTAACCCCACCTGGCAGCGGGCACACAGTCAACAACTGTAGACGGAAGGAAGTCCATGGGTGTGGCGCACATCACCTGTAGGGACACAACAGCTACCAGCCTGGATGTGCAATCACGTCGTCGGTGGACACAGTTGACCAAACGAATCTGAAAGTACCCTGTGAAGGACAGAAATGACACACAGTCAAAAGCAATGGAGTACAGGACAGAACAGCAAAACTCATGCACAATACATGTTACAAGATACCCACCCAGAACCAAGTTAGCATGTCAACACTGTTGGGGAGTACAGTCCACCTGTCACCACACATCGCAACACACATCCAGTCAAGTAGCCCATGGACACACTCCAACAGCACCAGAGCACCACCCACACATCATGCCAACTCACATCATTGACATACTCACATTCAGCTAAAGAAGTTGGTGATGAGCTGTGTGCGGACATCACCATCACCATCATCATCATCATCGTCACTGGCATCGTGGTCCAGGCCAGGATCCTCCACAGGTGGCGGATGTTGGTCATTGTCATCCTGGATGAGAGGCAACTCCTTCCGCACTGCCAGGTTGTGGAGCATGCAGCAGACGATGATAATCTTGCACACTTTCGCAGGGGCATATGGGAGGGACCCTCCGGTCTTGTCCAGGCAGCGGAAGCGGCTCTTCAGGAGACCAAAGGTCTGCTCAATCACTCTCCTGGTCCGACCATGTGCCTCATTGTAGCGCATCTGGGCAGGTGTCACAGGGTTCCTGAGGGGTGTCAGCAACCACGGCATGTTGGGGTATCCTGAGTCACCTACGGACAGACAAGTGCACATTAGCTGACTTGGAAAAGTGGGCGGAATACTACAGATCAGATCACACACAATGGCACAAAGCCAGTACACACCGACAAGCCAGGCACGCTGGTTCTGCATCTGTGCCATCATCCTGGGGATGCGACTACTCCTCATCACAAAGGCATCGTGTGCTGAACCAGGGAAACGGGCACACACATGTGTGATGGTCATGTCTGCAAGACACACCACCAGTGCATTGACCGAGTGGTAGTGCTTGCGGTTCCTGTAGGCCTGCTCCTGGGCCTGTGGTGGTACCAAAGCCACATGTGTTCCATCAATGGAGCCAATTACATGCGGCATCCTCCCCAGGGCATAAAAGTCACTCTTCACGTCAGTGAGTCGTCGCAGTCTAGGGAAATAGATGTACCGGTTCAGGAAGAGCAACATTACCGCCAAAACATCGCGGAGCACACGGCTGAACATGGTCTGTGACATCCCACCAGCAGTCGCCACAGTATGTTGGAAGGTACCAGTGGCAAAGAAGTGTAGGGCTGCCATCACCTTCACCTTGGGGCTCAGCGCTGTAGGATACGGCCGGCCAGGCTGCAAATGTGGGGACAACTGCACTGCCAAATCCTCAATCAGCTGCCTGGTGAAGCGGTACCGTCGGATGCTGTCCCGTTCCACCATCGTTGCCAGGTCTGGGAATGGCCGATGGACAGCAGGAGCCCTGCAGTGCAGAGGAGAAGTAAGCAAGATTGTCAGTCACCCCACATATGCGGCATTGAACACACTCAAGATCCCAACATACATCATTATGAGGCACAACTACATGAAGTGTGCAGTATCGGAAGGACATGTATGGTACATACATGGCCAACATCTGTCAACACGGTCCAACAGGTGGCATCAATTTGTCCCAGGTTGGCCCATTGGATATCATGAGGCCGTGTCACAGTTCCCATCTCCTGCTGCCGTGTCACAATAACCCCCACAGTGACATGTGAGGACAGATGTGCCCCAGGCACCACAGCTCAATGACAGGTACATTCCCAGGGACCCTGTAATGCCACATGGACACTGGCATTACATGGAGTATCATGTATACACCACAGCAAAACAACCATGACCCCCACAGGTAGTGGCCCCACTTGCCACGGCAGGACAGACATGGACGTCTGTGACACACACGCACAACATCAGAGTCCATGCACACACAACATGGATGTGGAGACTGTCTCCCATTGTGCACATGAAATCAGAGACATTGTAAACACTACATGCACAAAGACTGTGGAGGACCATCACTATTGTGCCACTGGGACACCCTGGCTCAAACATACCATCCCACATGGGACTCACGGGGTATGTGACATGACATACACATACACCACTGTGAAATGTGACCATGGCACATGCACAGATATGAACAGTTGCACATCACAGTGGTCACGTACACGTAACACCCAGGATCCTGTCCCCATGAACACGTGCACAGCCTGGGGTGGCTGCCCACAGGTGACACCCACAGGACAACATGTACACCAACATACACACAATAGGAAATGCATCCTTACATGCCTTATGATAAGGTTTGGACAGGCTGTCGTGATGTAGGTGTGCCCCTCACTCCCTGGGAGCTATCTGTGGCTGGCATATGTCCATCTGAGACAGGCATGCTGACATATGCCAGTCACATGTACAGTGATGCGTTGTACCGCAATGGACCGATCGGTGCCTCCGGCCGGCCCATTGCATTCAATGTGTGCGGGTACGCGTTGTACCCCTGTGCGCGTTGAACCGCAATGGACCGATCGGTGCCCCTGGCCGGCCCATTGCATTCAATGTGTGCGGGTACGCGTTGTACCCCTGTGCGCGTTGTACCGCAATGGACCGATCGGTGCCTCCGGCCGGCCCATTGCATTCAATGTGTGCGGGTACGCGCTGTACCCCTGTGCGCGTTGTACCGCAATGGACCGATCGGTGCCTCCGGCCGGCCCATTGCATTCAATGTGTGCGGGTACGCGTTGTACCCCTGTGCGTGTTGTACCACAATGGACCGATCGGTGCCTCCGGCCGGCCCATTGCATTCAATGTGTGCGGGTACGCGTTGTACCCCTGTGCGCGTTGAACCGCAATGGACCGATCGGTGCCTCCGGCCGGCCCATTGCATTCAATGTGTGCGGGTACGCGTTGTACCCCTGTGCGCGTTGAACCGCAATGGACCGATCGGTGCCTCCGGCCGGCCCATTGCATTCAATGTGTGCGGGTACGCGTCGTCCCCCTGTGCGCGTTGTACCGCAATGGACCGATCGGTGCGCACCCATTGACAATGGGCTTGCCTGGCAACGGACGCGTTTTCGAATTTCGAACGAGTTGGTTGCTGGAAATTCAGTTGGTCACCCACAACAATGTTGCAAAATCATGTATGCCATGAAGTTGAGGATTTGAAGGATGCTGTGGGCGTGTTTTGGTGCTGCTATTCCATGTATTGGCCAGATTCAGAAGATGCAAACGACTAGGACCTATCACTTTGGACACAAGGGACAGTATCTGCCTCTCCAGCACATATATATTGCTGGCTGTTCCCCTGAGAGCTCACTTGCCTGCACTACATGCTCCAGGACGACATCTGCCACTGCACTGCTGATGTCTCTGCCCCTCTGGACCCTGCAATGGCACGTACTGTGGAGAGAGCCCCAGCCTTCAGCCTTGAAGAGAACCAGGCCCTGCTGGACAGCCTACTTCCACAGTACAGCAAGCTGTATGGGACACCAGGGGAGCAGGTGAGTGTTCTGTGCACTGCCTTTCTGAATGTGCATTTTGTGTGACTAGCAAGGCTGAGAGTCTGCACGACACTGGCTAGCAGGCTCACTGAGTAGTTGTCACCCCCCATAGTGTGTAGTGACTTGCACTGGACAGGTATGGTGCAGTGACAGTGCATTTGAACATGGTTTTACTTCCCATGCAATGATACCATGTAGTGACGTCTGGCAAACTGTCCATGGTCAGCTTTGCACTGCCTGTGTACATCATGTGCCCCTGTGATTGAGACATGTATATGCAACTGTGTCATGCACGGATATGTTGCATGTGTGGAAATGGCCTTTTCACTTTGTCATCCTGACAGGTTAATGCCCATCGGAAGCAGGAAATCTGGAAGGACATCGTCCGGGCTGTCCGGTCCATGGGGGTCTACAAGCGCCGGATCCGCAACTGCCAGAAGAGGTGGCAGGACCTTCGGGGCTGGACCCGGAGGATTGCACGGGTCCAGCTGAAGCTGTCGCCTCCTCGCAGGAGGGGCGGAACACGGACCCTGACCCCCACATGCTCCAGATCCTGGCGGTGGTGTTTCCAGACCTGGATGGGCAGCTGAAGGCCAGACAGCAGCAAGGAGGGGGTGAGTCAAAGACTGCACTGTGAACTCTGTATTACATGCTTTGTGCCCTCCTCTGGCCTGGTTCAACTGCCACAGTGCAGCAGTCATGTTGTCCAGGAGCCATGTCCCTCTATTGTGCACTGCCCACTGCTCATCTGATACCCAGGTGTGGCCCTTACATTCAGGGAATTGTGTCACTTGGGACTGTGTCCTTGCAGTTTGCTTCACTAAAGGTGGGGGACAGCATCTGTTTCCCTAACTCTGTTGTGGGCATCATGGGTGGGTCCATTGTTCACACAACGCCTGGGTTTGGACATGTGATCTGCGTGTTGCTTTGATATGCGGTCCACTTGCTGAGCTGAGCCACCACATGTGCCTGGGGTATGTGGCACACGCCCATGCAGCGGGTGGGAACAATGTTTGGGCCCCAGGAGTGTGCAGATTACCTGTGTCACACATACATAGCCAGCTATCCACTGTCCAGGGCACATCCCTCATTCATGTGGAGCAGGACAGTCATGCCTACTCCAGGCCATGCAATGCACTCTGTACTCCCACTCCCGTGTATCAGCTGACACATTGTGCACAGTGATTTGACCCCTCAGGTGTCTGCCTCTGTGTCAGTGTGCTGTGGATTAGTTGCCAGGACTGCTGGGGTGTTTCTTGGTAGGGGCTCAGCATGCCCCTGGAGATGTGACCATAGGAGACGATACTTGTGTGTCACATAGGTGTTTGATCAGCTGCCCGTGCAGACTGGGGTATGCGAATGTGATGTTCAGGCAGCTGTTCCCCATTCACAGCAAATTGTGAGGGGCTCAGGTTCAGAGGGTAGTGTCACAGGTCTCCCATATGTCCAATAGGTGTGACCTGGACAGATGAGGGTTGAGATGATGTGTTGTGTGGGGGATGTACATGTGCACTTGTGCAGCTCCAGGACTTGCATTCCCCATGACCTACTATTGTGACACAGTGCATAGTGTTGTTGTCTGGCTGCCAAGTCATACATCACTGAGACAGTGATGTATGACTTAGCAGTCATGCCTCTGCCATGGCATGTGTCAACTTATTTGTGGTCCTGCAGGGGAGTGACATGTGCTACATGCACACCATAGTGGCGCTGGCTATCAGGACATGGGTGCATCATGGTGTCTGTCGCTGGTATGCATCACATGCATTTCCTATTTGACTCTGGGCATCCCTTTCATCCGGAAACCTGTACTGACTCAGTGGCAAGAGCTGTGATGTGTCCACACCGTGTCCTCTGCACTGTCCAACTACTGTGTACTTGGTGCATGTGTCCACACTGGGGTGTTGCAATCCAACAGACACCAGACAGATGGGTGCAAGGCCATGTGGGATGTAAGTGCCATGCTTGGCATCAGACTGACAATTGGCTTCTCCTGTTCAGTTAGGGCACTTTTAGCAATGTACAACTAATGATGCCAGGGCTTGCTCTGTGGTGTGCTGTGCTCACAGTGGTGTGTGCGTTTGGTGCAGGTGACTGATGTCTGTCTGTTTCCCCATTGTTTGCAGATACATCCACGGCCACGGAAGGGGACAGCTCCACGGACCAGGAGGAGCCAGAGAGCCAGACTGGGTCAGCAGCCGAGGAGTGGTCGGAGGGACCCAGTGGCACGGAGGGCGAGGGGAGCCACACCGAGGAGTCCTCAGCACCATCCACCTCAGCTGAGGACCAGAGCAACTCGGAGGATGACTCCCTTGTGGAGGCGGGTGTCAGCAGCCACCACACCCCAGCTAGTGTTGCTGTCCCCGCCACCACCAGCACCACCACCGCCCTCCCATCGGCTCCCATTCCCAAGGTCCGTGGAGGCTCCCATGTTCGGGAGCGTGTCTCCTTTGGGCCAGGCACCGCACCCCCTGCCCCTGTGTCCCCTGCTGCCCTGCGTGAGGAGTCTGTGTACCTCCTTCGCCAGCTCCATGTAGGGCAGACAGCCATGCTGAGTGTCCTCCATGCGCACACCGCACTGTTGACTCAGCTGGTGTCGTTCATGGAGGGCATCTCATCGGGCATGTCTGACCTACAGAGGGGCAACAGGTCCATGGACTCCTCCCTGACGGCAGCAGTGTCCCTCCTCAGACAGTCCCTCACCCCTCCTGCCTCTGCTCCATCCACACTCCCCAGCACCTTGCCCGTACCAAGCACACACACACCGGCACAGGCACACACCAGCACACATACATCCAGCACACAGACACACACGCCACAAACTAAACGCACACGCACGCACAGTCAGGGGACTGAAACCAGACTCACAGGGGATGGGGCCCTGGTACACACACACGCATCTATGGGCACTGCACAGTCCTCAGTTGCCTCTCCCTCCAAAGCACCCTCCCTTGCCTCACCTGCAACCCCAAAGACCCAGCGCCTCTTCCTCAGTGACCTCGGCCTCTTCCCCTCCGATCCGGCTGCCCCAGCATCCAGGGGGAAGAGGAAGCCCCCCCACATGGAGCAGAGTGCCCCTTGCCCCTGGACACCCTCCCCCAGGCGCAGACAGACTGAGGCCCCCACCCGCAAGTCCCCCCGGAGTGCTAAGAGCAAGACCCCGCCGCCGCCCTGCAGCTCAAGCACCAGGTCTCCTTCCTCCATCCCTCAGGCCCCCACTCCACAGGTGCCCCCACCACACCCTGCCCCAGGTTCCCCCACCCACAGATATACCATCCCCAAGAGGCTCCGGCCTTCTCCCCTGCCACTTGCTCTCCCGGCACCACACCCCCCGCTGCGCTTGTCTGTGCCACTGATGTGGTGAGGGTGTCCTCCCCTCTGTCCAGCCCACCTTGCCTGTTCCCCATTCTCCTCCCCTGGTGGTAGGCACTGCAGTGGAGTCCACTACCACCCTGTCTGACTTGGGCACTGCAGTGGCGGACCTGTCCACTCCATCTGCAGGATCCACTGCAGTCGTGCCGGCACCCACAACATCTGAGCCATGCCCCCCAGTTGTGCCGGCACACACCATGTCAGACACCTCCACTGCAGTTGTCAGTGGCTCTTCAGCACCCACCACCCCTTCCCTGCTTCCTCCTGGTGAGCCCTGATCCTGTCCCTGCGGTGCCTGGCCTACCCCCCCCGGTTGCCCCTCCTAGTGGATTGTCCCTGGTTTTGTGCAGGCATGTGTAGGGTGGCATCTGCCACTGTCACCCACTTGTGACTTTGTTGATGGACTGGCCATTGGCCTTTGTTTATGTTCTACCGGACTTCTACTTTTAATGCCACATATGCTGAATAAAGCAACTTTCTGTTCTCTAGTGCTTTTGCTTCTGATGTACATGATGTTGATGATGCTAACAATGCCCTTGCTGCAGTGATGGTGATATTTGGTCTCATGATAATGAAGTGTTACTGTGCAGGAACCCATGTGGTCCAGGGGGAATGTGTCCTATCCTGTGGTGTATCCATGTCATCCATAGCAGCATCTGAGGGTGTCATGTGTTCAGTATTTGGCAATGAGATTTCCTACTTAGATTGGCAACTTCACATCTGTGGCTTCCACCCCTGCACATCTGTTGTGCCTGCCATTGTTCTATTTGTCTACTTCCCTGACCGTGTGGCCATCTCCAGTGAACATGCAGGTTTGGGCATCAATGGGGAAGGACTCATCTGTGTTGTCAGTGCAACATTGCTATACAAGTGTGTTGGATCTGTGCTGATGATTCCGTTGGCACTTCCATGACCAGGCTGATGGAACGGGAGCCCTCATTTGGTGCTAATTGTTCATTGTGTGTCCCATTGCTGCCATGGTATGGTATCTGTTCGCCTCACATCTGCAGTCTCCACAGGGTATCTGCATGTGTGTGCCCATTGGTGCAAATATGTGGGTCTGCATTCGGATGGTCACTTCTGTCATTGTGTCATTGATGATTGTTGACGGTGTCAGCCCCCATGGGTGTTGTTTGTCTGCACATGGCCAAAGTTATGTCTTATTTGCACTGCAGGATTTGGCTCCCCCAATTTATGTTGCAATGGGACACATACACTACTTTGCCACTGATGTGTTTGTTGTTCTGTGACCAGGAATCATCCATGCAGTTTGGCAGTTGCACCTCTTACTTTGTCAACACTTACCTTTTGGTCACTGTGATGATGGGGGTTTGGACCCCATTGCCACAATGTTCAAAATGTGCTGCAGCTATGGACCCCACACTTGCCTTTTGGTCACTGTGATGATGGGGGTTTGGACCCCATTGCCACAATGTTCAAAATGTGCTGCAGCTATGGACCCCACACTTACCTTTTGGTCACTGTGATGATGGGGGTTTGGACCCCATTGCCACAATGTTCAAAATGTGCTGCAGCTATGGACCCCACACTTGCCTTTTGGTCACTGTGATGATGGGTGTTTGGACCCCATTGCCACAATGTTCAAGATGTGCTGCAGCTATGGACCCCACACTTGCCTTTTGGTCACTGTGATGATGGGGGTTTGGACCCCATTGCCACAATGTTCAAAATGTGCTGCAGCTATGGACCCCACACTTACCTTTTGGTCACTGTGATGATGGGTGTTTGGACCCCATTGCCACAATGTTCAAAATGTGCTGCAGCTATGGACCCCACACTTGCCTTTTGGTCACTGTGATGATGGGGGTTTGGACCCCATTGCCACAATGTTCAAAATGTGCTGCAGCTATGGACCCCACACTTACCTTTTGGTCACTGTGATGATGGGTGTTTGGACCCCATTGCCACAATGTTCAAAATGTGCTGCAGCTATGGACCCCACACTTGCCTTTTGGTCACTGTGATGATGG
Source organism: Calotriton arnoldi (assembly GCA_963921515.1). Taxonomy (NCBI): domain Eukaryota; kingdom Metazoa; phylum Chordata; class Amphibia; order Caudata; family Salamandridae; genus Calotriton; species Calotriton arnoldi. Next base: position 1,906,224 of record CAWUFW010002964.1, on the reverse strand, counting down.
GGGTTTGGACCCCATTGCCACAATGTTCAAAATGTGCTGCAGCTATGGACCCCACACTTACCTTTTGGTCACTGTGATGATGGGTGTTTGGACCCCATTGCCACAATGTTCAAAATGTGCTGCAGCTATGGACCCCACACTTGCCTTTTGGTCACTGTGATGATGGGGGTTTGGACCCCATTGCCACAATGGTCATGGCCTGCTTGCGTTGTGTGTGCCACACACATATTTGTGTGGCACATGTGCTAGGGGGTCACATTGTATGTTAGAAGTCATGTTCGGTGTTGTAGGCATTTGACACAGTCTACACACGCTTGTCATGGTGTTGGGGGATGTCTTCTTCTTGCATTCCCTAGGTTGTGGTGTGCTGGTTGTGTCATGCATTGTCCATCCTATGGGTGGGGGTGGTAGTAGTGGTAGGCATCCTGCCCCCCCTGGCTAAGGGTGGTAGTAGTGGTAGGCATCCTGCCCCCCCTGGGTGAGGGTGGTAGTAGTGGTAGGCATCCTGCCCCCCTGGCTAAGGGTGGTAGTAGTGGTAGGCATCCTGCCCCCCCTGGCTAAGGGTGGTAGTAGTGGTAGGCATCCTGCCCCCCCCTGGGTGAGGGTGGTAGTAGTGGTAGGCATCCTGCCCCCCCTGGCTAAGGGTGGTAGTAGTGGTAGGCATCCAGCCCACCCTGGCTGAGGGTGGTAGTAGTGGTAGGCATCCTGCCCCCCCTGGGTGAGGGTGGTAGTAGTGGTAGGCATCCTGCCCCCCCTGGCTAAGGGTGGTAGTAGTGGTAGGCATCCTGCCCCCCCTGGGTGAGGGTGGTAGTAGTGGTAGGCATCCTGCCCCCTGGCTAAGGGTGGTAGTAGTGGTAGGCATCCAGCCCACCCTGGCTGAGGGTGGTAGTAGTGGTAGGCATCCTGCCCCCCTGGGTGAGGGTGGTAGTAGTGGTAGGCATCCTGCCCCCTGGCTAAGGGTGGTAGTAGTGGTAGGCATCCTGCCCCCCCTGGCTGAGGGTGGTAGTAGTGGTAGGCATCCTGCCCCCCCTGGGTGAGGGTGGTAGTAGTGGTAGGCATCCTGCCCCCCCTGGCTAAGGGTGGTAGTAGTGGTAGGCATCCAGCCCACCCTGGCTGAGGGTGGTAGTAGTGGTAGGCATCCTGCCCCCCTGGGTGAGGGTGGTAGTAGTGGTAGGCATCCTGCCCCCCTGGCTAAGGGTGGTAGTAGTGGTAGGCATCCTGCCCCCCTGGCTGAGGGTGGTAGTAGTGGTAGGCATCCTGCCCCCCTGGCTGAGGGTGGTAGTAGTGGTAGGCATCCTGCCCCCCTGGCTGAGGGTGGTAGTAGTGGTAGGCATCCTGCCCCCCTGGGTGAGGGTGGTAGTAGTGGTAGGCATCCTGCCCCCCTGGCTAAGGGTGGTAGTAGTGGTAGGCATCCAGCCCACCCTGGCTGAGGGTGGTAGTAGTGGTAGGCATCCTGCCCCCCTGGGTGAGGGTGGTAGTAGTGGTAGGCATCCTGCCCCCCTGGCTAAGGGTGGTAGTAGTGGTAGGCATCCTGCCCCCCTGGCTGAGGGTGGTAGTAGTGGTAGGCATCCTGCCCCCCTGGGTGAGGGTGGTAGTAGTGGTAGGCATCCTGCCCCCCTGACTGAGGATGGTAGTAGTGGTAGGCATCCTGCCCCCTGGGTAAGGGTGGTAGTAGTGGTAGGCATCCTGCCCCCCTGGCTAAGGGTGGTAGTAGTGGTAGGCATCCAGCCCACCCTGGCTGAGGGTGGTAGTAGTGGTAGGCATCCTGCCCCCCCTGGGTGAGGGTGGTAGTAGTGGTAGGCATCCTGCCCCCCCTGGCTAAGGGTGGTAGTGGTGGTAGGCATCCTGCCCCCCCTGGGTAGGGGTGGTGGTGCGCATTCAGGCCCCTGTGTGCATATGTGGCATTGGTGATGGGCATCCCGCCCCTATGGTGCTGCTGTTGCTGGTGTAAGTATATTCTGCATCCCTGTGTGTGTGTGTGATGTGTCGTGTACATGTTGTATGTGTTTTGTGATTGGTGTCTGGCTTACCTTCTGCACCGTACGCGTCCGTGCCTGTTCCGGTAGTATATGTAGAATATTGGTATGATCGGGACGAAGGGATTCATGGTTGGTTCGTGTCGTTCGTCCTTCTCGTTGCTTCGCGTCGTCCTCGTCGCTTCGCCTCGTCCTCGCCGCTTCGCCTCATCCTCGTCGCTCGCGTCGTCCTCGTCGCTGCCGTGTTCGTCTCGGAGCCGTGGATCGTGTTGTGGCGCGAATCGGAGCTTATGTGCGCCTCTCCCGGATGCTTTGACGTGCCGTGCGTAGCGACGGGTTCGGCGCGTACGGAAAGCGCATCGTACTTTGTCCGGCCGGACGGGGCTGCATTTTTCCTTCCGTGCGACTCGATTCGGCGTTTCCGGATTCGCCTCGGTCGGAGAACAGGACCTGGTTTGGGTGAGTACGGCTCGGCCGGATTCTTTGCTGTTGTGCGCATCGTACTTGCTCGTTCGGTGTGCTGTACGGATCGGTCGGGAAACAGGCTTTCGCATGGCTTTTTTCCTGACCGAATGCTATTGGGTGCGCCTCCGACCGAGATCGGAATCGGCCCCTTAGTGTTTTGTGACTAGACAGTGACCAGATATTACCCCTGGTTCTCAATGCAGCAGCTGGTCGTGAGCTTCATCATTTTTAAACCTGTTATTCTTCTGGACATACATTTGCCTCATTTTCCAGAGGTATTTTGTTTGGTAATTGCATTTATCCTTTATAAGCCATTATTTCCTGCAGCTCTGTTTTTTGATACAAGTAGAAACCGAGCCCAACTGAGTTTACGAGCAGATCGTCTTTTCTTCTCTAATGGAAAGTATTTTCCTACTGAGATGCAGTCATCACCATGTAATATAATCCATTTCACTACCATCCTTTCCTAAATTGGTGTATGCACCTTACTAGTATTGGCATCACAATATCAGTCAGTGGTAGCAATAGTAAAAAAAAAAAGAAGAAAACGTGAATAACTCTGAGAATAGTGCAGATGCTACTGTGATTGGCATCGTTCTTTAGACCCAAAGTAAAATGCTGTGAGATTCCAGATGTGGAGATCCGAGCTGAGGATAAGAAGATGAAGACAGGATTGGACAAACAGGAGTAAACAGGAGTCTGAAAGTTCTCACAGGCTTCGTGATTAGACCTCAGCAGACGTGTTAGGAAGAAATACCCCACATTTCCTGCTAGTGAAGTTTGGTTAATTTTAGAAAAGTTGTAATGAATTTAGACAATGGGAATTGTACAGGCTTTTATGGAAGACATTGACAGGTCACATTCTATGGGATTGACAGCAAATGTTAGGGAAGAGTTTATAGAGGGAAAAGGACAGTTTCACTTATTTCATTTGAGATTTCCCTCCCATAGCTTCCAATAGCTGCTATGCATTTTCGTTTTTTCATAGGTGGTGAAATACTGGTTATTGAATTGTTACGCTTTGATGGCCATGAAGATCAGGATATCAAAGTGACAATTGAAAACACTCTGGCGAACATCAAAAGGCAGAAATCAAACGGCATAGAGGCCATTCTACCTCCAATGCCAATAGGACTCTACAACATTTCCATCACAATCAATGGAGTTCAAGCCAATTCTACTGAGTAAGACAAACTCTCTTCTCTTCTTCTGGTTCATGTATAGGATCGGACATAAATAAATGTACTTTGGTGTTAGAATCTTTAAAAATGTTAACAGAAACTATACTAATTAGGTTTGACATATCACTTGCTGTCCCACAGTCCTTGTTTTGTAGCTGTGTGATTAACCGGTGTGAATATTACCTAATTCAATGGTACTTTCGAGTTTTTCTCATTATTTGGCCATTATGTACATATTGGTATAAATGCAGAGCATGCTATTATAAGGAGAAGGAAGCAGCAGCTTGTATTTGTATTTTGAAGCTTTACTTACCCCTGTATATGGTCTTATGGCTTCCTCAGTGTGTTTGAAATGAAATGTTCATGCCTACCGTGAAGCAGAAGTCCAGTTGTCTAAGGGGCATGACCCCTATGCTGTATACCTCACTCACTACCACTACCAAAACATTCTAAGATCTACTCTTTAGGAGTTTCCTGAGGCACACATAATTGGATGTCCCATCCATCAAGGTTTGTAACAAGGGGAGAAGCTGTGGCTTAGTGGACAGAGCTGCCGCCTTTGGCACATAAGGACTCTAATTCTAAACCAGGCGTTGGTGCTTCTAACCATCATGGGATTCTGTGCAAGTCTCTTATCTCCCTGTGCCTACAACTAAGGAGTGTAAACTGTATTTATGTAATATCCACCTAATGTACATGATTATGTAGATCGTTTCTTATCCCCTCACGTAACGTACAGCGCTCTGTTGCGTCATAGCTAGCTTAGAGCTACATAAGTACCAATACTTACATTTCTTGTTAGTTGTCTGTAAAACAGATAGTGATCTGTAAATTTATATTTTCAGTAATCATATTACAGGTTCCAAACGTGGTAGACTTGACTAGCATACTGGAGGCATGACAGCCCATCAAGTTAATTTACAGGAGGTTCCAGGCTAGATGAGCGGGGGTAAAAATCTTAAACTGATGCATGTAGTAAACAAGGTTGCAGCATAGGGGATATGGCACACTGCATAGTGAAGATTGGCAAGTCCATGATACAGGAACACCAAATTCGGTATTTAGTAGTCTCATTGCTATTATAAAAGCCATCCATAAAGGTGGCGATATGTGGACCGGGAACAATCAGAATTAAGTACTATTTAGAGACAGCAGAGCCAGTGCAGAGAAATACGTAACAGTGCATTTAAAAAGTTGGACATGTACTTTTAACTTTTACATGTCCTCATAGTGAAAAACTCTTAAAATCGTTTTTCACTACTGCAATGCCTGCCTCTCCCATAGGTAACACTGGGTTAACTTATTACATTTAATAAGTGATAACTTACAATTGGGAGCATTTAAAACCCTCTTTAATGGTGAAGTTGGATTTCAAAATGTCACTTTTAGAAAGTTTGTAACCTAAGGAAGGCTTGGGTCCTAAGCTAACTGGATTAGACCACTAATAATTATATACTTGAGAGTATCCAGTAGCTACAATTTAAAGTTTAATCAAGAGACAGGCTTTGTTCCTGTTAATCACAATCACACCAAGACGCCCGTGAAAATTGAGTTTCAACTGAATTGATGCACCAACCTGCACAACTGAAAATAGCCATTTATGCAGGCCCCACCGCCACCTCCAGTGCCAGAAATTTTTGATTTAGTAGGAACATCTCCACAACATAAGAACACACCACGTCCAAGTCCTGACGAAAACCCCTGACTGCTGACGGGGTTGGAAACGCGTTTCTGGGAAAAGCAAACCCTATTGGCTTAGGAGAAGGCTTAATTCATTCCCTCCATAGGCCACTATCAACCAAATTCATGGGATACCCAGAGCTGTGCATACAGGCAGGAGTATGAATAGTGGTAGTAAGCTGTGACTTGCTACTCCGCCTTGATGGTGTTTTTGATTTATGGACTGGTGCTTTATTTACCCCCTTGTGTTTCTGTAATTGTCCTTTTGATTATACACAACTTATTAATGTATTATACACATTTGCAAATACTGTTTCATATTTGTTAATTGTTTTTGTATTTCCTATGTTGAAAAATTTCATCAGCTTGTGTTGTCCTTAATGTTTGACATGAATTGAATGTTGTTGCATTTTCGGAATAACCCAGAAAAATAGTGAAATAAATCACAAGAGCCTATGAATTTATTCCATTGGCTCTTTTCTTGATTAAACTTTAAATAGTAGCTACTGGATACTCTCAAGTATATAACTTTTAGAAAGTTGGCATTTTCTTGTCCCAAACATTTGGTGTCTGTATGCTGGGTCACAGGACTAGATGTAGCTGGCAGTTGGTCTTTTTGCATTGCTCCCATAAAGTGAGACACAGGGGAAATAGATGTTAGCAGGGTGGACCATCTCTGGGCCTCATTTATGAGGTTTTGGCGTAGGGCAGTGCCGCAAGGAATCTTGCTGCGCTGCCCTACGTCACAACAAAAGGGCAGGAATGCACTGTATCTTTGTCATAGGGTGCAATCCTGTCCTTTTCCCCAGCGCCGGCGCACAATGTGCTGCCATGCGCCAACACAGGCACCCTTGCACCATCGTGCAAGGGTGCCTGTGTGGGGCTGATTGATTTTGTGCAGGAAGGCACACCTTCCTGCACAAAATCAATCAATACAGGCAATTTCCTCTTTCTATGTGTCTAGAAGTGTGAAAAAAACCAAGGAGAGATTAAAACATTTCTCCTCGTTGTATCTCCCTAACGCCACACCTTGGTTGGCGTTAGATTCTGATGATGCCTAGGTTTACGATTTCTCGTAAATCTGGGAATGTGTCAGATTCCATGGGTGTTGCGTGGGAACACCCACAGCAACACCCATGGAACGCCCCTTTCATGCAGTGTTCTGCATGAAAGGGGCACATATTTACATGGCCATGAAAAGCCACATAAAGTGGCTTTACGTGGCCTTGTAAATAAGCTGGGGCACATTGTGCCACCGGAATGCCAAAAAAGTGATGTTCCAGTGCCGCAAGGTGCCTTATAATTGAGGCCCTCTGACTGGATGAGAGGTAGGAGCTGTCAACTACCACATTTGCACATCATAAAGTCTCTGCCTGAGCACACTCACAAAGGGTTTGACACTAGTCATTTGTGTCCCCAGACGAGCTGGGGTCAGGGCATGGAAGCAGGAAATTCCAAAAACCTCTGTGTGTGAAAACCTCCAGAACCTTCTACTTTAAAGCTGGCACCAGATATAAATATTGGACCCTCAGGCCCAACTCTTCAGTACACCTCTGGACCTGTGGAAGACTCAGTAGGACTACTGTGCTGCTCTGCATGAAGCACTGCTAATCTGCTGCCCTGCTGCCTGATTGAGAAGGACTGGGCCTGCATCTTATACCTATGACCACCAGAGCGACTCCAAGGGCTAGTTCGCTGGCCTCCTGATCAGAGCCTCGGAGACAGAAAAGGCTCGAACCACCTTGAGCTCAACACCTGTACTCTGCCTACTGTGACTCCCCCCAAGTGGTGTCACTCCAGTGCTGAACCCTTGGAAGTGGGCCTGAAAGTGCTCTGCTATCCCAGCTGTGGTTTCTTGGGCAGAACTAATGCAGTGCAATGCATCTCCTTGCAAATAAGCCTCAGAATACCCACTGTGTGACGCATTCCCGACACATAGCCTCAAATGTCAGCCTGCAGCTTCTTGGAACCACCGCTGTGTGACACATCTCAGATGCAGGACTTGCATCGCAAGCCCTGTTGACAGCTTCATCGGAAGTGCCACTGCGCAACGCATCTCTGACGCAGGCCCTTGCATCGCTGCCTGCAACGCCTGGGAACCGCCACTTTGCGATGCATCCTTGATGGGGGATCTCACAACACACCCAGGATTTAAGGTACTTTGTTCAGTGGCCTAACTTGGTCTCTCTATCCGGCCCACGCTCCATCGTGGTCGGCCTGAACTTGAGACTTTGTCATGATTTGGCATGACCAGATAACCACAGTTGGTGCTTTGTGCTTCTAGGCACTATTTTCACTTAAATATTCAAAGTTACATATCGTTAGTTCTACTGATTGGATTTTTGTCGTATTGGTCCCAAATAATTTATTAAAATCTACTCTATTTTTCTAAATTGGTGTGGGATTTTTCGTGTTGCTTTTCCCCTTTATTACTGTTTGTGTGCTGCATAAATACTTTACACATTGCCTCTAAGTTAAGCCTGACTGCTTTGTGCCAAACTATCAGAGGGTTAAGCACAGGTTAATTTGGAGTTTTCTTGTGACTCTACCCTAAACAGGAATTGGGGTTTCTGCTTGAGGTGGGTTTCACCCTCCTCAACCAGTAACCCAAATTCCTACATTGCTGTTTAGTGGTGAGGACTAGGACTTGTGTTTATGCAGTGCGATTCAGTGATTTTGTGTTACACAAAAAAAACCACATTAACAATTTGATACCAATTCAAGTTTTTCTAAACTCTTCTTGATTCACTCTCATTCTACCTGACTGCATGTGACAATACCTGCAGAAATGAAATTCAGCTCATCAGCCTGAAGAGCTATACTGTGGTTGAGCTCAAGCAGTTCTATGAGGAATGGGGACTTCCAATCAAAAAGCACCCCTGCAGTATAGGGCCTTCGTCCATGTTCTATCTCCTAAGTAGGGGAGCACATCAAGGTATTGATTAGTCTACCATGACTTTTGGCTATAGTGGCATTGTGGTGGACTTGACCCTTTATGCAGGGTCATCCCCAAACTTTTTGCCGTCACCCTCTTATTTTCTGCACCCGTTTTTGTTGGCTTTTAGGACTCTGCACTCTTTAGTAATGCTTGCCAGTGCTAAACTGCCGGTGCTCTCTCATTTAAACATGGTGAAATTGGCTTACATCCAATTGTCACATTTAATTTACTTGTACGTCCCTAGAAAGTGGTACTACATGTACCCAGGTCTTGTAAATTAAATCTACTAAGTGGCCTGCAGCAATTATTGTGTCACTCACTTATGTAGGCCTTTAACCATGTCTCATGTCAGCCATTGCAGTCTGTGTGAGCAGTATAAACTGCCATTTTAAATAGGCAGGGCAAAATTCTAATTACACTGGAGTAATTTAAGTAATTTCAGTAATTAAGCATGACTCTTGTGATGCAAAACTACTGAAAATATGCAATTATGCCAGGTTGAATATTTAAGCGTAATTTGAGGCAAAAATCCTACTGCAGGTGCCCAGGAACAACGATCTAAGGAAACCAGCGGCTGCTGGCTACTGCTGTTCGTTCCTGTAGCATTTAGTGCTATTTTCCTAGCGCAAAATGCATCTTTGGGCCCATTTTGGACTCAAGGGTGCATTTTGAACTAGGAAAATAGCGCTAATTCTGCCAATACCACTTCTGCCTAGAGTTCTGAAGAAGATAAAGAACAACTGGGCCCAAGTCATTCTTGTGGCTCCGGATTGGGTGCGGTGGTATTCTGAGCTTCTGAGCTCCATTCAGGGTGCCCCTTTGTGAGGGTCTAATGTCACAGCAGCTGGGCAGGTTCTTTACACCATATTTTCCCAGACAAAATGGTTCTGCGGACCCATGATTAATTTTTTCCAAAGGTTGCGACACCTTGTCATGTAGGTCAGAACATCATCTTGCCTTTCTTGTTTGCTCCGACTCACCCATCTGAAGTAGAGGAGCCAAACAATGTTGTTGTTCTATCTAGATTGCACAAAAGTGTTCCAGGGGATGATCAACTCTATGTGGGGTATTTTGGTGCTAAGAAAAGGAAGGCCATGCAGAAGAGGACCTTCTCATGATGGATAGTATTCTGCATAAATATCTGCTATGCTTTGGCCAGAAAGCAACCTACTGAGGGCTTGAGTGCTCATTCTACCGGGGCCAAGGCTGCGACCACTGCATTAGCTCCTTCTGCATTCTTTTGTTATGATTCGTCTGTTCACCCATGCTACTCAATAGATTTCCACCTCTTCAATTAGTACATCTCTGTTCTGCCAAATGGTTGCCTTGGTGTGCTGCATCAATAATTGGATCCCTGATCACTGACTGTTTTCGAGACCTGCCATAAAAGACCCCCTGTCCTTTGTCTAGGTGCAGAATATCTCTCTATGGGGATACAAAGATGTGTTTCACTGCAAGCAGGTATCGTATGTATTTTTATAGCGCAGACATAGCCAAAAGGCAGTAGAGCTCATTGTACATGGTCAAAGACATGCATAAAGTTAATGATTATGAGGAACTGGAACTGTGTTGGGGTGGTTAATGCATTGTGATATAGAATTCTTTAAAGAGGTGAGTCTTTATCTCTTTCCTAAATTGGAGCAGTCCTGCTGGATATGAGGATGTTGTTCTGGATCCTGGGTGCATAGTTAGAAAAGGCCTGCTGTTTTGTGTTATCTTTTTTACACTTCTTAGTCGGCAATTTGATGGTGTCCTGACGGTGGGTGTGCCAGGATCCAACAGAGAAGGTGAGCTTGTCTGCAAGATAAGGGGGGATGCTGGTTGTGATACCTTTGTAAATGATGCAGCTGCTTTTGAATTTGATGCAGGCCAGCCACAGGAGCCAATGGAGGTCCATCAGGAATAGGGATGATGGGATCACATTTTTTTCAAACCATAGATGAGACATGCTGCAGCATGTGGGATGCCCCTAAGGGGTGCATGGCCATGGAGCAGGGCATTACCACTACCCAGATGAGAGAGTACAGGATTTGAGGCAACAGTTCTGAAGTCGCTCTCCGGAATAAATTGTTTGACTTTCCATAGAAAAGAAAGCTGGTAGCAGGCCAGCTTTGTTTTTTTTTGGGCAATGTATTCCTTGAGGGTATAGTTGGTATCTGTGGGACTTGGCCCTTTTGGCTAAAGTTCCCTAAACTTTTTGCTTTTCCCCTAGACCTTTTTTCTGACATTGTGTTGCCAACTTAGATGCTTTGGACACTTTGCCACTGCTAAACAGTGTCAAAGTGCAAGTGCTCCCTGTATAAAGTGTAATGGTAATTGGTTGTCCATGATTGGTATGTTTGCCTTACTAGTAAAGTCCCTAGTAAAGTGCACTATGTGTGCCAGGGCTGGTAATGCAAATGCTACTAGTGGGCCTGCAGCACTATTTGTGCCACCCACACAAGTAACTTTGAAAAGGGAACTCAGGCCTGCCATTGCAGTGCCTGTGCGCAGTTTGTTAAACTGCCATGTTATTCTGACAAGTGCACCCACTTGCCAGACCTTACCCTTCCCTTTCTATGCACATCAGACACCCCTATGGTAGGTCCAAGGTACCCCCTGGGCAGGGTGCAGTGCATGTGAAAGGTAGGACATGTACTAAGGTGTGTACCATGTCCTGACAGTGAAATAATCTCCATTTCGTTTTTCACTGTTGAAAGGCCATCTTGCCCATAGGATAGAATGGGGAGGCTGTGTAATATGTTTTTCAGCCTATCGTCCCAAAGGCTTAAGATGGAGAGGTGACGTTTAGTATGCCTGAACTCACAGTGTAATAACACATCTTTTTATGAAGGTGGTTTTTGCATTGTGTGTTTAGAAGCCACTCTTTTAGAAGTGGCTGGGTTTTTGTGCTCTAACATTTCTGTGTGTCTCTGCCTGGTTGTGGATTGACTGTCTGGATTTCAAAGTGATAGGATCTGGGGAATGTCTTGACCCAGGGGAGGAGGTGAGACAGCAACAGGCTGACCTGCATCTGGAGTGTAGGGGGAGGAGTAGCCCCTAGAGGTGAAGAGGCCTGGGCTGCAGCCATAAACCAATGGCTCCGGCCCCTGCTGAGTGATTGAGGATCCAGAACCCCACTATCAAAGGAATAAAGGTGTCACTGCCAGGAAGGCACCCAGAACTGGTTTGAACAGGGGTCAGTGCCCACTGAACACAAAGACTTCAAAGCCATTGAGGGGTATAACTATGAGAGCTGAAGCCCCTGAACTTTGGAGAATGGCTTGATCAAGATTGAACAAGACTGGAGCTACTTCGTGGTCAAGAGGAACCTTTGCCAAGGAAGAAACAACTGAAGAGACTGAAGGATAGGACTGACCCTTGCTGTGTGTTCTGGGGCGGGCCTGCAGTTTGCTTTTTTAATCAAGGAAAGGCTAAAGGGACTTTGCTGTGTGCTGTGTCCCCCTGCTTGAAAGGACTTTGCTGTGCTGTGTCCTGAAGTAACTTATCCCCAAGGGCCCGAGGTGAGCTGGCTCCCTGTTGCGGAAACTCAGGAACACAAACGTTTCCAGGAGAGTCTCAGCGACACTGTGTGCGTGTGCTTGTTGCAGCCTGAGACCCTCGTAAGACTTGCCCTGTGATCGTGGGCACCTGGAGTCCAAGCGAGGATCAGTGACGCTGTGTGCGTGTCCTTTTTGCAGCCTGAACCCTTTGTGAGGAGTGTCCAGTTATCGTGTGCACCCGAATCCAAGTGAGTCTCATCGACGCTGTGTGCGTGTGCTTTGTGCAGCGTGAGACCTTCGTGAGGATTGCCTTGTTATCGTGCACACCCGGAATCCAAGTGAGTCTCATCGACGCTGTGTGCGTGTGCTTTGTGCAGCGTGAGACCTTCGTGAGGATTGCCTTGTTATCGTGCACCCGGAGTCCAAGTGAGTCTCATCAACGCTGTGTGCGTGTGCTTTGTGCAGCGTGAGACCTTTGTGAGGATTGCCTTGTTAACGTGCACCCGGAGTTAAAGTGAGTCTCAGCGACGCTGTGCGCGTGTTCTTCGTGCAGCCTGAGACCTTCGTGTGGAGTGCCCGGTGATCGTGCACCCGAAGCTCAAGGGAGTCTCAGCGACGCTGTGTGCGTGTGCCCTGGGCAGCCTGAGATCTTCGTAGCAGTAGCGGCCCGGACCGGCAGCCTCGGAGGAGCTGAGCCGCCGGCCCGAGCCCGCCGTTGCCCATTCACAAAGATTGCATCGGAGGCCCAAGTCGTTGGACGAGGAGAGGAGAGTGAGTTCGCGCCCCCCAGGTAACGTGTGTCGACTCCTGGGGTGGGGTGCGGGCTCGGAGGGAGACGCTCTTGGCCTCTCTCTCAGTCCAGCAGCGCGAGCCTTGCTCCGGCTCGTACCGCGGCCGGTATTGCCAAGGGAGTGGCAGTACCAGGGCCGGAGTGCGGAGCTGCACTTTTTGTTACACCATACCCGTGTTGGGGGCAACTGTTGACAGAGGCTGACTGCGAGTCAGAAGGAGTGGCGGAGAGACCGCCTAAGGCACCGTGATCGGTGCCGGAGTGTATTACGCATTATCTTATTTCTGCATAATGAACTACCTGATTGTCGTATTACACATTGCATCATTTCTGCATAACGAACTACCTGATTGTCGTATGATGCATTGCATTGTTTCTGCATAACGAACTTCCTGATTAGCGTATTACGCATTGCATTATTCCTGCATAACGAACAACCTGATTAGTGTATTACGCATTGCCTTATTTCTGCATAACAACGTACCTGATTGTTGTATTACGCATTGCATTATTTCTACATTGCAAGTGCCTGATTGTTGCGTTACGCATTGCATTATTTTTACATTGCACAAGTGCCTGATTCTAGCATTACGAACTGCATAACATGGTATTAGGATTACAGTGGAATGTTTAGAAGTGCTCATTAATATCGTCAGAACTTACAAGGGCTGGCTGGTCCAGCCAGGAGAAATATTACACATACTCATATGTTGGATTTATATTGTGTGGTATTATCGTATATCTTTTTATATAAAACTTATACTCGTTTTTATAAAACTCGTGTGGAGTCTATTTGTGGTGTCATCATTGGGTTGCTGTGAGTGTGGTTGCAAATACTTTACACATTTGCCTTGAAGATAAGCCTGGCTGCTTGTGCCAAGCTACCAAGGGGGTGAGTGGGGGCTATCTCAGAAGTTGACCTTCCTTTCCCTGACATGGAAACGCAGGTCCCTATTTGGCCTAAGGTACCTACCTCAGCCAACCAGGGATCCCGGGTCTAACAGTATCTAAGTTGAATCAAAGTGACTTGGCATTGTGTTATAGTTGGGATTCGAAGCGGTCAAGGTTCATGTCATTGAGCCAGATTTGGACTGTAGCTGGTATTTTATGCTTGGAAAATAACAAGAATTCTCTCATGGTTAGGTTGAGATTCAGGTAGGCGCTTGACATCCAGGTCTGGATGATGTACAAGCAGTGCTTGAGGCATTGGATGCCTAAAGAATAGGAGAATTTCAAGTAGAGTTGTGTAACTTTGGCATACTGGTGAATCTTGATGGTGTTATCTGAGAGTACCAAGCAGCTGCATGTATAGGCTAAAGATATTAAGAGATAGTATTCAGGGTACTCCACTGGTGATATGGATTTTTTATGACCTGGATGTGCCCATGTAAATAAACTGGTGTTGGTTGGAAAGGCATGAGGAGAGCCAGTGAAGGTCAGTGCTGGTGAATCGCATTCAAGCCTACAGGGTGTTTGTGAGGGTGGGATGTCATCTGTGTTAAAGGTTGTTCAGAGGTCCAGCAATATCAGGAGGAGCTTTGTTGAAGAGCAATAGGAAGACATCATCTTCATAGGAAGTGGCTTTGAGGGATATGAGTATGTCAGCGAGATGTGAGAGAGATAGGGGCTTTGTAGGCTGACCATTGAGGAATTCTACAGGAAGGGGGGGATATTAGAATTGAAGCAGTTTTTGTGTCATCGATGTGCTGTTGGATCATCTGTTTTTTTTCATGGAAGAGGAGGTTATTGGCATTGATTTTGTTCTGTGGAGTGAGGAATAGGTGGGTCCGGCAGAAGGTTGATTGTCTTGAAATGGCTTCTGCTTCTTTGGTGACTTGATTTATCACGCTGGTGTGGTACTGTGCTTTGGCTTTGTAATGATCTCTCTGAATGTTGAGCAGAGGTACTTCAGTATCAAGTGGTCCTCAGTAGTTCTATTTTTCTTCCATTTTCTTTCCTGTCTGCAGATCGTTTATTGGTGACACGGTCTTTAGAGTACTCAGGTGCTGAATGCTTTGGCTTTCACTTGCGAGTTGTAATTGGGGCTTGCATGTGTACATGGGGCCTTATTCACAAACGTAAGTTTACACTTGTGGTGTGAGTTTACTATTTTTTTGGTATTCACAAACTACAAGTGTAGTTTTACTTGTAGTATTTTTACAACTACAGAGACTGTGTTATCATTTTGTTTGTGAAGTTCTCCGCAGTTGTAAAGAAACTACACATATATCTACACTCCTAGTTTGTGTATAGCAAAAAAATAGTAAACTTACACCAAATGTGAATATGGTCCATAGTGTTCCAAAATCATTATTAAAATTGTTTAGAAGGGTCTTGGCATTAGATGTGGAATTAATACAGTGAGAGATTAGTACACTGAGAAGTTTGTGAAGGATCTGAAGGTTTGGTCTTCTCTTTTTTGTTGAACTTGGCTTGATGGTAGGACACTAAGAATGGAGATAGGGATGGTAAAGTGGTTGGTACCTCCGAGGGTATGGGTGGTTTCCATTGGATTGTTGGTGATGTTGAGGATGTGGCCTTAGGAGTGTGTTGGTTGTGTCACATGCTGTACCATGTATAGGGAATTCTAAGACCTCCTGGTGTCGTGTCTGCATGGAGTTTCAGGTTTCATCCTGTGTCTAGCTTATTTCCATATATATTATCAGTCCTTAAGTTGAGCTGGTGGGTGCAAGGTGGGACTCACCAGCATTTATTTTGACTCATGAGACTTTGACCAAAAGCAAGAGAGAAAAACACACAAGGGTGAAAGGAGGAGGAAGAGAACAATGGAAAAAGGTGACAAAAGTGGTTAACAGGGATAAAAAAGAAAAGGGGCAGAAAGGGTCTGTGGTAGATTAAGGAGGCATTGGGTGGAATCAAGACTACTCAGCCTTGGTACTCAGCACAATGACATTCATTGTACTGTGGGCCACAGCCACCTGACCTTATCAATGATATCTTGTCACAGACTCATCCTGTCCGTGATCCTGAACAAGTAGCCTCATTCCACACAGTGAAATGTTTCCTCAGTGCCCCATGATCTGCCATTTTACCATCCATATCTATGACCAGCTATAATAAGCGCAAGGGATTCCAGAGTTCCTTGCCGTATTAACGCTAAAGGACAAATCCCAGACAGTATGGGATGGCTAAACAGGGGTATAACCTTTCATAGCCAAATTGCAAGGACTTTAACCATCACTTTAATATACACATTTATTAAAAGTGTCATCTTGTTGTTGGCAGAAAGTGAAGGATCCCAATTGGGTTTTGGAATTGGGGAAATCCTAGCCTAGTTAAATTCAGAGAACCCAGTCGTCCACTTCTGTGTACACCTTGCACAATAATTTCACTGTCTTTGCTTTGCTCAAGTTGTAATGTACTGGGAAACCAATCCTCTCCTGATGCCTTTCCTGTACTTGTGCTATCTATGGCTCCAGCTTTCTCTTATTCAGTGATATTACCACTAAGCAAGTGTCTACCACTTTCAGAAAGTTGATATGAAATACCCTGTTCCTATATTGTATCACTATTTTTAGAGTCATAAAGAGTTGTAAAGAATGAGGTGAAATAAGAACAAATCTTACAGGAGTTTGATACTAGGTCACTGCATTCTTTGTTTATAGATCAGATAGTGTATTGTGATTCCTGTAGCTTCAACTGCGCTGCTAACATTATGTCTGCTTTCGCCACATATTCATAAACTTCTTTGTCTAAAAGGCAAGAGTGCCTACTCCAATGAGTGGATAGCCAAAATATTAAGGTCGTATGCCAACTTTAAAAGTGTTCAAAAAAACATTACTGAAAGGGATGACTTGTATACAGAAGTGAGACGACTTATTGTGTCTTCTAGAAGCAATTGGGTGTAGTTGTCTTTCCTTTTGGTGAGAACTGAGTCTTGCATGGTCTCTCCCTTGACGTATTTCTCCCCCATCGCACATACAGTTGTTCAGAATCAAAGGAGTTTTCATTCTATTCCAGATATGACTCTAAGTAGGATCACATAGGCTCCGGTAGCTTATATCACGTCATGTTCATATGCCACATTTTCACAAGCAGTTTTGTCAGACTTAGATTGAGTCCCACCTCTATTCTTTTGTCATGGTCCAGTATGCTACCAGGCGTCTCTCCGTGGAGGAGATCGTTTGCAGTAGAGAAGCAGATGAAAGAAAAAATAAATACAGGGGGAGTACCATGGCCACAAGAGGAGAAGGTGTAGTCTTTTTCTCCTCGGGTGGATCAGCTGCTATGGTTCACGTGTTTGTCCCTCTTGTTGGTGGGGGATGGCCTGCCTGATTTGTGTAAAAATGAGTCTAGTATTTTTAGTGTCACCACGTATGATCACCTTCTTTCTCCAAAATGCTAGGGGCACTTGAGAGAGGTTAGGGAGGAAGTCACTTTTGTCCCCCACACGCGCGTACACAGAGACAATCAGTAGTATCATGGCCTGCAATTTCAGTTTCAGAAAGACATAGCATCCGTATGCATAAGTTCAGGATTTTGTAACACAGACCAGCAGTGTCCTCCTAATCAAAATCAATACCTCTACTTTCCTTTGTGGTATTGATGTTGACTGTTTGCGGAAGGAAGTTTGTGGCTAACTTGCAAACACAACTTTGAACCCAAACCTGCTTCCACTTTTCGCATTTTTTTGATGACAGATGTATTTCATGTAGTAAGGTGTTTTCCTCTTAGGAAGTTATGGACTTTTTTTATCTTCATGAAGAGCGTTATTTCATTGATACTGAGGAAACTAGGGTCAAGTCATTGCACATCGAGAGGGTGTAGCCAGAGTTTAGCAGTAGGTAAAGGACATATATTTCACCTAAGGTTGTGTTGTCAGCAATATTAAGTTTGCTCAGATGAGCCTGGGCCCCCATGTGGCAACTATGTTTGTGGGGGATGTTAAGTGGTATCAATAATATACATATAAAGGGTATACAGTAGGTGTTATACAATACAAGGGTACCCCCCACAGATAATTTGAGCTAGAATTCACAGTGGGTCAATAGTGGGATGAAGTGTATGAGTATATGTGCCTGTATTATGCCCAGTAGATATATCCACTGAAGTTAGGCAAAATCAACTTAACTGTATTGGATGAAGTGTAGAAACTTGAAAATGGAGCAAAAGTGCAGCTTAGTCTGATTGATAAACTATAGACAGGTAAACTGAAGACCAAATGCCTGGTGGATGTGGCCCATGCATAGTCACTCCTGTTAAAGGAGTCATTGACCAAACATTTTGATACAGAGATGGAAGTAAAGAAACTCCAATTTCCAATAAGAAATGTTGATAAACATGTCTTCAATAGGCTAAATCAGAACTTCAAACATTGATTAGGTCAACATGATACAGAGTGCAGACACACTTTGAAATAATCAAACCTGGAACAAAACATTTTCACAAGTCTGTCAGGATATACCATCTCAATTCAATCTTGCCTGCTAATTTGCAGCTAAGGGGAGCTCTGCAATTGTTCCTAAGAGTGATCTGGTCAACATGTTATCCACTGGGGTCAGTTTGCTTGTGATGAGGCCATTAGTGATGGTTTTCCAGGAAAATTTGAAAAATTCCTCAACATCTTCAGGGTATGGAAGCATGAGGCGATGATGGCATTGACTTGGGCTGTCATGTTGAGTTTGCTGTTGATGATGATCCCGAGGTTCTTGCCGTGGATGGTGAGGATGGGTGTCAGCTATAGTTCTGTTGGCCACCAAGTAGAGCCCCACGGGTCAGTGATGTGCTCTTCCCGAAGATCATGATTTCGATCTTGTCAGTGTTCAGCTTTAGACATTTGCTCTTCATCCAGTGGGCGATTAATGTCATGCAGGCATTGAACTTGATCTTGGTACTGGTCGTCTTGCCAGTGAGGGAGAGAATGAGTTCCATTGTTGTCGATGTAGGAGAGGACATTGCTATCGTGAGAGCTGATGATGCTGGCTAGAGGGATCATGTAGGGATCAGGTAGGATCCTCGCGGAACTCTGCAGATGAGGTCACGGATGTCTGAGGTGTACGGTGCCAGGCTGACTGAGTAGGTTCTTCCAGTCAGGAAGGACCAGATCCATCAGAGTGCATGTCTTTGGACTCTGATGTCATGGAGGCATTAGATAAGGATGGGGTGGGATACTGTGTCTAATGCTGCGAAGAGGTCCAGGAGGATGAGGGCTGCCATGTCTTCTCTGTCAAAAGTCATGTAATTGTCATCTATGGCAGCAATGAGGGCAGTTTCTGGGCTTTGGTTGGGTCTGAAATCAGACTGGGTGGTCTTGAGGTAATTGGTGAGGTGCTTGTTGATGATTTTCTTTAAGACTTTGGGCGGGAATAGTAGCAGGGAGATTGGTCTGTAGATGACCAGCATTGAAGGGTCCTCAGAGGGTTTCTTCAGCAATGGGAGGACAGTTGAGTGTTTCCAAGCATCTGGGAAGGTCACAGAATATATGGAGGCATTCAGCATGATGTGAGCATGGCGCTGATGAGTTGCAGTCCACTGTAGTAAGCATGGAGGGGGAAGGGGTCTGATAGGGCCCATGAGTGAATGGACATCATGGTGGTGGTGGTTTCTTCTGGGGGGATGACAGGCCATGTGGTTAGCATTGGTTCTTTGGATAAGATCAGGAGGCGTTTGGTGAGGTCTGTTTGGTCTGGTTGTGGGCCGAAGTTGCTGTAAATGGCAGTGATTTTGTTGCTGAAGAATTGAGAGATATTTTTGCAAAAGTCGCAACATGGTAGTGGCAGGATGGGGGAGGACCAGGGTTCCTGGCGCTGAGCATGGTCCAAGTTCAGAGAGGTTTGACTTTGGCATCCATGATGTGGCAAGTATGTCCTGGGAGGGGAGAGGAGAGATCTCCCTTCTGGTGAAGATGAATGAGTGGAAATCCAGTGATGTAAGTTCCTGTGCAGATGGATGATGGTAATCACTACTCTTGCTTGGCTTCTTTAAAAGATAGATTTGGTGGGAACCTAGTAATGTCACTTTCTGTGCAGAGGAATGATGGGAAGTCCAGTGGCCTCTCCCTGTGCAGATGCATGATTGGAAAACCAGTAATGTAACTTCTTGTACAGATGGATGATGGGAAATCCAGTGATGTCAGTTCCTGTGCAGATGGATGATGGGAAGTCCAGTGAAGTTACTCCCTGTGCAGATGAATGTTGGGCCTGGGGTTACATGTAGGTGTTCAGTCATTTGCAATATGCCACTCATCTATTGAGGTAGTCAGGCGGCATAGTCAGGTGACCCCCAACTTCCCCAACGACTTGCTGAGAGAGGTCCAGTATTTGACATTAGGGGGCTGCTTTCCAGGTGGCAACATGCAACTACTTTATCATGAAAATCATCTTGGAAGCAGATTGGCAAGAAAAGCACCACCTAGCCAGCTTTGGCACTGACATTATCCTGGAGAATAATAAATATTTAAGAATAGGACCACTTTCATCAGTGTTTGCTTACAGGGCACCATGTAAGTTAGTCTGTCTTCCCATTGTAGCCAGATAGCAGAGGTATTACTTTTGCCATTAGAATATAACTAAGAAGGCTGCCTTCTTGAGTACATTATAGTCCCCTTTTTATGCTCAAGATGACCCATTCCAAGATGGTGCCAACAATAATTAGTTCTGTGAGGTCTACTTCACAGAGTTTCCATATGTGTTCTTGACTGGTTTACTGTTTTTCAAGCTTCATTTCTCAGGAAACAGCACCACCACTACCGGCATTTGTAGCTCTCCCCTTTTGTGCCGATGATGATACGCAGCCATGCATTTCTCTCCACCTGTCTGCCGAGAGCTCTGTCGACATTGGTAAGTTGATCTAAGAGTAGCACCGGTGATGGGATACAGAGACAACAAAATCCACCCCCCTCTTCAGAACCTGGGGTGTCAGTCATTCACAGTTTGGCATAAGCCTAGATACCCCAAATGAGATTGGGGGTACCTTCAAGGCAAAGGGTAAGTTCCGAAAGACTGCATGGATGGCAGATCCCTGCAGCTATTAACTACAAGGACAACAGGTGTATAAAATTGCAATCTCCACCTCCAGATAAATATTTAGCAGGGACTAATTTGAGCCCATTTTCTTCACAGTGATACGGTTCTGAAGAGGACACCAAAATCCAGACACCCCCCCCGGGAAGGTCAAACATGTTGACATGATTTGATAAAGCATGTCCTGTAAAAATACCCTAAAGAACTCAAACAAGCAAATAACAGACATAATAATTTGCTGTCCATCACAGTGCTTGTTTTAATAAAAAGAGTACTGCTTTAATCTCAGAGCAAAAAGAAGAATTGCACATGCTTATGGGGTTCTATAAAGAATACTAAGGAGCTGTTGCAAAGTTCTACAGGAATCTCACACTGTACTGTAGAGTTCCAGCAGCTAAAATGATCATAAGCAGGAATCAAGCACAGATGTGAGCTCACAAATATACAGCAACTAATTTGTTCAGTAACCTGGCAGCCAGTTCATACTGTATCGTGTTCAAAACAAATTCTTGATGACAACTGGTAAATTCACTAACATGGACAAATATGTTTCTGAGGCAGGACACAGTCTCTCAGTTTCTAGATTCAGGCCCTTTGATTTCGGAGACTGGCTGCCAGACTCACATAAGTACTTAACATACTCTGCAGAGCCTTCCCTTCATTGGTCAAGAAGAACTTGGACCTTGAATGAAGTGGAATTGTTTGGGTCCCATCTTTATAATGATTTCACAGACCAGGGATGTTGATGCACTGTTCAAAGTCAAGGAATCAGTTTGTGGTGGTTGCTTGTCAATTTTCATTCTGTAGTTGCAGTACAGACACAGTCTTTGTGCATGGGATGGCTCCCCCAGAGGTAGTTATGATGCTGGCTCCAAGAGAGAGTAGCCAAAATATGAGCAGAATGAATAATGAATGTGAATCCTCTGCACATAGCTATCATCAGCCTCCCTGAAGTGGAACTCGGGGAGTAACAGAATAGGTCTAGAATCTTCCCTCCCTCTAACAACAGAATCTGCTGACTTACCCTCATTCCTCTTCCATTAACCAAATGGCACGGGGTGCATTCTGTGGGGAGCTGGTTTCACTGGTTTCCTGCACCAGCTTTCACCTTTGCCTGGCTTCGGATTCCTTTTCCCTCCTGCTGGGGCACAGATGTCTATGTCTCCCCCAGCTGATCTTCATAGGGTCCAAGGGGGCTAGCACCACTGGCCCTGGTGAGGCCCATCTAGTTCTGGAATACAGCTGCAGACAGGGGGCCTGATTTAGATCTTGGCGGACGGTTTACTCTGTCACAACCATAACGGATATCTCGTCCGCTGAAATATAAATCCCATAGTATATAATATAGTATCTCACCGTTGTAACGGAGCCCGAACTGCCAAGCCATGTCTTCCCTAGACCGGAAACAAGCATCCTGGGACCGGTTTCTGGCTATTCAGCCGTCATCAGCCAGGCTAGCTTGAATCCAGTGGCAAAGTGAGCAAGGGACCCACGTCTGGGCATACTCTGCCAACTTAGGGCGAACAAAGCAATACCAAAGGGGATGATGCCACTGGATTCAAGATAGCCTGGCTGATGATGGTTTTGAACCCGAAACCGGTCCCAGGATGCTTGTTTCCGGTCCAGGGAAGACATGGCTTGGCAGTTCGGGCTGGACTGTTCCCATGAGGCACAGGGTCAGACTGATTTGCATATGGCCTTGTCTGAACTGGGGTGGTGGAGTGAGCTAAAGAATGATGATGGATTAAACCCAGATCAGTTGACTGGGGGTGAGTGTTTGATTTGCTCTAACGCTCCGTCCATCATCCCCTTTGGTATCGCTTTGTTCGCCCTAAGTTGGCAGGGTATGCCCAGACGTGGGTCCCTTGCTCACTTTGCCACTGGATTCAAGATAGCCTGGCTGATGAGGGTTTTGAACCCGAAACCGGTCCCAGGATGCTTGTTTCCGGTCCAGGGAAGACATGGCTTGGTAGTTCGGGCTGGACTGTTCCCATGAGGCACAGGGTCAGACTGATTTGCATATGGCCATGTCTGAACTGGGGTGGTGGAGTGAGCTAAAGAATGATGATGGATTAAACCCAGATCAGTTGACTGGGGGTGAGTGTTTGATTTGCTCTAACGCTCCGTCCATCATCCCCTTTGGTATCGCTTTGTTTGCCCTAAGTTGGCAGGGTATGCCCAGACGTGGGTCCCTTGCTCACTTTGCCACTGGATTCAAGATAGCCTGGCTGATGAGGGTTTTAAACCCGAAACCGGTCCCAGGATGCTTGTTTCCGGTCAAGGGAAGACATGGCTTGGCAGTTCGGGCTGGACTGTTCCCATGAGGCACAGGGTCAGACTGATTTGCATATGGCCATGTCTGAACTGGGGTGGTGGAGTGAGCTAAAGAATGATGATGGATTAAACCCAGATCAGTTGACTGGGGGTGAGTGTTTGATTTGCTCTAACGCTCCGTCCATCATCCCCTTTGGTATCGCTTTGTTCGTCCTAAGTTGGCAGGGTATGCCCAGACGTTGGTCCCTTGCTCACTTTGCCACTGGATTCAAGATAGCCTGGCTGATGAGGGTTTTGAACCCGAAACCGGTCCCAGGATGCTTGTTTCTCGTCAAGGGAAGACATGGCTTGGCAGTTCGGGCTGGACTGTTCTCATGAGACATAGGGGCAGACTGATTTGCATATGGCCATGTCTGAACTGGGGTGGTGTAGTGAGCTAAATAATGATGATGGATTAAACCCAGATCAGTTGACTGGGGGTGAGTGTTTGATTTGCTCTAACGCTCCGTCCATCATCCCCTTTGGTATCGCAGAGGCAGGGTGCAGCATATTTGAAAAGTAGGATATGTACTTTTAAGATTTACATGTGCAGGTAGTGAAAAACACTTAGATTCCTTTTTCGGCACTGGAAAGCCTACATCTCCCATAGGATAACATTGGAGTTACCTTATTACTTTTAATAAGCTGTGATTTCCAAATGGGAGCAGGTAACCAGTTCATGTTAGGTGTCTTTTGGATTGTAATGAAAGTTCCTAACATGATGAAGTTGGATTTTGAAGTACAATTTTGTAAATGCCACTTTTAGAAAGTTGGCATTTTCATGCCTTAGCAATTTAGGGACTGCAGCCTGTCTGTGGGTCACATGACTGAGTGTAGTTGACAGTTTAAATTTGTGTATTCCTCCTAGACAGACACACACAATACAGAGCTTAGGTATGCCTGGATGGGCCATTACTGGCAGGATGGGGGGGAGCTGGCACAGCCCCACTTGAATAGACTGTGTCCTGCCCCCACATAGAGGGCTGCATACCCCCTGAAATTAGTCTGGAGCCAGGACAGGAAAGGCAGGACGCCTGGGACTTCAAAGAAAATTTCTAGAAGCTTCTCCCACCTTCCAGAGGAAGGGCAGAGGTACAAATATTGGATCTCAGATACCACCTCTTCAATACACTTCTGGACCTGTAGATATTCTGAAAGGAAGAACGATTACTGTGCTGTTGATAGGACTGGCACTCTACCGGGCTGATGCTCTAAAGGACTGATGCCTTGCTGTGCTGACCTGCTGCCCTCTTGCCTGGGCAAGAAGGACTGGACCTGTATCTGTTCAACCCAGGACCCCAGAGTGACTCCAAGAGGTATTTGGCTGGCTTCCTTACTTCAGCCTCAGGAACAGAGGGCTCACAAAACTGGGAGCACAGCACCTACCCTACTAAGTGGTGCCACCACAGTCCTGGACCCTTGGAAGTGGGCCTAAGGTGCTCTGCCAGACTCTGTGGACCCAGCAGAACCAACACATCTCCTCTGCTGCGTGGTGTAACCCTGAGCAGGACTGATGCATTGCCGCTGCTGCCTGGATCACACCTGTTGCAAAGACCTGTATTGCCTTTGCAGCCCGTGGCCTTTTCGGAACCAGCACTGCACGATGCAAGTTCGGCACAGGTCCTTACATCCCTCGCCAATGGTAGCCTCGACGACGTTTCCAGACTCCGCATCATAGCCTTGCAGCTCCTCGGAACCGACACATCTCCCCGACTGCACAACTCATCACTCTGCAAGCCAGGATTTAAGGTACTGTGTTCAGCAGGCCTAAATGATTCCCTGTAGCCGGCCTGCGCTTCATCGCAGTCAGCCTGAACTTGTGATTTTGTCCTGGTCCGGCCAGACCAGATATCCACATTTGGCGCTTTCATTTGGTCTTGTTTTAATAATTAAAAATTGATCTAGTTTTCTGTGAGTGGGATCCTTTTGCGGTGTGATTTCACTGTGTTACTGTTTCAAGTGTTGCGCAAATACTATACTATACACATTGCCTCTAAGTTAAGCCTAATTGCTCTTTACGAAGCTGCCAGAGGGTTGAGCACAGGTTAATTTAGTGTTTGCTGGTGCCTCACTCTGACAAGCATTGTGGCTGTTCCTTGAGCAGAGCTCACATCCCAGTCAAGAAACAGCCCAATGAAGGTCCTACTTTAAACTCCCAAACATCAAGAAATGTCTTTTCCCACATGTTAGCAGGAGAGCATTGTATGGCCAACATGCAGATTTGCTTTGAACTGAGCATATGAATGTCAAAAATGCGGTTTGATACTATATATAAAGTCACAATATTATTATTATTATTATTATTATTAATATTATTTGCCCCAAGAGCACGTGTACATTAATTTATTTCATTCAGAAGCTTCACTTTCTTTGTTTTCCACATATTTTGCATTAAACTGTTAGTTGTACAATATGTTTCCCTTTATTTACTGAGTACATAAATGGCAAAACATGCTGTGTGATACGTTATATATGAAACCAAATTATCATTAATATTAGTATTAGTAGTAGTATTATTTTTATGATATGTCGGCCAAAGAGCATGTGTACATTAAATAATTAATTACACTCAGAAGCTGAGCTTACTACATACTTTATCCACATCTTTTGCAGTGAGCTGTTAGCTGTAGAATATGTTGGTAATATCACAAGCATTGAACCATGCTGTGGATCCTTTAAAGGTAAGCATAATTGCATTAGAGTATAGTCTAATTTATATCTGGCCTCCCCATTGGAATTGTATTATGACATATACAATATTACAGTATTTACATGCTATTTCTTTTCATGATATGATTCTTCTACATTAATTTTTTGTGATGGTCAAATTTAGGAACTAATTGACAAATAGACAGCAGAAAACAAGTGAAAGTCAAGCCTGCATAATACATTGAGTTGAATGGTACGTGGGTGGAAAGAGAACGAAGACACGGTTGTCTGTTAAGACACCAACATTGTTTTATTGCCATGAACTGACTTGTAATTGATATTCATTTAGCTTTCAAAGTCAATGCAAGTGTCGAGACAGAAGAGGTTTCAAAATAGTCTACATATTATAATGTTGTATTCTATGGTTGTCCACTTCCAGTAATGAAATCTCTGCATTTAACTTTATTTTGTAAAGCTATTGCAGCAGTACATATGTCCACCTAGCTATGGGGTGTCAAAATCATATGTCTCCGACTTGAAAAGAAATATGACTTTACTTTTAATTGCTTTTATTGTCATTTAACACAAACACAGTCCAGAAGCCGAGGAGGGCATACTCACCTGAACAGTCCTACTAACTGGATCCACTGCATAACTTTCCATTGGATACCCCCTGTCCCGCTTCCTCTTCTTCCCCGAGCCTCCATCTCATGGTACCACAGATTGTGTCAAGTACTCCTGTCCCGGTAATATGAGTTTTAAGTAAGCCTGGGCGTAGTTCGCGAAGTAGCGCTACGCGAAGCTACGCAAAGTGCAGTGCGTAGTGCACTGTTCGCAATGATTGCACAGTGCCGGATGCTTGCCCGCACTGTGCAATCATTGAAAACGGCATCTTGCACAGTGCGAGCTGTCTTTTACTGCCGCTCGAGTAGATTTTTACTCGAGCGGCAGCTTTCTCAACGCGGACTGGTAGTTTCTCATCGCGAGCGGTCGCGAGCATACGCGACCACTCGCAATGAGAAACCTGACCTCCCCGCGTTGAGAATCTCGCCGGGAGGTTTATTTTCCACGCTCGCGATCGGCAACTTGATGTTGCTGATCGCGAACGAGGAAAAAGTCTCGCCGGGATGTCATTTTGCTTGCTCGCGGTCGCCAACTTGACGTTGAGGACCGCGAGCAAGCAAAAATGACCGCTGCACTACGCTACGCGTGTTTGCACTGTGCTACGTGCAATTCGCGTTGTGCAAACTACGCGAGCGTAGCGTAGTGCTTTGCCCAGGGTTAGTTTAAAGCATAACTGTACTTGACAGTACCACAATATTTAAGGGTTTGCTGCAAATAAGTAAGAACCAAGAATCAAGTGAAATGTATGTAGTGATGGTAGCCCTAAGGGAAAGTATCATCATCATGGACAGTTATTTATTTAACGAGGAGGTTGACCTACAGAGAAGTCTTTACCAAGTTGAAATATGGGCTTTGTTTTCTGAAAAGGGAATTAGATGTTCTAGTCAATACGTTTGCTCTAGTGATTGGAATTATTTGCTGCAGTGTAGCAGAATTTAATGATAGGCATTTCAAAGTTAGAAGAGGTATGGTGTGTCTAACTTCCTAATACAGCTCGCGTGACACATGAATGAATAAAGTGAACAACAAATTTAGAATAGGGAGATGTACCCTTTGCTTGAGTCTTAAGATATATAAATAATTTACATCTGGATTTTAATTGCATTTCTTAATTTTGTAATCTGAAGAAGGTAGTGCATAAAAGATTGGGCAAAGTTGAACAGCAATGCGTCGATTAGCAGTGCCTTATAATTTTGCGACCCCTGCAGAAATACCTCATAATGACAGGGTGTGCAGAGTTTACAGCACCATGTATTTACCTGGCGCGATAACGTCAATGTTCCCAGACCTTTCTTCAGATAGACATTGGCAGGTCAAATCTATCAATGTTTACTGGGGGAAAATGGCCGGTAAATATCGTGATATGCAGATTTTTATGTAAAAGCTGCATGATATGAATCGTTTTGAAGTACATCAGCTCAGAAATGGAGTAATTAATTAACTCCGATAAATACTGATGTCCAGGCTATGACAAAATATGACTCACACAATGCAGAGATGTATTAAATCAGTTCTCAGGACAAAGGACATGGTTCCATGTGGTACATCTGCCTAACATAGGTAGAGACATCACTGAGCAGAGTCCTTACCGTGTACAACCCATACTGATTAGTACTCTAATTTAATTGCCATACTGCAGCCAAGACACCTTGATACCTGCAAATGTCAAAATGGTGCGTCTAAAAATGAGCTGAACTCAGAATGCTGTTTCTATCCCTCCAGCACTTCTCAACTCCCAAGTGAGTTGTGATAAATGTATATTAATTAGTAATGTAAGTTTGCGTATGGCATTGTGTCTGTCTTCAAAACATGTTATTTATTGTTTATTTATTTATTATGAAATTGGGAACTTGTGATCATTCAGTGTTTACTGTGCGACTACAATACTTGTTAGAGAGTATAATGTAGATTTTCCACAGCCTGGTGGGGAGATCATCTGAATTTTAACAAAGACGCGGTGGCTAATATTATGCAATACCTCCTTGTTTGCTCCATTCAAAGCAGCCACTTAATTTAATTTAGAACACCTAATCATTCCAATACAATATAAAAACACTGAACGTATATAGACATCTGCCTTCTTAATCTGGCTGCAAACAAACAGAAAATCTGAATATCCAAGAAAAGTACATAGGGACTTCCATGCATGATCTGTCTGATCTCCAAACCCACCTTTCAGCACCCTTGCCAAAACTAAACTTGACTTGCAATTAAAATATACCACATATATGTTCAATGGGGTGGCTAAATCTGGAAGGGATAATATTAGCCTCCATATTTGTGATAAAATCCAGATTTTCTGCCCACCATTCTCTGGAAAATTTACATTTATGGGAAGACATGGAGGCTAACATTATGAAAGTGTAAAGCCTTGCAACCAAACACTGTGCAGTACTCTCCACTGGCTTAAAGTAAAACTTTCTAACCACAGAATCATTTGACCAGTCTGCAAAAGAAAGGTGAGTCTATGCCTCCCATCATGAAAGCCTTTGAAGTTGAAGCTCTGCGAATGAGTTCCAAAAATACTCTTCATCCATCTAGCTAGAGTATACTGTGGAACAGCATTATGGATATTTATTTGAAAGTAGCATTTGCATTACACCCATTGGCCTTATCATTTTTGTTTGCTCTTCATAAACCTAAAGACACCCCACCACACATAATGTCATATTCTCCTCAAAATATGGGTAGGAAATAGTGGTAGATAGGGTTTTTGTTTGTCTCAACCAATAGAAACACACTCCCTCTGGTGTAAAATCCTACTCCACACATCCAAAGTCCTCACATGAGATGCCCTCTGAAATTACACCAAAGTCAAGAGCATAGTTCATGTCAGTGATCTCTACGGAAGAGCCATCGCCACTACTGACTTGTTCCTTCTGTACACCATCAAAGTTACTCTTGCTATGAGGGCTGAGAGCTCCCTAATCCTTGAGAGATGCATCTATTCCTACATACTCCAGATCCGGACACCTTATTCCTGGTTGTGAAGAGATGCATAATCCCCTGGTTGAGGATGCATCGTGCAGCATAGGCGATGCAAGGTCTGGGTGTGGATATGCATCTTGCATCTGCAGTTCCGCAGGAGCTGCAAAGTATTATGTGATGTCCTAGCATGGTGATGTGTCCCTCAGAAGCAGTACTGAAAGGCTGCTTTGGGTGAAGCGATGTCCTTGTGTGGAGATGCGTTGCACAGCTGGAGTTTCGATGGGCTGTGATGGGCGATGTGAAGTTCTTGCTTCAGGGAAGTCCATGCAGCAGAGGCGATGCGTTGGTTCTGAGGGTGATGGGTCGAGCAGCAGAGGTGATGTGCCGGTTCTGTGGGAGCTGTGTGGGTTCTGCAGGAGGCGTGCCATGGAGAAGATGCGTCAGTTCTGCTGAATCCCCAAAATGGCTGGCAGAGCGCCTTCAGACCAACTTCCAAGGGTCCAAAACTGGGTAGCACCACCTGCGAGGGCAGGACTCACAGATAGCAGAGTCCAGGTCTTGGGTTCAAGATTGTTGGAGGTCTGGAATATCCCTGAGTCTTCGGATCAGAAGGCCAGCCAAATAGCCCTTAGAGTCACTCTGGAGTCCTGGGTTTAGAAATGCAGGTCCTGTGCTTCTCACCCAGGCAAGAGGACAGCAGGGCAACAGTTCAGCACACCAGGGCAGCAGTCCTTCAGATTAGCAGTCCAGCAGAGTGGCACTCCTTTCATCAGCACAGCAGTCCTTCCTCCTTGCAGAGTATCCATGGGTCCATAAGTGTACTGAAGAGGTGGTGTCTAAGGTCTAATATTTATTCTTGGTGCCCTTCACCTGGAAGGTGGGAGAAGCTTTAACATGGAGGAAGCTTCTAGAGGATTCCACCATCCTGAGGTGTCAGGAATCCCCTTCCTCCCTGCCCTGGTCCTCAGGCAGAGCCTTTGTGATGCACAAGTGTGGCAGGTGATAGCTCCTCCCCCTTGTTAACTCAAAAAGACCCACTCCAACAACACCTATCTTGCCTTTGTCTCACTGTCTGGGAGGATTACACAAAGACTAACTTCCAGCTACACCTAGTCATGTGAACCAGGATCAGGCTACAGGCACTAAATGAATAGGACAAGAAAATGCCAGCTTTCTAAAAGTGGCATTTTCAGAATTGCGAGCAAAAATCTGACTTCACCTTTTAAGAGGGCTTTTAATTACAATTCATTAGACACCAAACTCAATCTGTCTACCTGCTTCAAATTGAAAGTTGCAGCTTATTAAATGTAATAAGGTAACTCCAATTTTATCTTATGGGAGAGCTAGGCCCTGCAGTAGTAAAAAACACTAATTTAAGAGTACATGTCTAACTTTTCAAATACACTCCACCCTGCCCACTTGGCTGGTGAAGGCCTACCATAGGAGTGACCTATATGCATTAAAAAGGAAGGTTTGGACCTGGCAAAAGGTCTATTTTAAGAAGATATGTGACAGAATGGTTTATTTTGCCAGGTTGGCATGGCAGTTTAAAACTGTACACACATGCTGTGATGGCTGGCCTGAGAAACGTTTAAAGGGCTACCTAAGTGGGTTGCACAATCAGTGCTTGCAGAACCACTAGTAGCCTTTATTTTATAGGCACTGGACACATGCAGTACCACTTTACTAGCGATTTATAAGTAAATTAAATATGTGAATTGGGTGTAAGCCCAGATCAGTTGACTGGGGGTGAGTGTTTGCTTGGCTCAAACTGATTTGCATATGGCCATGTCTGAACTGGGGTGGTGGAGTGAGCTAAAGAATGATGATGGATTAAACCCAGATCAGTTGACTGGGGGTGAGTGTTTGATTGGCTCAAACGTTCCGTCCATCATCCCCTTTTGTATCGCTTTGTTCGCCCTAAGTTGGCGGGGGTATGCCCAGACGTGGGTCCCTTGCTCACTTTGCCACTGGATTCAAGCAAGCCTGGCTGATGACGGCTGGAATGCCAGAAACCGGTCCTAGGATGCTTGTTTCCGTTCCAGGGAAGACATGGCTTGGCAGTTCGGGCTGGACTGTTCCCATGAGGCACAGGGTCAGGCTGATTTGCATATGGCCATGTCTGAACTGGGGTGGTGGAGTGAGCTAAAGAATGATGATGGATTAAACCCAGATCAGTTGACTGGGGGTGAGTGTTTGATTGGCTCAAACGTTCCGTCCATCATCCCCTTTTGTATCGCTTTGTTCGCCCTAAGTTGGCGGGGGTATGCCCAGACGTGGGTCCCTTGCTCACTTTGCCACTGGATTCAAGCAAGCCTGGCTGATGACGGCTGGAATGCCAGAAACCGGTCCTAGGATGCTTGTTTCCGGTCCAGGGAAGACATGGCTTGGCAGTTCGGGCTGGACTGTTCCCATGAGGCACAGGGTCAGACTGATTTGCATATGGCCATGTCTGAACTGGGGTGGTGGAGTGAGCTAAAGAATGATGATGGATTAAACCCAGATCAGTTGACTAGGGGTGAGTGTTTGATTGGCTCAAACGTTCCGTCCATCATCCCCTTTTGTATCGCTTTGTTCGCCCTAAGTTGGCGGGGGTATGCCCAGACGTGGGTCCCTTGCTCACTTTGCCACTGGATTCAAGCAAGCCTGGCTGATGACGGCTGGAATGCCAGAAACCGGTCCTAGGATGCTTGTTTCCGGTCCAGGGAAGACATGGCTTGGCAGTTCGGGCTGGACTGTTCCCATGAGGCACAGGGTCAGACTGATTTGCATATGGCCATGTCTGAACTGGGGTGGTGGAGTGAGCTAAAGAATGATGATGGATTAAACCCAGATCAGTTGACTGGGGGTGAGTGTTTGATTGGCTCAAACGTTCCGTCCATCATCCCCTTTTGTATCGCTTTGTTCGCCCTAAGTTGGCGGGGGTATGCCCAGACGTGGGTCCCTTGCTCACTTTGCCACTGGATTCAAGCAAGCCTGGCTGATGACGGCTGGAATGCCAGAAACCGGTTCTAGGATGCTTGTTTCCGGTCCAGGGAAGACATGGCTTGGCAGTTCGGGCTGGACTGTTCCCATGAGGCACAGGGTCAGACTGATTTGCATATGGCCATGTCTGAACTGGGGTGGTGGAGTGAGCTAAAGAATGATGATGGATTAAACCCAGATCAGTTGACTGGGGGTGAGTGTTTGATTGGCTCAAACGTTCCGTCCATCATCCCCTTTTGTATAGCTTTCTAAAAGTGGCATTTTCAGAATTGCGAGCAAAAATCTGACTTCACCTTTTAAGAGGGCTTTTAATTACAATTCATTAGACACCAAACTCAATCTGTCTACCTGCTTCAAATTGAAAGTTGCAGCTTATTAAATGTAATAAGGTAACTCCAATTTTATCTTATGGGAGAGCTAGGCCCTGCAGTAGTAAAAAACACTAATTTAAGAGTACATGTCTAACTTTTCAAATACACTCCACCCTGCCCACTTGGCTGGTGAAGGCCTACCATAGGGGTGACCTATATGCATTAAAAAGGAAGGTTTGGACCTGGCAAAAGGTCTATTTTAAGAAGATATGTGACAGAATGTAAGCCATTTCTACCATGCTTTAAGAAGCGAACACAGCACTTTAGCACAGGTTATCAGATGGCTCATCTGCCATATAAAAGATTGCTGGTAATGGCCTGTTAGAAATTGGGTTTCTGGTTGGCAGAGATATACACCCTGTCCAAGCAGTAACCAAAATCCTAATCAGAGTAACTTAGATACACAACCTACATTAACCTGTGCTCACCCTCTGGTAGCTTGGCATAGAGCAATCAGGCTTAAATTAAGAAGAAATGTGTAAAATATTTGTGTACAACTTCAAACAGTAAGACAGTGAAAACAGCATACAAAAAGATACCACACCTAATTAGAAAAAATAGAGCTTAATTTATTAAACAAAACAAGACCAAAACAACAAAAATCCATTAAGTGGAACCAGAGTTATGAATTTATTTAAATATTAAAGTGAGAAGAGAGGAGCAGAGGAGGCGATGCGTCGACAATCTCTTCGGCTGTAGGTGATGCATCAGTTCCAGTCCGCGCAAGTCAGAGATGCCTTGTCATCGAACCTCAAGATGTAGGCGGTGCATCGCCGTCGAGCCATGCAAGTCGAGGATGCGTCCAGAACTGGAGGCAATGCGCTGCGCAGTCAGCAATGTGATTTCTTTGGTCCTTGTGGCAGCGGTGATGCATAGAGGGAGATGCGCCGGTTCCGTGCCACACAACAACAGTGATGGGTGGGTTTTTACTGGAGCAGCAATCTATACCCACTTTCAAGGGTCCATGACTGGATTGGCAACACTTGGCAGGACAAGACTCTCAGATGGGAGAGTCCAGGTACTGTAGGTGGATGATTTTAAGTCTTTGATGTCCCTGAGATTTCAAAAACAGGAGGCAGGCAGGCAAGCCCTCTGAATCACTTTGGTTCTGGGTTGGAGAGATGCAGTTCAAATTCTTCTCAATTCCAGGCAATAGGGCAGCAGGCAGTTGGTCAGAACAGCAGAGCAGATGTCCAGCAGAGTGATAGTCCTTTCAGCAGCACAGCAGTCCTTCTTCTTGGTAGAGTATCCACAGGTCCAGAAGTGTACTGAAGTAGTGTTTAGACCCGGTTGGGCCTTTGAAGTGGGAGAGACTTTAAGGAGAGGCCTCTGAAGTGCACAGAGTCACTGTCTTCCTGCACTGTCTCCAGGCTCACTACAGGGGGGTATTCAGCCCTTTGTGTGGGGACAGAACACATTCCAATGAGGTGTAGGTGTCAGCCCCTCTCTCCGATCCTGTTCAAGATGGCCCATCAGGATGTGGATGGCCCATCAGTCACATCTAAGCTCCTTTTCTATGTGGCTGTCTAGAGCGAATGCACAAAGCCCTGCTGTCATCCACCCCAGACATGTATTCAGAGACAGGCAGAAGGCACCAAATGGCTAAAGTTAGAAAATGCCAACTTTCTAAAAGTCGCATTTTCAGAATTGCAATTTAAAATCTAATTTCACTATAAGTTAGGATTTTAAATTGTAATTGCAGGGACACCCAACTTGGGGGTCCCATTGCTTCCCAATTCGAAATTACACTTATAAGAGGTAATAAGGTAATCCCAATGTTAACCTATGGGAGAGATAGGCCTTGCAGTAGTGAAAAATGGATGTAAGAGTTTTCCACTACCAGGACCAGTGTTCCCTTGAAGGCGCGCGCATGCACGCGCGCGCCCCTCGGTGCCACCGAGCGCGCAGTGCTGTGTGTGTGGCGCGAACACACATCCCCCGAGAGCATTCGCGCCGAGAAAAACGGGCATTTCCAAGTTGCAGTGAAGAGGCATTTAGCAAGCGCTCAGAGCACTTGCTAAATTTCTTTTGTTTTCTAGAGTGCGGCTGCGGGGCTCATTGTGTGCTTTTGTTTAAGTATTCATGTTATTTGCAGAGCCCGTCACGTGCTGCGATTAACACGAATGCTTTAAACAAAAGCACACAGCCGCACTCTAGAAAACAAAAGAAATGCAGCACCAAACACAGCGTGTGCTTTTAGAATCACCTAAAAGCACACGCTGTGTTTGTAGACTTGCTGCATTTCTTCTCTTAATAGAGCTGGGCTGCAGGGTGATTGTGTACCTTTTTTAAAGTTTTCATGTTAATTGCAGCTCATGACGGGCGCTGCCATTAACATGAAAACGTTAACAAAGGCACACAAAGTATTTTGGAAGTCAGTATTCCCGCACACCAACAACGATTCAGTTCTATTTCCCACTGGTGCTACTCACACACCAACATCTGTTGCCCAGATAGCATTAACAAATGAGGCTTCATAATGTAAGAGTGCATGTCCCATTTATTATTCATGTAGCTTTCCTTTTAAAGTGTGTGTAGAGTTATTTTACATGAATTACCTGAAGGTGATTGACCAACTAAAATTGTGAAAGAATAAGAATATGTTGACCTTTATCAGGCACTTCTTTGCCCCTGTCCCCCCACACTCAGATACTGAGCCCCATGCACTCAGTTGGCAATCCTGTGTGATAATCAACTGTGCAAACAAGTGACTGACAACCTGAGCCAGCAGAGAGTGTCTTCAAAGAGGGGCGAGCTGCGGATCATTGGGCTTTTGGTAGTGTGCGAGGCTGATTGCAGGATTGCACTTGGTTTAGATGGTGCTCCCCGAAATGCAGCACTGCAGGCCGTTTTCAGTGTGTGCTCTCCTCTGAGAAGGTGGCTGCGCAGCTTGGCTCTGTGGTTCATGCGATGGGCAGGGCTGCTGTAGGCGTGCATACACTAACCAGGTAAAATAATGTGCTCTGGGGTCAGTGACACCTAAAGAGGCCGTGTTCTAAAAGGTGCAAAGAAAAGCATGCTAAAATATATATCCACCCTGAACGGCCCAGCCATGCAAAATGTTCAATTCATTCAAATTACACTAATCTGACATGTTATTTGAACTGAAACATGGTTAAATAACCAGTCAGGCCCACACTTCTACGTCTCTTCGTGATGGCTATAAGACTGCAGCCATAAATCCTATCTGTGATGGAAATATTGTAGTTCTATTCAGGGATGATATCAGCTGCATGATAGTTAGCGCACAAGTTGGCATCTGATGAGTAGTTGAAAACGTGGAATTTGTAGTTTGTAGATGTCATACAGATATTAACTCTGAGCTGCCTTCTGGTCTAACATCCTCTGGGGGAATGCTGCTATAGACTTGATTTAGTTTTATGTGCGGCTGACTCAAAACCCTGCACAGAGGCATTGTCCCAGTCACAGATCGGATGGCACCAGTGGAGAATACCTATGGGAAGCCGGCTGTTCGTGGTGCTTTTAAGTGTGACCTAAGTACAGGGCCCCCGACCCATGCACACGTGACTGCAGCTTGCTGACTTTTAGTCAGCAACATTAACACTGAGCAGCCCATGCTGGCTATATGTCTAGGAGGCTGGGACGAAAGCGAATAGAGAGAGTGGAAACCGTGCGTCAGACCTGCTTCCCTTAACCCGCAAGCACAACAACCACTCAGCACTGCGCAATTCTGATAATAATGTTAGCTCTTCCAGTGGCTGCTGTTAGACCCCCATCATGGTGTGAATGTACAACCTGCTCAACCGCACAGAGCAGCAGGCACCAATGGGTCTGGCACTGACGAGAGGTGCCCCTTGTCTGCTCTGGCGGCGGGGGCAGCAGGCCCAGCAAAGAAAAATTAAGGTGCTGCCCATAGCCTCAGTGACTGCTTCAGGCCACTAGTCAAGCACTGCAGTGAATCTTATTGTTTATAACACCCCTCACAATATTAATGTTGCTGACTGAAAGTCAACAACCTGCTCAGTCACGTGTGCATGGGTCGGGGGCTCAATTCGTAGTGTGCTAAGAGACCACTGCCACGTGTTATGTGCAAGAACCTTAAAGGCCGAGCTCGGATTGAGTAGAGCCTGCCCAGTCACTGAGTCACTGTCAGCCGAGCGCGGAATGCAGCCTGAGGAGAGCAGCGAGCTTAGGCTCAGGCTGACATCGTAAATTAAAATTACATCTATTTTCAAGAACAGAAGCCGGTGGCATTACAGACCTCACTGTGAGCCGTCGGCTGTGACGACGAGTCTCCACCAGCCCTGTCCGGTCGCAGGGCATCATGAGGGAGGTGCAGGCAGCTACCGGCCACAGAACTCCTTAGAAACAACCGCGCCCGCTCCCCGGCCCGCGCAGCAAGTGTCCCGGCCTGGCCCACCCACTAGTAACTTGTCTTCTCTGCAAAGGCGCGGTGCTGCAGCCACGAGCGCAGCCTGGAAACGCAACCGGACACAGGCATGGATTTCATGTATACCTAGTATAAATGTAACACCAGGAGGGCAGAGCAGTGCACTGCACAGTGTAGTCCCACACAATCTGCGGCTGCCAGAGCAGCACGCGGTCTGTCATACTTTGCTCAGAGAGTGCAATAGCAGCGCTCCCGTTTCCAGCTTGTCAGCAACTTCACGGCGCTATAAATTCGTGACTTTTCATTTTAGTGTGGTGATGCGGATCACCACACTTGAATGCGTTAGTCCCACGCCTGATGCGTGATACTTGGCAGGGCTGCACATTTGCCCCGCGCTGCGCTCTATTAAGAGAAGAAATGCAGCAAGCCTACAAACGCGGCATGTGCTTTCAGTTGAAATAAGCTTAAAAGTGGAAGCACAAACCATTTGTCTCCGAGCCATGCAGCATCTGTCATCAGCACATCTCCTCCCTTTTTCCACAAGAGCAGTTCAAGCATGAATGGCAAAATATCCTAATTTGCAAATATTTCTATATAATTCTGGTTCTGCAATATTTACTGCATAATGCATCATCTGCTGCATAATTTGACGAATTTAACTAATAAATTCTTTGTAGCTCAAACGGATCAAATGTTACTAAAAAATTTGACTTGTGTTTCTGCGAAGTGGACGGCCCTTTTCAAAGGTTGACTGATCACCTTTGTCACTGCTGGATTTGTATGTTACACTGGTATTAATAAAGCAACATCTTTTCCAGAGACTATTAGCATGTGTAAATATGTAAAAATAATAAAGTATCACAAAATATACTTGTTAGACCTGGCACCATTGGCGTGGGTCTCCCTTCCATTTTTTACTGTTGCCTCCTGTGTTTTTGCTATGTTTTTGCTGGTCTAGATGCTTTGGGCACTTTGCCACTGCCGTTCAGTGCCAAAGTGCAAGTGCTCCCTTTATGAATTGATGTAATGGATTAGTGATTCCATGTGGCTGATTTGATTTACTTGTCAGACCCTAGTACAATGCACCATGTGTGCCAAGGGCCTGTAGATCAAATGCTGCTGGTGGGCTTGCAGCACTGATTGTGCCACCCACAGAAGCAGCTTGTAAAATGTGGCTCAGGCCTGCCATTGCAGAGCCTGTGTGCAGTCTGGGACTGCCATGTCGACTTGGCAAGTGCACACACTTGCCAGTCCCTAAACCTTACATTTTCTACATGTTAGTCACCCCTAAGGTAGGCCCAAGGTACACCTGTGGGCAGGGTGCATTGTATGTGAAAGGTAGGACATGCCCTGATGTGTGTGGCATGTCCTGATAGTGAAATACTGCCAATTTCGTTTTTCACTATTGCAAGGCTATCTGTTCCCATAGGCCAGAATGGGCAGTTAGTTTATAACATCTAATAAACATAACTGGCCCTAGGAACAAGATAGGAAAATAAAGTTTAGTATGCCTGAACTCAGACTGTTAAAGTGCATCTTTTGGTGTGGGTGATTTTTTCATTCTGTGTTTGAAAATACCACTTTTAGAAAGTGGGTATTTTCTTGCCTAACCATCCAGTATGCCTCGGCTAGGTTTGTGTATTGCATGTCTGGCTTGGGAGTGACAGGAGCTGGGAGAGGGCAGTGGCTCCGGCAGTCTGATGAGCCAGGGCTGGGCTGAATGGGACCTGGGTTGAATTTAGAGTAGGGGGAGAAGATTTCCTTTCACCTTCCTGGGCCAGGTCTGCTTTCAACAATGCTGTCTCCACCTCCTGCCAGGAAGCTGCACCAGTGAGGACAGAACTGGTTTTGGCTGGGTACAGACACTCTCTGCCTTCAGAGAACAAAGGATTTTGGTGTATAAAAAGGGGGACCCATAACCCAGACTTTTAGATCACTTCTGGGAAAACAAGAGGAACCTTTGCCAAGGAGAAGAGCCAGATAAGCTGAAGGAGGAATACTGCCCCTGTGCTGTTTGCTGTCTGGGGTTGGCCTGCAGTGGCTGCTTGCTGCCAAGGAAAGGAGAAGAAGGACTTTGCTGTTTGCTTTGTCACCTGCTTGAAGAAAAGATCTCCAAGGGCTTGAAACTGAGCTTGCCTCCTGTTCTGAAGTCTCAGGGACACAAAGACTTCACCACAAGCTCCCCTGAATTTCCTTGCTGGGGATTCTATCCTGCAAAGAGGTGCCTGCTGCTGTTTAGGACCTCTAGAGACTGTTTGTCGCTGGGAGCTGGAAGATCGACACAACGAGAAGAAGCGTGTCGCATCCGCACCGATTCCCGGCGCATCACCGAGTCACGGGGAAGAAGCATGCCGCATCCGCACTTGGTTCCGACACCTCGCCGAGCAACCAGGAAGAAGCGCGCCGCATCCACACCGGGTCCCGACGCATCGCCGCACCTGCTGTGCGGCTGCAAACGTGCACGCATCGTACCGGATCGTCGTATCGCATCGAGCCGCCATTTTGTCGCATCGCACCAGATCATCGCATCGAGGCGCCATCTTGTCGCATCGTAACCAGAACATAGTAAGAAACCGACGCATCACCTCCTCTCCGGTAAGGAACCGACACATCACCTCCCCTGCGCTGCAGTAAGGAACTGACGCATCACCCCCCCCGAAGCAAGGAACCGACGCATCACCTTCCCTGCGACCCTTCTGTTTGTTTTGCGTGATGCATCTAAGGTACTTTGTGAGAGAAGTGTCGCATTTACAACTTGCATTGAACTGAACTATTTCTACCATTTGAAAGTCTTATTTTTAATACTGTATTGTGGATTTTTGTCGTTTGGTCTTGTTTTGGGTTTAGATAAAGTTTACTTATTTTTCTAAACTGGTGTGGTGTCCATTTGTAGTGTTTTCACTGTTACTGTATGTGTTCACAAATGCTTTACACACTGCCTCTGAGATAAGCCTGTCTGCTCGTGCCAAGCTACCAAGGGGGTGAGCAGGGGTTATTTTAGGAGTGTATCCCCCTTACCCTGACTAGAAGCAAGGGTCCCTATTTGGACAAAGGTACCTACCTCTGCCAACTAGAGACCCCCATTTCTAACATTGGTGGTCAGCGGTGAGGGTCCTGGACTTGCATTTGTGATTTACATACAGTGATTGGTGTACACTACTAGTAAGTGCAGACCATTATGCAACCACATACATTTTGGTAGAAGTTTTCCTTGGAATTTTTTGCCTCTTGAGAACTGCCAATTTTCACCATGAGCAAACAAGGATCCATTGCATCTGTTGATATTGAATTTGAAGAAGAGAGGGTTGATACCTCCACTGTGTCACAGCTTAAAACCATCTGCAAAAAATTTAAAATCTCCATGAGAGGCCTCACCAAGAAGGAGGAGTTCCAAAAGGCGCTGAGGGCCTGGTTGGAAGCAAGGAATGCCAGTGGGCAGACCGAGGATCCTATGGTGGAGGGGGAGAATTTAGAAGTGCAGCAGGATGGGTTAGTTGACCTAACTGGTGGGGGAGTGCCTTGTAGTGTAGCTCCTATTTCCCTAATAGGCTCTGCGCATTGGAATAATATCCCCTATAGGTTTGACATAGGACTAAGGTCAGTATGTCCCTATCGAGTATATTAAACTTAATTACTTGTGCCAGATAGCTCAGAGGCCACTAGAAACTCCTTGGATAACAAGAAGGGAGTAGTTTCTGGCAGCCGCAAAACATGACAACTTTGTTTCCCTTTAGAATCAGAACGTGTCCCAGAGTCGTGGAAACAATAGATAACTATTTCACTCAGCTCAATCGTGCATACTTAGTTTTCCTCAAAGTTACACAGAAAGAATAGACGGGCGTTTCAATAAAAGATTTATTGAACAGTCTTGTTTCTCATGTAAGTAATATGTGCTGTTATGATCACAAGACAGTATGCAAGATAAATAATGTACAGCGTAAGCAGTAGAAATAAATAGTACTGTGATAACATTATCTGTAGCAGATATTCATTTACATAAATAACATGAGCTAAAAATGCGAGTACTCATACGATGCATCTCTAAGCTAGTTCTACCCCTGTGTACCTAACCTAACCTAGGTGTAGGGAGAGGGATGAAGTAGGTGAAGTATTCCTTACTATGGTATACTAAGAGTATGTTACGCCTAGTATGTCTAGTATGCCAAGAGTCTAGTATGCCAAGAGTCCCTCTAGGTTCTAGTCAGCTCCATACCTTAAGAATGAGAGAGGTAGGAATCTCTTGCCAGATTCGAATTCCAACACCCCACAAGGGAAGTCAGATCACTGGAAGCTGGACTCTCTGCGTGCAGGGATGACAGCGTCTTCTCAGTGCGTCAGGCCGGGATACGGGCTCCTCTGAAGTCGAGGTCTCCTCTAGTTTACAAGGGCTAGGGAAGGTATATTTATACCTGAGAGGTACCTCAGAATGTTAGCATTGACGTGAATCGGACAGCGGAAGACGTCATGAATGAACCCCTAAGGTATAATGGTTCATGCATAATAGATGAGGCCTTGAAGAAATCAATAGTCCTGTGCTAGGGAAACTCCCGAAGCCTAAGGGTCTGTTCTTCAAGAACTCGTTGTGACGTTAGGGTGGACGGATGTCGGAGACCATGCCTGTATTTGGAGTGCACGGTCTAATGCCTAAATAAGGACTGGGATTTTATGCCTATATAAGGGCAGGGCAAATTGTGCCTATATAAGGACATGATACAGGAAAGCCCGTGTATGGACACCCTAAGCGGAATACAACACCCACTCCACTTTCGTGTGTACGATAATACTAAAATGCTAAACATAAAATGGAGTACCGCATATTTCTAAAATATTTCCTAAAACCATTTAAAAGTCATTTAAAAAACCTATTAGAATGCAAAAGGTACTGTACATTTGAAGCATTGCTTTTCATTTCAGGCATATATTTAAAATAAAATACAATATGAATGAAATTTAGCAGTAATATTTACATTTGATAGAAAATGATCGATAAATTGTTAAAAAATCAAAGTCATTTCATGTCATGAAAATGAATGAACTTTTTAGACAAACAAGATGACTAAGGGTCTGTGGAAGTACCGCGAAGTCTGTACTATAAGGCTAGTTCTACTTTAAGCAGATTGAAGTGCCATTTTAATTCGAAAAAATGGAAAAAAGATCAATTTTGGGAAGAGTTCCAAGTTCTTGAAGTATGAAGGCCAAATTGTTACTGCATCTCTGGAACACTGTGGGCTGAATCAGAGTCAGTTTATGGGTCTGGTGTAAACATGAGATCATCTATTTCTGTAAACAAAACATCGTCCACTGAAGTTGGTGTCAGTTGGAACACCTCGTGTAGTAGATTAATTGCACAGAGATGTGAAGCATCGCTTTCAGCATAGGTTGCCGCAGCAATGTTCGCGTCCGTTGGTACCTGTGTGCCTGTAGATCTTTCTCGTACCTCAGCAGCAGCCGGAAGCGTCTGTGAGATCTCAATGAATGCTGTCATCAGGATTGGTAGCCTCTGGGGACAACACAGAGCATGGGCCGTTATCGGGACCAGCAGAGTATCGACATCCGTTGGCGTTGCTGATGGAAATGTTAGACAGGTGTCCAACACGCATTCTACACCGCATAGCAGGCATCGTAGAACAGGTAAGATGCAATCTTGCCAGATTGTTCTGAATGGCAGGAACCACGTGGTATTAAGTTCCCGTAGACGATTTATGCCCAAAAGCTGTACTATTCGCTCACGGCACTTTCGTTCAAGGAGAGCTTTCTCCATTTCGCTCGGAGTGATGTTTGCGAATAGGCTGGCCATAGCGTAATAGCAGGAAGAGAAATAGAATTCCGGCAACAAGTGCTAGAATTAACGGTATGCCACCAAACACCGAATGTGCAAAGTTCGGGATGATTCCGAGTATTGGTTGGTACAGTCCCGGGCACACGTAACGAGGATATAATATCAGGAGAAATGTCTCATACTGCAGAAATGTAGAGGGTCTACACCAGAATGATAATCATAGGTGTTTAATATAGTAACAGAGCATAAGCAACCAGCCAAAACAAAAACTGGTTGCTTTTGTTTTGGCTGGTTGCTTATGCTCTGTTACTATATTAAACACCTATGATTATCATTCTGGTGTAGACCCTCTACATTTCTGCAGTATGAGACATTTCTCCTGATATTATATCCTCGTTACGTGTGCCCGGGACTGTACCTACTTCATTTGTGTGGATTTCTATCCATACCATCACGGGGGTTTTAGGGCATATCCCCTGACCTGGTTTGCACCGTTCACACTCCTAGTATAACATAAACTCAGCGCGAATTAGCTTGAGCGCCATTATTCCTGTCAATACTAAAAACCCCACACTGATACATACTTTATGATTCCGAGTATTGCCTGGAAAGGTGCTAACAGACCGGAAC
Source organism: Calotriton arnoldi (assembly GCA_963921515.1). Classification (NCBI taxonomy): domain Eukaryota; kingdom Metazoa; phylum Chordata; class Amphibia; order Caudata; family Salamandridae; genus Calotriton; species Calotriton arnoldi. The sequence continues at coordinate 1,863,100 of CAWUFW010002964.1, read as the reverse complement.
AGATGCTCTTAAATACATGTACAATTCCTGTTGTATCAGACATGTTAAAGATACGTCCTATCATTTCCACGAAATGTATAGGGCAGTTTGTTCGTATTAAAGTCTGTATCTCAGCCGAAGTCCTTGCTATTTGTAGATCATAGGTTTCTTTGGCCGAGGTCAAAGGCACTGTTTGCTGTAAAAGCATGGCTTTCATTCTGCTCAAAGTATCAAATCATATAAAAGAGACGTTCAGCGAAGGCCATAGAGGCAACTCCCTGACTGTGTCTATTGGGGCAAACAATACTTGCACACAGCAAGTGACCCTGGAGTTCACCGTTACTAGATATGGGATGCCTGGCAATATGCCACAGCAACTCTGATCATTCAACATGAGGTAACTCCCATTAGAAAGTTGTCCAAACGTTGGATTAATCACAGCAGCTGGTGTACCCTGCTGGTGGCAAGACAAATTTGCCACAGAACCATTACAAGCCCCGTGTAAAGAAATGTCCTTACATATTAGTGAACCGCTCAGTGCATTTTTACAGTGTGTACCGCTCAAACACTTCACGATCCCCACTCCAACATCTATATGTGTATGGTAAATTCCAAGATGTCTTAATGTATTCCTTACCCAACCTTCCATATTTGCCTGCTTGCATCTGTTTGAGGCAATACTGAAACTGAAAAGTAGTCACAGGTAGCGTGATTTTGCCATGAATAAGCCATTCTGTAGCTGGTTTTTCTGCCACTGTGAATGGTAACTTTTCCAGTTTTTCAATGCCCAGCACTGTATACTTTGCTCCTCTTTGTGCCAGTTCGATCTGTTTATCAGTCAGATTGTATTCTGTAAACAGAGCTGATGTGTTGATGAAACGCCAAGGCACATAGCCTGTACGCAAAGATTGCAGCGTCCAGCTTAATAACACAATAGAACGTAATTGAGATTGGCCTTGTTGTAACATTGCCAAATCTTGTTCCAGTATGTCGATAGCAGAGGATACAATACTGTCCAAGGAATAAATTCTGGAGGACAAAGTTGTTAACCCATTGTCGACCACAGAGAGGGTTTTCTCTAAATTAATATGATCAAGTTCACGTATTCGTTCTGCGGCCTCTATCTGTGACACTTTCCATGCTTCATTATAAGTAGCATAGATGCCGGCATATATGAAACGTTTTTGACGCGGTTTTCTTGGTCCAAGCAAGAAATCCCTAAGGTCTGCATCTTCTTTAAGTAAGGATAAGTGTTGTTTCACATCCTGTAGTGTAGATTTTTGAAGCCAATCGAGGCATAATTTTCCTACACTGTATGTAGTTACTACCCCCGGATGCTGTCTTTGGACGTATCTTGGGTCTGGCCTATGAATAGTAAAGCCCTGAGTTTTATTCAGGAATCTTTCCTGACAGTTGCTCGTGTCTGTGGGCCAGATCAACCATTTTTTCCAATCAGGATTAGATCTGTTGAGTTGTAGTATTTTGTCAACTGTAACCGCTGCCTGTGTATTGTTATCACTTGCAGGTGTTGGTACAGAAGGTGTTTTCATCTCTTTGATCTTGGCTAGTCCAAGACAAGATGTTTGTTGGATAGTTTCATTCAAAAACATTATTTGTTCAGGGATGATGCAGACTCTAAATAAAGCTTCTATCCCCTGCACTTGCCAATCTTTAGTACCCCAGACAGTTTTTGTGTCTATTGTGTCTTTCCAAAAGTCGAAACCCTGTCTAGACAGTTGTGTAATAAATGTTGCAGAATAAATTTGTTTCGTATTTGTTAACATAATTTTCAGTCCTGTTTTGTTTACATTTTTATAGTAAAACGTTTCTGGATCAGATGTATTATATCCTGAAAAATATGGAAACTTGTTAGCAAATGTTTTTGAACTACCGTGTGGTGGTGTAGGACAATGCTCCCATTGGTTAAACATAAACACATTTCTAGGGTATGCAGATTTATGCAAATAATGATGACCATAGTGGTTATAGCAATACAGCTTTTCATAGTCTGATGAACCCTCTAAATATTCATTTTTAGAAAATGCAGCAGATTTTTCTAGGTCAAACATTATGTCGTTCTTAGTCTCAAAGTCCCAATCATCAGAATATGCACTGGACGAAATGAGATCACTTAGTGAAATTTTAAACAAATGTGGAATGTTCAATTGTTCCGTCGGACCGAAGATATCAAAATCTGTTTTGTCCCACACTATACCATCCTGTATAGGAACAGCTGTGATGTTCACTGATGACAAGTCTCTTGCTTCACGATGGGAAGATTTATGAGGTTTCAAAAGTACGTTCACGTCTTTTCCTTCAGTATTCACATGGATATATCTGCCACTTATAAGCACGCTCACAGTTGTAACCAAAGCTAGCCAGAGCAGGAAAACAAAAAGTCCAGATGTAATCCAGAGTTCAATCCATGGAGAAACCAAATAAGTATTTTTCAGAAAGTGAAGAAAGTCTTGTACTTGCTGCTTGAATTTCAATGATGCTGGCGTCGTTTCAGGTTCACTCGGATCTTCTGAGAACGTATCAAAGTTAATGAAATAGCCAGAAGCAGTTCTGTCAATTGTGGAAATTGCATCAGGATTTGTAGAAATCGCTGGAACCAGTTGATCACTTGCTACGTTTGTGTAGACAGGTGTATTTGGACGAACTGTTACTTGAGTTTCAAGAGGGATGAGTTCCATAGCATTGTTGCTCAGTCCTTCATCTGTTACAGCTGAATTCTCAATTGTTATCAGTCTTTCAGTCTGAACCTCTTGGATAGTAGCGAGAGGAGTGCGTCTGCTACTAGGTCGGAGTCCACGAGGCCTACTATTTAGTATTGGCCACATACTGTGGTTTGATGAGGTCGATGGACACAAATCTTTTCTCCTTTCTTCCAGCAAGGGGCGGCAGAAGTACTGTTCTTGTTCCTTGAACTGCTAGGACAGGTACTGGTTGTCTGTAAGAAGGTCCAAATTCCTTCTTGTCCGCAATCTTTTCTCTGACTAGATCCCCAACTTTTGGAATCCAGACAGGCCTTGCTGGGACCGCCGGTTTTTCCCCAGTGGTGGTTGGCTGTAGGAATACGTTGCTTTGTTTCGTTCTTAACTCATTCAGTTCCTGTAAAACAGCCAAACGATCTTTGATATCAAACGTTTTATTTTCCACCATTGTGCCTATGTCATCGAGATCTGGTACCCACATTCTTGTCCCAAATAGGACCTCATATGGAGTGACCCCCCCTAGAGAACCTCTTGGCAGGTTGTTCAATGAGCGTTGGACCCCATAAAGATGTTTGACCCACCCATCACCCGAACCTAATACCCTAGCTGTTATAGACTGCTTTTTCCTTTCCACAACCGAATTTCCCTCAGGATGGAATGGAGAGGAGTACCGCAATGCAACGCCCAGACTGGCCATGGCTTCTTTGTAAGCCCGAGAGCTGAACGCAGGGCCCTGGTCAGAATGTAGCGTGCCTATTGCGTATGTGCCGATAAAGACTCGCAAATCTTTTATAACAGTTCGAGCGTCAGCCGAGCGCTGAGACCATAGCCATAGGAACCTAGAGCATGAATCCACTGCAACCATGATATATTTATAGTTACCGTCCCTTTGCAAGGGACCGCAGTGGTCCAGGTAAACACAAGCTAATGGTTTGTCTGAAATTAACAGGGATGTCTGCGCAGGACGTTTCACTGTTGAGACTTTCATCTGTTGGCAAATATCACATTCTAAAACATAGTTTTTAGTTTGTTTCCTAATGCCAGGCCACCAATATCTTTGCTTTAGTAAAGATAATGTTGCAGAAACACCTGCATGGGCAGAAGCTATCCCTTCGTGTGCTGCTAGGATTAGTCCTAATCTGCGTTCCTTGTTTGGAAGTACCCTATCCCCCACTCCAGGGATTCGAGCAAAAGGAACGTTGTTCGCATCAATTACATAAGAGTACTTGAGTGGAAACTTTTTTGGTAACGCTGCACCGCTGCCTTTGCTTGTAGTATTGACAGCCAACATTATCTCACTGTCTATTTTTGTTTTTGAACGAGTGATCGCAGCTACGGAAGCCGTCTGAACAGCCCCCTTTGCGGCTTCGTCAGCCAATGAATTCCCTGCAACGTGAACGCCATCACGTTGATGACTCAGTGTGTGGATCACGTGAGCCTTTTGTAGTTCGTTTTTCAACTGAACTACTTGTTCCCAAAGCGTTTTATGCTTTATTGTGCCACCTTTTGCATCTTTGAATCCATTTTCAAGCCAGTTTTGCATATATTCATTATATGACTGAACACAGTAAAAGAATCGCACACGATTAGTGTGGGGAATTCGCGATCTGTATTTTCAAGTGCCAGTTTGAAAGCTTGTAGTTCAGCTCGCTGAGCTGTACAATCTCCTAGAGATTGAGTTTTTGTGAGCATAGGTCTGAAGATGCCATCCCGCATGCGACCTTTAACGATTGCACACGCTGCACTGTAAGCTTGCTTACCCCCCGTTGCGGGTTGTGCGGATCCGTCAGTGTAAATTATGAATTCGTACTGATCGAGAGGCAGAATTTCAGTGGGCAGAGGACATTCTTGTTCATATTGCAGGAATGCTTGTGTTTTTAAATCAGGATCAAAAACATATTCAACATCTGTTGCAGCAAGAGAATTAACCCATTGTATCCATCTAGGATGTAAAGCTTTTGCATTTGGAATGCCTGCTTTTGTGACCGCTTCTAAAGCTGGTACTGGGGTTACGACAATAATGCATTTCCCTTGGGCTAAGGCTTTTGCTACAGCGGTTTGAACTGCTGTTAGAATTTTTTCAGTTGAACTGAAGCGTATTTCCGCTTGTGTGTACAAATGAGATTTGTATGCAATTGGTATTTTCTCACCCTCATTGAAGGTTAAGTAGGTGAATCCGCATTGACCTGAAATTATTCGGATCACTAAATTGCGTTGACTTACGCGTGTTTGTAAGTGATTTGTGGCTAACATGTTAGCCTGTATTGAACGCAAGATTTCTGTGTGTTCTTGTGTCCAATTCTTGATAGAAAAATCAGGTTTTATTAATGCGTAGAGAGGTTTAACCCTTTCTGCGTAATTTAGAATGTATGTTCTTCCAAAGTTTAGGAAACCCAGGATGGATTGTAAGTTTTTTAGCGTTTTTTGAGGTTGGAGCAGCGCACATTTCTCTAGAAAGTTAGCTGCCAAGCTCTTGCCTTCACTTGAAAGCTCATATCCTAGAAATAGGACATTGAGATGGGCAATTCAGGACTTTTTAAAGTTGAACTTGTAGCCCTCAGAGGCGAAGCCCAGTATAATGGTGCTTACCCTGTTCAAGTGTTTGTCCAGGTCATCGTCCGTCAGATAAATGTCATCAACATAGGACAATGCCTCTTTGTCATAAATTTGTAGTAACTCTGTTACCCTCGCTGAATAACCCCGGGCTGTTCTTGGACCCTTGTGGGAGTCGACAAAATTGACTTGGGGTCCCCATTATGGAGAATGCTGTTAAGTACCTGCTTTCAGGTGCTATGTTTTGACAAAAGAAACCATTTGAGATATCTAATGTGGTTTTATATTTTTTACGCACAATGTTATTCATTAATGCTGTGCTATGTGCATTTTGCACTGCAAATGTTTTACCACAAGTGTTTAAGTGTCTGTAATCCAAAACTAGACGATAGGTGTTGTCTGGTTTGGAGACAAGAAACAAAGGATTGTTCATTGAGGAGGTGCATGTTTCAATCACCCTTGGTATTCAAGTTGATCTAAGATCTCCCTGACCTGTTTTTTAGCTTCTTGCTTTATTGGGTACTGCCTTTGTGCAGTGGGTTCATGTTTCAGATGTATTTTATGGTGAGGTGAGTCCTCATCCCATCCTACATGATTTGTATATAATGCTGGGGCCTGGGCTACTGCCCATTTCCTGGCATATGTATATTTTAGGTGTATTGGAATATGGTTGGAGAAGGCAGGCATAATAATGTCCTCGCCGTGTGGGCACTCCCTGACAAATTGTGGTGGCCAGTCTTTTTCTGCTAGAAGTATGTCATAGCCCCTTGAAAGTTTTTCCCAAAAGAGTGCTTTCACCTGTCTAGGTTTGTCTCCCTCCATCCGGAGTGTTATTTCATATAACTTTTGTGGAGTACTAACCCTGGTGTCTACAGTCTCAACTGTAATGTACTCATTCAAGTCCACTATCTCCAGAAGTACCTTCACGTTCTGGCGAACTATTGTGACTTCTGCTGCACTGTCCAGCATTGTCTGAGCCCATTCTCCGTTCTTGAGTTGTGTTCTCAGTATTCTCGGCATGTCTGATCTTTAGACCTTTTTGGAGAATTGAGGTTTTGTTTTATTTTTTGGAGCGTGTTTATCTTCTTTGGATTTCACGCGTTCTTCTCTATTTTCTGATCGTCCTCTTCTTTCCGAAGTCTGTGATGAGATCTGAAAGGGACGAGAGGAACGTGTATCAGTATCTCGATACCTGTCAGGTTTTCTCAAATTATCCCTATTCCTGAGGTTATACCTCTTTTCTGAGGGCTCCTTTTGAGGAGACCTACCTCGGGATTGAGAACGTTTCTCGTTTGAATTTTGTTTATTAGTCTCCCACTTCTTTTTAGATGATGTAGGAGTTTGTTTAATTGAGTCCTTCTCAGGACTTTCAGATAGTTTCGGCTTCACTGGTCTTCCACCCAAACTATCTCTGCCTAATTCTGCATAAGATTGTTCAATTATTCTGGGTAGTTCAGCTTGATGTTCTGTAACATCGAATTCCCTTAATTTTTGGCGGATCGCCACTGCTGCTGCCTCCCCTTTAATATTAGATAATATTATTGTTGAGACCTGGTCGAAATTTTTCAGTAATTTCATATCAGAGCAGGCTCTGCCCCGTATTCATTTTGAATTTGTTTCAGGACATCAGGTATTACCGCAATTGATGGAATACCATGTGTTTTAGTATAGATGGCAGCAAAGACTGAGCCCCAAGTGGTACAGTCTTCCAGTTGTGGTGTGATCCCCATTGGTAAACTGATTGTTAGGATTCTGTGTTTCTCATATGGGCTAGTATTTGGAAATACTGCTTCGATTTGAGTAATTTTTTGAGCTATCCAGAATGGAATCTGCTCACGTTTTGTGGGCATTTTACCCATGACTGCGTATAGAGTCTGTGGTGTAATTTTTAGTGTATTCCCCTGTTGAGGAGTTTGATTTGGAAGTGTCAATGGTTGTTGGACTGTGAAAGTCCGCATGACATATTGGACCAATTGTCTGTAGATTTTTATTAACTCTGTAAGTTGAGTAAGTAATTCCTCGTCTGACATCTCTTCAATGTCAGGATGAGGTGTGTAGCCGGCTAGAATCGGCCATGTGGCTCCTGGTCTACCTAGTGGACCGAGCCTGGTAATGTTTCTGTGATGTTTTAGGGCCCCTTTAAACCAGAGCTGATGCTCCTGGTATGTTAGTGGAATTTCAATATCCTCGAAAGGAATATATTCCTCTGGTTGATCATCTTCTTTGTAGAAGTGAAACGTGTGTGTTACTGTATTTGATTCAGGAAATATTACCCATGAATAGAATACCTCTGTCTGAAAAGATTTGTGTGCCTCTATCACGAAAACTGCTCTACCACCTCTTGGTGGCAGACCGTGTTTTATAAGTTTTAGAGTGATGGCTCTTCTTAAGTTTTGAGGGATGTCTATAACACCCTCCTCTGCTTCATTAAAACCTGTGATATTAAAAGCTGTTGCAGCTGGCTGATCCGCAGCACCACCGTTTCCGGTCTCAGTGTCGGAGCCAGGCATTTTGTTTATTAAAAAAATGTGGAACAAGTTTCAAGGAAACAAAAGATAAGGTGCACAATATTTTGGAACACTGTATCCTTCAACGTTGAGCAAACCAAACAGCTAATATATAGGGTGTTTCCCTATGTAGCCGTGGTGGATACTTAACCCTGCCCACTCCAGACGTCTTTTGGAGTATATGGGTAGGGGTCTCTGAGAAAAAAGCACAGCTGAGTTACTCAGTATCTAGCGTTAAATTACCGCCTTACCAAACGTTGGGCGCCATGTAGTGTAGCTCCTATTTCCCTAATAGGCTCTGCGCATTGGAATAATATCCCCTATAGGTTTGACATAGGACTAAGGTCAGTATGTCCCTATCGAGTATATTAAACTTAATTACTTGTGCCAGCTAGCTCAGAGGCCACTAGAAACTCCTTGGATAACAAGAAGGGAGTAGTTTCTGGCAGCCGCAAAACATGACAACTTTGTTTCCCTTTAGAATCAGAATGTGTCCCAGAGTCGTGGAAACAATAGATAACTATTTCACTCAGCTCAATCGTACATACTTAGTTTTCCTCAAAGTTACACAGAAAGAATAGACGGGCATTTCAATAAAAGATTTATTGAACAGTCTTGTTTCTCGTGTAAGTAATATGTGCTGTTATGATCACAAGACAGTATACAAGATAAATAATGTACAGCGTAAGCAGTAGAAATAAATAGTACTGTGATAACATTATCTGTAGCAGATATTCATTTCCATAAATAACATGAGCTAAAAATGCGAGTACTCATACGATGCGTCTCTAAGCTAGTTCTACCCCAGTGTACCTAACCTAACCTAGGTGTAGGGAGAGGTATGAAGTAGGTGAAGTATTCCTTACTATGGTATACTAAGAGTATGTTGCGCCTAGTATGTCTAGTATGCCAAGAGTCTAGTATGCCAAGAGTCTAGTATGCCAAGAGTCCCTCTAGGTTCTAGTCAGCTCCATACCTTAAGAATGAGAGAGGTAGGAATCTCTTGCCAGATTTGAATTCCAACATTCCGCAAGGGAAGTCAGATCACTGGAAGCTGGACTCTCTGCGTGCAGGGATGACAGCGTCTTCTCAGTGCGTCAGGCCGGGATACGGGCTCCTCTGAAGTCGAGGTCTCCTCTAGTTTACAAGGGCTAGGGAAGGTATATTTATACCTGAGAGGTACCTCAGAATGTTAGCATTGACGTGAATCGGACAGCGGAAGACGTCATGAATGAACCCCTAAGGTATAATGGTTCATGCATAATAGATGAGGCCTTGAAGAAATCAATAGTCCTGTGCTAAGGAAACTCCCGAATCCTCAGGGTCTGTTCTTCAAGAACTCGTTGTGACGTTAGGGTGGACGGATGTCGGAGACCATGCCTGTATTTGGAGTGCACGGTCTAATGCCTAAATAAGGACTGGGATTTTATGCCTATATAAGGGCAGGGCGAATTGTGCCTATATAAGGACATGATACAGGAAAGCCCGTGTATGGACACCCTAAGCGGAATACAACAGCCTCCCAGGGAGGGCAGCAGTGTGTCTTCAAAGGGTCTGTCTCCAACAGAGTTGGAGGACAGGGAGAGTGCATGAGATTGAGCTTGCTAAGCTCAAACTGGGGAGCCAGGGTGACATAGAAAATAAGAAATTGGAGTTGGAGAGCAAGAGGTTGGACATAGAGGAAAAGAGGATGCTTTTAGAGCATGAGAGAGTGTTGAGGGAGCTGGAGCTGAAGGCGAAGCACTTAGAGATCACTCCCTCTGGTGGCTGCACATCGTCAGTGCCTGTAGAGGGAAAAGTATATATTCCCAAGGATGTGATTAAGGATTTCCAGAAGCATGAGGACATTGGGCAGTGGTTTAAGGCTTATGAGGTAGCCATGATGTCCCATAGAATCCCTGAGAAAGATTGGGTAGCGGGGTTGTGGAGCCGCTTCATTGGTGAAGGAAGGGAAACCTTGCTAGCATTGCCCACTGAGGATCAGGTGTCCTATGCCCCCATGAAGGAAGCCTTAGTAGCCAGGTTTGGGTTGAATCCAGAGCTCTATAGGCTGAAATTTAGGAACTGCAAGAAGCTGGAGTCTAGCACCTGGGTGGAATATGTGTCTTTTTTTTGCAGAGCATTGGATGGTTGGGTGAAGGGTAGCAAGGCAAATGATTTTCAGGCGCTCTATGATTTAATTGCATGGGAGCACTTGTCCAGTAGTTGTTTTCCAGAGCTACGCCAGCACCTGATTGATAGTAAGCTGACTGATCCCAGGAAGCTTGCTGTGGAGGCGGACCGCTGGGTCAGTACACAGGTCCACAAGGGTCTTGTGGGAGACTCCGCCAAAGGTGGGCAGGGTCCCCAGCAGAAGATTGGGGGGACAAGGGTAAACAAAAGGAGTTCCAAAAAGGGCCCCAAAGTAATCCCCAAGGGAACCAAGGTAAGGGTTCCCAGCCTCCCGCTGACAAAAGACCATGGGTCCAGCCAGGTAAGCCTGTGCAGAAGGGTCCCAAAACCTGTTTTAGCTGTGGTCAGGTGGGTCACTTCAGGGGAGATCCGAAGTGTCCCAAGCCCGTGACCACTGCACCCACTGGTGCACCACCCCGGGAAATGGCTAGTGTAGCCTTGGGGGAGGAAGTGGGTGCCCAAGGTGGGTGGGGTCCCGCAGAGATGTCCCTGGTCTCTTTAGGAGACAGTGAGATGGTCCCAAGGACTCATCTGCCTGATAACACTAACAAGTACAGGCAGTGGGAAACCATCAATGGCCATAGCGTGGAGGCTCTGAGAGACACCGGAGCCAGCATGACAGCTGTCAGTTGTCGGCTGGTGTCTGAAGAGCAGGTGGTCCCCAACACATTCTACCCTGTAGTTGCTGCTGACAACACAGAGTGCCTCTGCAAAGTGGCACAGGTTCCCTTTGAGTGGGGGGGGTCTCAGGTACGTTGAAAGTAGCTGTGAGGCCAGCCATGCCTGTTGACTGTCTGCTAGGCAATGATTTGGAGAGCTCCCCTTGGGCGAAGGTGGAGCGGAGGTCTCATTTGGAGATGTTGGGTCTGCCTGAGTGGACATGTGTGACCACTCGGTCAATGGCAGCCGGTAATGGCATTCAAGAGGACCTGGAGCCTGAAAGAGTGGCCCAGGTGCCTGCCTTAAAGAGAAGAGACAGGGGGCGCGGGAGGCAGGCTCCCGAAGTTCCCACGGTCCAGAAGGAGGCAAACCTTGAGGGGGATGCCCTGCAGCCTACAGGGGAACAAGTGGCTGAACTGGGGGACCTGCCTGACCTGACCCATTGGCAGCAGGAAGGAGGCCCCTCCAGGGAAGATTTCTGCGAGGAGCAGAAGAAGTGCCCTTCTCTTGTGGGTTTGCGGCAACAGGCTGCAAACCAGGCAGCAGGTGATCAGTCTGGATCACATTGGATTTACTGGGAGAATGGTCTCCTGTATAATGAGCCTAAGGTTGCTGAGCCTGGGTCAACCCGTGTGCTGGTGGTACCCCAGCACTTCAGAGCCTTCCTACTGGGTCTGGCTCATGATGTGCCTTTAGCAGGACATTTGGGGCAAGACAAGAACTTTGAAAGGCTTGTCACCCACTTTTACTGGCCCCAAATGCGCAAGAGTTCAGATACTCATTGCAGGACTTGTCAGACTTACCAGGCAAATGGTAAGAGTGGGAGGAAGCACAAGGCTCCTCTCCAACCTTTCCCTGTGGTCAGCACCCCCTTTGAAAGGGTGGGCATTGACATTGTGGGGCCTCTGGATCCCAAGACAGCCATGGGCAACAGGTTCATCCTGGTCTTGGTGGACCATGCCACCCGGTACCCGGAAGCCATCCCTGTCCGGACTGTGACGGCCCCCATGGTGTGTCGTGCGTTGATGGGGATTTTCTCCCGTGTGGGGTTCCCCAGAGAGGTGGTGTCAGACCGTGGTACCAACTTCATATCTAAGTATATGAAGTCCCTGTGGCAGGAGTGTGGTGTAACCTATAAGTTCACCACTCCTTACCACCCCCAAGGTAATGGGCTGGTTGAGAGATTCAACAGGACCCTGAAGGGCATGATTATGGGTCTTGAGGAACCCATAAGGCGTAAGTGGGACGTCCTCTTGCCATGCCTTCTGTTTGCTTACAGAGAGGTGCCACAGAAGTCCTTAGGGTTCAGTCCCTTTGAACTGCTGTACGGCCATCCTGTAAGAGGACCTCTGAGTCTGGTGAAAGAAGGCTGGGAGAAAGCTCCCAGTAAACCTCTCCAGGATGTATATAGCTACATGCTGGCCTTCAGAAACCAGACTAGGCGTTTCAGACAACTCGCTCAGGCGAATCTGGAAGCCAGCCAGGAAGAGATGAAACGGTGGTATGATCAGAATGCCACTCTGATCGAGTTTCAGCCTGGACAAAAGGTTTGGGTCATGGCCCCAGTGGAGCCTTGTACGCTCCAGGATAAGTGGACCAGACCATTTGAGGTGGTGGAGCGCAAGAGTGACGTCACCTACTTGGTGGATTTGCAGTCTCCCAGGAACCCCTTGTGGGTCCTGCATGTGAACCGCCTGAAGCCCCACTTGGAGAGGTCCGAAGTGGGCATGCTCTTAGCAACAGATGCTGGGATGGAAGAGGAGACTGAGCCTCTTCCTGACCTCCTGTCTGCAAAGGAGCAAGATGGGTCAGTGGACGGTGTGAACCTCTCTACCGCCCTGACCCCTGAGCAGCAGGATGATTGTGGCCAACTGTTGGGACAGTTCCCTGACCTGTTCTCCCTGACCCCCGGTATCACTCAATGATGCGTCCATGATGTGGACACGGGGGACAGACCTCCAGTAAGACATAAAATTTACAGAGTGACAGACAGGGTCAGAGCTTGCATCAAGGAGGAGGTGTCCAAGATGTTGGCGCTAGGGGTGATTGAGCCCTCAGACAGCCCTTGGGCCAGCCCAGTGGTCTTGGTCCCGAAGGCTGCCGCACCCGGTGCCACACCAGAACTCCGGTTCTGTGTGGACTACCGTGGGCTCAATTCAGTCACCAGGACTGACGCGCACCCCATCCCCAGAGCTGATGAGCTCATTGATTGGTTGGGGGCTGCCAGGTACCTCAATAAGTTTGACTTAACGTCTGGGTACTGGCAGATCGCCTTAACTGATGGGGCCAGAGAGAGGTCAGCATTCTCCCCACCAGATGGGCACTACCAATTCCGGGTGTTGCCCTTTGGGATGAAGAATGCCCCTGTCACCTTTCAGAGGTTGGTCAACCAGGTGTTGGCTGGACTGGAGGATTTCAGTGCCGCCTACCTGGATGACATTGCAGTGTTCAGTGCCACTTGGGAGGAACATCTGCACCACCTCTGGGAAGTGTTGAAGGCGCTGCGGAGGGCAGGCCTCACAATCAAGGTGAGTAAGTGCCAGATCGGGCAGGGTTCTGTGGTGTACTTGGGACACCAGGTGGGGAGCGGGCAGGTGGCGCCCCTACAGCCAAAGATTGATACCATCCTGGCTTGGGAACCCCCCAAGACCCAGACAGAAGTGAGAGCCTTTTTAGGACTCACAGGGAATTACAGGAGGTTTGTCAAGGGGTATGGCAGCATTGTTGCACCCTTGACAGAGCTGACTTCCAGGAAGCAGCACAAGAAACTGAACTGGACTGATGCCTGCCAGAAAGCTTTTGATGCCCTGAAATCTGCCATGTGCACGGCGCCCGAGCTTCAGGCGCCCAAGTTCTCAAGGGAATTAATTGTGCAGACAGATGCTTCAGAGCATGGTGTGGGGGCTGTGCTATCACAGTTGAATGAAGAGGGCCTAGACCAGCCTGTAGCCTTCATTAGTAGGAGGTTACTTCCACGGGAACAGCGGTGGAGTGCGATTGAGCATGAGGCATTTGCTGTGGTCTGGGCACTGAAGAAGTTGAGACCATACTTGTTTGGGACTCACTTCCGGGTTCAGACAGACCACAGGCCCCTCAGATGGTTGATGCAGATGAGGGGTGAGAATCCAAAGCTGTTAAGGTGGTCCATTTCCCTACAGGGGATGAACTTCACGGTGAACACCGCACTGGTACAGAACACGCCAATGCTGATGGTCTGTCCAGATTTTATCGCCTTAGTGAAGAGAACTCCCAAGTGGGTGGGTAGTTCTCCCCACATTTCAGCTGGAGGGGACACGTGTTAGACCTGGCACCATTGGCGTGGGTCTCCCTTCCGTTTTTTACTGTTGCCTCCTGTGTTTTTGCTATTTTTTTGCTGGTCTAGATGCTTTGGGCACTTTGCCACTGCTGTTCAGTGCCAAAGTGCAAGTGCTCCCTTTATGAATTGATGTAATGGATTAGTGATTCCATGATTGGCTGATTTGATTTACTTGTCAGACTCTAGTACAATGCACCATGTGTGCCCAGGGCCTGTAGATCAAATGCTGCTGGTGGGCTTACAGCACTGATTGTGCCACCCACAGAAGCAGCTTGTAAAATGTGGCTCAGGCCTGCCATTGCAGAGCCTGTGTGCAGTCTGGGACTGCCATGTCGACTTGGCAAGTGCACACACTTGCCAGTCCCTAAACCTTCCCTTTTCTACATGTTAGTCACCCCTAAGGTAGGCCCAAGGTACACATGTGGGCAGGGTGCATTGTATGTGAAAGGTAGGACATGCCCTGATGTGTGTGGCATGTCCTGATAGTGAAATACTGCCAATTTCGTTTTTCACTATTGCAAGGCTATCTGTTCCCATAGGCCAGAATGGGCAGTTAGTTTATAACATCTAATAAACATAACTGGCCCTAGGAACAAGATGGGAAAATAAAGTTTAGTATGCCTGAACTCAGAATGTTAAAGTGCATCTTTTGGTGTGGGTGATTTTTTCATTCTGTGTTTGAAAATACCACTTTTAGAAAGTGGGTATTTTCTTGCCTAACCATCCAGTATGCCTCTGCTAGGTTTGTGTATTGCATGTCTGGCTTGGGAGTGACAGGAGCTGGGAGAGGGCAGTGACTCCGGCAGTCTGATGAGCCAGGGCTGGGCTGAATGGGACCTGGGTTGAATTTAGAGTAGGGGGAGAAGATTTCCTTTCACCTTCCTGGGCCAGGTCTGCTTTCAACAATGCTGTCTCCACCTCCTGCCAGGAAGCTGCACCAGTGAGGACAGAACTGGTTTTGGCTGGGAACAGACACTCTCTGCCTTCAGAGAACAAAGGATTTTGGTGTAAAAAAAGGGGGACCCAGACCCCAGACTTTTAGATCACTTCTGGGAAATCAAGAGGAACCATTGCCAAGGAGAAGAGCCGGATGAGCTGAAGGAGTAATACTGCCCCTGTGCTGTTTGCTGTCTGGGGTTGGCCTGCAGTGGCTGCTTGCTGCCAAGGAAAGGAGAAGAAGGACTTTGCTGTTTGCTTTGTTACCTGCTTGAAGAAAAGATCTCCAAGGTTGAAACTGAGCTTGCCTCCTGTTCTGAAGTCTCAGGGACACAAAGACTTCACCACAAGCTCCCCTGAATTTCCTTGCTGGGAATTCTATCCTGCAAAGAGGTGCCTGCTGCTGTTTAGGACCTCTAGAGACTGTTTGTTGCTGGGAGCTGGAAGATTGACGCAACGAGAAGAAGCGTGTCGCATCCGCACCGATTCCCGGCGCATCACCGAGTCACGGGGAAGAAGCGTGCCGCATCCGCACTTGGTTCCGACACCTCGCCGAGCAACCAGGAAGAAGCGCGCCGCATCCACACCGGGTCCCGACGCATCGCTGAGAAGACGTCGCTGCACCTGCCGTGCGGCTGCAAACGTGCACGCATCGTACCGGATCATCACATCGCATCGAGCCGCCATTTTGACGCATCGCACCGGATCATCGCATCGAGGCGCCATCTTGTCGCATCGTAACCGGAACACAGTAAGAAACCAACGCATCACCTCCTCTCCGGTAAGGAACCGACGCATCACCTCCCCTGCGCTGCAGTAAGGAACCAACGCATCACCTCCCCCGAAGCAAGGAACCGACGCATCACCTTCCCTGCGACCCTTTTGTTTGTTTTGCTTGACGCATCTAAGGTACTTTGTGAGAGAAGTGTCGCATTTACAACTTGCATTGAACTGAACTATTTCTACCATTTGAAAGTCTTATTTTTAATACTGTATTGTGGATTTTTGTCGCTTGGTCTTGTTTTGGGTTCAGATAAAGTTTACTTATTTTTCTAAACTGGTGTGGTGTCCATTTGTAGTGTTTTCACTGTGTTACTGTATGTGTTCACAAATGCTTTACACACTGCCTCTGAGATAAGCCTGTCTGCTCGTGCCAAGCTACCAAGGGGGTGAGCAGGGGTTATTTTAGGAGTGTATCCCCCATACCCTGACTAGAAGCAAGGGTCCCGATTTGGACAAAGGTGCCTACCTCTGCCAACTAGAGACCCCCATTTCTAACAATACTGCATTACGCTGCCGTCTTTTTTTTGGTTGCATAATTTAGTCAACACTGCGGCATAATTTTGTCCTCCATTACTGCATAATTCCAGTGGTCCTAAAGCAGCCAGCACATGTTAAAAGTGCCTGTGAAGTTTGTGAACTTAGTTTGGTGTGCTTGCAAATCATGCATTGCCGACCCCTGGTGAGTTACAGCTACTACTGCTGAAACCAGGCCAACGGAGGGACCAATGGGTGAGGCAGCCTGGCCTCAAGGGCAGGGCCGGCTTTAGCGCTGGTGGAGCCCTGTGCGACAATGTTTGTTGGTGCCCCCCCAATGACTCCCTCCGCCACTGATTCCCTCACTACCACCCTTTAACAGTGCCCCTCAAGTCTCCATAACCACACTCTCGCTCAGATGAATTTAATTTGATTTACAGCACCACTGATTCCAGTGTAGGGTGTCAGAGCACTTTACATCACACTCATTACACAGAGACAATTAATCATATGTGTGTAAATCTCTGTATAGGTAATGTTACATAAGACAAAGGACTACAAGGTGTAGGAGTCACATGACATCCATACTAGTAGGCAGTATAGTTTAATAGTGATTGGTCTGGAGAAACGCATTGAATTTAGAACGTAAACTCTGAATTTAGAACGTAATACCATGATTGGGGGTTTTCTTTAATAACCAGAATTGATTTCTATTCAAATGAATCCTTTTTGCAACATTAGGATAATCAGACTGGGGAAAAACATGCAGCTCTTAGATGACAGTTAATAGCTCACTGTTCTATGTTAGGATTTTGACTTATAAGCTGCAAGTACTAAAAGGATCTCACTGACAAAAGCAGGAACCCACTGACCCATTTACATTATGTGCACTTTGTGATCTGGATGTTCTTTGCAGCAGGCAAATTAGCCCTCTGCGCTACCTTTCCATGAGTCAAAACTGCCACACAAAACTCATCTATTCATAATGTGCACTTATTATGGTTACCACTTAGTACATATCTTAGCGGAATTGGTAGTGACAAACTAAATATTTTATCTGTATCTTCTGAGAATTTTTGTCCCCCATGAAATTTTATCTCTGTCTTTCTTTTATACCTTAGTTATTTCATTGGATGTGTTAAGATGCATATTGTTAATTATATGAATTGTTCTTGAGGCAACTTGTTGTTGTTATTCTCAATATGGATGACTTATGTTATGATCTTCCCTATGTCCACCCTTCCTCCCCCTCCCTTCTCTCTCCCCTTCACAAAATGTATGAAGACTTTTTATGGTTCTTCTTATAGATATTTATTGCTACATATTTATTTTTATTTTTTGTTTATCAATATTGTTCTTGTATTTGTTTGATATGTAGTACATACTGAATTCAATAATGTCTTTTTTACCACAAACCTTCCACTTGACAAAACTCCATCTCTCTCTAGGAAGAACATTAATCACCGGAGTTATCATGGCATTTTTATTGTTGCCTATAATTGCTGGAGGCCAGGACGCAAGCATGACACCCCACCCGAAGTCAGCGCCCGGTGCGATCGCACCGCCCTAGAGCCACCCTGCTCAAGGGTCCTGTGACCTCAGTGACTGTCGCGCTAGGGTGTGCTGCTTCATAGGCCTCCCCACAAGACTGGGGATGAACTTCAGTATGGATTGTGGTTGACTGGCCTTTAAGGTTAACCCACAATTGCCACTGTTAGGGTCCACATGCTGGTGCTAAGACATCAGGGCTTCTAAGGTCTAGCGGGGTCTTCTAAGGTCAAGCAAGGGAATGTGCTCCCTCAGGAAAGTGGTCTGGTGGACTGATCATGAAGGCTGAACCTGGTTCCCCAGTTCCAAATTCAGCAGCTCTGACCATAGTGCCACATCCTCTCCTCCACTGAACATTGCACTGCCTTCAGCTACAACCTAATTGTGCCCCGCTATAAACTCCTGGATGCGACACAATTCAAATTACGCATTAGACGAGAGTAATATGCTGCCTAAAAAAAAAAGTAACAACATCCTGGAAAAAGCAAACACTTATAGGGAATGCAAGTTTAAGTAAAGCATGTGAAATGTAAGCAGGAACAAATTGGTTACCTTAACGCTTTTACATTCATTATTCAGAAATCAGTGAGTGTTTTTGCCAGCGGCAGAGCAGAAGTGGACACTGTCCTTGTCTTCTCTGGTCAAGGAGGAAGAGACAGAGGGGCATATTATCAAGGGCAGTATCGCCACTTTAGCGGCACTTTTTGCCGATAAAGCAGCGATATTTTTATCGCCCTATTAGCAAGCTGTTGCTAACAGCTGTTAGCGACAGCTTAATGGCGATAGCGGCCGTTTTGTTGCTGCCTTGCATGTCAGCGATAATTATCGCTAATGACATGCAAAGTAGGCGTTCCCAACTAAAAGCAACTGCAAACAGTCGCAAACACAACTTCCCCCTATTATCAATGCCCGCGAAGCGATAAAAAAAGTCACGCTAACCGCGATTATCGCTGGAATTTAACACCTGCTAGAAACTTGACTTACCTATTTTCTCAATGGGAGGTGGATTGTGGGGCTTAGTCCACCATGGCCTATCATCAAGGATTCCCCTATCGCTGGTGTTTTATCGCAGGATTTCCTGCAATATTCTCGCATTTCGCCACTATCGCTGGATTTTTTATCGCCTTGGAGATAAGCGTTGCTAATAACGCGCTATCTCGGCGATGAAATCCAGCGATAGCCGGCGATAAAAAAAACAGCGCTAAGCGCGCTTTGCGATAATTATCGCAAATCGTTGCTAATATGCCCCAGAGTCCTTTTCCTTCTCTACCCGCCCAGAACTGCCACGAACGCCGAGCCTTATCTGTGGGCCTTGACTATTTCTGCCATCCTGGAACGCATGTTTAAAATAAAAAAGCAGGGGAACGGAATCTATTAAATTAAAGAAGTAGGGGCACGCCGTGCCCTGCCGATCCCGCCCACTTCGACCACTACATGTGTGGTGCTTTTAGGAAGCAAGCAGACTACTTCGAGGGTTAATGATCGTCTTGCTACTAGAATGGCTGAGCTAGAGTGCATGAGGTGAATCAACATGATTGGACAGAGTCACTACAAAAAAAATGTTGTGCTTGCAGTTGGAAAAGAAAGGGAAACTGATGGACATAGTTTGTTTGGCAGTGAGGGGAAAAACCCCGGCAGAGCTGCATTTTCATTCTATTGCTGAAAGATGTTTAATTCCCTTCTCTGTGCAGCATGCAGAGTATTCTAATGAAAGCTCTACTTTTTACTCTTGGGGTCCTGAATCATGTACACTTGGAATTACCAATGCCATTCCCTTTCCCTGAAAACCTAATTCTTGACCCCTGAAATGATGTACCCTCATCAGCAGCTACCGTGTGACAAAGCAGTAAGACTGCGGCGCCCCATCTTTGTGGAGAAGGTGGTAGCTGAGGTAAGGGTTGGGTAACGACCTGAATCTCACGAAGTCCATTTTCCAAGAAAAAATGTGCCTTTTTGGGAGGTAAAGTAAGGTTCATTGAGGGTGACACTAGTTAAACGACGATGATTCAAAAAGTGTGTCAAAGCAGATTATTTCCAAAACAAAGTGTTTTGAAGTATATAAGCGATTATTGCTTTAAACCCAGATCATACAAACAGAATGTTTGAAAATATGGAATATAAGCTTGTTTTTAAAAACGCCTCCTACCTCTGCTGGTCGCACTTAAACACTTGTGTGCCGATCTGACGACAATCAAGTCCCGGGATCAAGTGACAAGACGAATACTGTGCCTCCGGTTCACGAAAGTACACATGTTCAGAGGGCACGGCAGGGCCTGAGAAGTTGACTGTTTTGTCAACAATCTCTGTCCAAGCTGATGCGGGGGCTTAGGAGGGAATGGGCCCAGCAAGGTGTAAAACTATAACATCCTGCACAAGAGGCTCAGGTAATGTGACTTCTCTGCTCGGGGGTGCGGGAAGGAAAAGCAAAGCTACCACCCGCCGGTGTGTCCAATCTTCGAAGCGTGTGTGTGCTTCTGGTCACCAAAAGGGTGGTGTGATTGTGGGGAAACAGCAGGCAAGACCCGCTCCATGGATCACACACGTGATGGCTAGTACCCCCAGAGTAGACTCACAGGAAGGCTGATTGGGGCACGGCTAATTGATCTGTTAAATTCTGGCCTGCCTGCTCAGCGCTGTTCATGAATATTCTATCTCTGATGCATAGCATTTTAAATTTGAAGGCGCAGTTGCATGCTCATATATGTTAGACAATTTTAGCGTGCTGGTGCTGCCTCATTGGCAGTGTGCCTCAATTGCAGTATGGTCAGAGGGACGCTAGAACGCGTGACTAAATGCATTTTAATGTGGTGAATCGGACACTAGCATTAAAATGCGTTAGTCGAAAGCCTGATGTGGCCCAACCTAACCCAGCCCTGAAACTGCGAAAAGTAAAATTATAATAACTACGTTATTATAATTTTATTTTTCCTGCTCAAAGAGAGCATTTGTTAAAGTTTTCATGTTATTCCCAACACCCGTCATGAGCTGAAATTAACATGAAAACTTGAACCAATGCACACAATCACCCGCAGCCCAGCTCTATTAAGAAAAGAAATGCAGCAACATAGCTGCCAAGGTTTCAAATTGCTATGTGGTCCTTTTTCAAACCTGCCTTAACACCGTTCACGTGGATCTGTATGTGAGGAAATGCACCGTCTTTTCACTTTTTTAAGCAAAAGTTTGGAGTGATATTTGGCGCTGCACCCACACACGCGGTCTGGTTACTGGCGCACATAGCCTTGGTTGCAGCGCACATAGACCTTACACTGCCGCACACAGAGGAAAAAAATTAGAGGGAACATTGACCAGGACATGTAAAACTTAAAAGTACATGTCCTACTTTTTAAATATACTTCACTATGCCCTTGGGCTGTCTAGGGCCTACCTTAGGGGTGACTTATATGCATTAAAAAAGGAAGGTTTGGGCCAGGCAAGAAGGTTAACTTGTCATATTGACATGGCAGTTTAAAACTGCATACACAGACTGCAATGGTAGGCCTGAGACATGTTTAAAGGGCTACTGAAGTGGGTGGCACAATCAGTGCTGCAGGCCCACAAGTAGCATTTAATTTACCAGCCCTGGGCACATGCAGTGCACTTGACTAGGGACTTATAAGTAAATAAATATGCCAGATGTGGACAAGCCAGTGTTACTATGCTTAAAGCAGAGAGCACTTGCACCTTAGCACTAGGTAGCAGTGGTAAAGTGCCCAGAGTCTTAAAGCCAGCAAAAACGAAGTAAGCAAAAACAGGAGGTCTGAAGGCAAAACGTCAGGGGAAACCATGCCAAGGATGCCAAGTCTAACATGGTTTAATCAAATCAAGGAATCTATCTTGACAGGTAATCAGATCTTTTCCCAAGCCTTTCCCTAGATCATGCCCACAATCATCAATATAGGCCAAACTTTTTGAGTCAAACTCCACTGTAAACATCAACTTATTTGTAAGAGTTTCCCTATGACACTCGTATCTTAACCTTACACAAACGGCCTTTGGAATTTGCCTTCACAACCATAATTCAACATATGCAGCCACACGACTTTTGGGAAACCAAGCAGGAGATAAAGGGTGCTTAATTAAGAGTAGGACAATCATGGTTTTATCCATATCTGCCAAACATCCACACATTTCTCCTTGCCAGCCCCTAATTCAGGCTCCCTCTTTTCTTGGTTCTTCAGTTACTGATCATCTGAATCAAAGTTTGATAAACAATGTATCTCAACCCCAACACTTTTAGATGAATCATCACATCTTACTGCAGTATGTTTTATATATGTATTCTTAATCTTTCTATATTTCTCAGGGCGTTTTCTATGCCCATATTCTGTGCTCTCAGCACTATCCTTGTTTGTGCATCCACAAAAAACATGTTCTGCTCAACAGATCTGTCTTTTACCACCTACATATCTGTTAGAAATGAAGGGGTCTCTAGTTGGCAGTGGCTTGCACCCTGTCCAAGTAGGGACCCTTCCTTCTAGTCAGGGTACGGGGATAACACACCCAAGATAACCCCCTGCTCAACCCCTGGGTAGCTTGGCACGAGCAGGCAGGCCTATTTCACAGGGAATGTGTAAAGCATTTGTACATAAAACACACAGTAACACAGTGAAAACACTACAAATGACCACCACAACAGTTTAGAAAAAGAAAGTATCTTTATCTAAACCAAACAAGACCAAAACGACAACAAATTCAACAGACACAACTAAAAATATCACTTTTAGAAGGTTTTAGCAATTCTGTCCATAGAGCTCTATGGATGCGGTGATTTTACACAAGGTACCTTTACCTGCGTCAAAATCCACAAAGAAAAACAGCGGCAGAGGAGGGAAGGATCGGAAAACACAGTGATTCTTCGGTTCCTGAGTCCCTGGGGAGGCGATGTATCCGTTCTGCTGCACGCAGGAGAAGTGTTGCATGGTGTCCGGACTGTAAGGGGAAGCAATGCATCGAAATCCAAGACGGTTCTGGACTGCGGGTGATGCGTTGGAAACCTTGGCAAAGAGGTGCGATGCGTGAAAATCCAGACTTGCTGGAAGTCGATGTAGCATCAGAAAAACAGGCACTGCATCGATTTCTTCAGCTGCAGTTCAATGATGCGTCAATTCTTTCAGCTGCACAGCAGGGCCTGCGTCGGAGTCATGCAGTGGTCTCGGACTTTGGAGACACAGTGCACTGTACTCAGGCTGAGGCGGTTTCTTCAGCCACTGGCATGTGCTGCATTGACTTCTTCGGTCACACAACAGTGGTGCATGGAAACTTTTACCTCATGGCGGTGCTGCTTCGGAAAAACAGGTGCTAGAAGGGCGATGCATCGATTTTGATGGTTTTAAGCAGCAAAACAACCTCCAAGGGCCCAAAACTGGAATTGGCACCACAAGGCAGGTCAGAACGTCCAGCAGTGGAGTTCAGGGATGCTACAGATGAAGTATTTATGACCCTGAGACTTCTAAACAAGAGACAAGCACACACAAGACCTTGGAGAAACTTCTCAAGCAGGATACACAGCAAAGGCCAGTCCTCCTTACAACTCTTTAGCTTTTCTCCTTGGCAGAGACTCCTCTTGATTCAGAAGTGTTCTAAAAATGTGGGGTTGCAGGTCCAATACGTATACCCCTTTTGGCTTTGAAGTCGGCATACTTCAAAGAAAAGTCTTTGTAGTTCACAAGCTCCCGCCTTGGCCTGCCTTGGCTCCAGACACACTCAAGGGGGGTGGAGACCGCATTGTGAGAGGAAAGGCAAAGCCCTATTCAGGTGTCAGTGACAACTCCACTGACCACTCTAGCTCAGGAAGACCCACCAGCCTGGTGATGGACCATCAGGATACGCAGGGCACACCTCAGCTCCCTTTGTGTGATTGTCTAGAATTAATGCAAAAACAGACCCCTGTCAGTCTAAACAAGACCTTTGATTTCACAGGTTGGCAGAGGCACAAGATGGTTAAACAAGAAAATGCCCACTTTCTAAAAGTGGCATTTACAACACACAATTTAAAAACCAACCTCACTAAAAGATGTGTTTTTGAATTCTGAGCTCAGGGATCCCAAACTCCAAATCGCTATCTCTTCCCAATTGCAAGTTACACTTGTAAGATTTTACAAGGCTGCCCCAATTATAACCTATTGGAGAGATAGCCCTTTCAATAGTGAAAAACGAAAATGGCAGTGTTTCACTATTAGGACATGTAAAACCCACCAGTACATGTCCTACCTTTCACATACACTGCACCCTGCCCATGGGGGTACCTTGGGCCTACCTTGGGGTGCCTTACATGTAGAAAAAGGGAAGGTTAGGGCCTGGCAAGTGGGTGCACTTGCCAGGTCTACCTGCCAGTTTAAAACTGCACTCAAAGGCATGGCAATGACAGGCCTGAGACAAGTTTACAGGGCAACTCGTGGGTGGCACAACCAGTGCTGCAGGCCCACTAGTAGCATTTGATTTACAGGCCCTGGGCACACACAGGGCACTTTACTAGGGACTTAGCATTAAATCAAATATACCAAACATGGATAACCAATCAGAATCACAACGTACGCAGGGAGCACTTGCACTTAAGCACTGATCAGCATTGGTAAAGTGCCCAGAGTACATAAACCAGTACACCATAAAAAATACAGCAGTAGAGACAAAAAGACAGGGGAAAACCACAACAAGAATGCCAGGTCTAACAGTATCCATCCTCAAAATGTTTTCTTTTGTGAGAGACCTTCCTGCCTATTTCTTAAAATTAGAGTCTGCCTCACCAGTAGACCTCTAAATCCTACGTCGAACCTTGTGACAACAGTGTTCCCAGCTTGCTTTCCATCTGACTTCCTATTTCTGAAATCATAACCACTACTTTAGTCTCTCCACAGCTCTGTCCTTCATAAGTGATCCCAATTCCACTTAAAAGTGAAATCAGAATATCTCCACTCTGTCAGTCAGGGATTCTCTAATGTTTGTTAAATGACAGTGCACTGACCACGGGAATTCCAATTATCTAAAATGGCTTCCTCATTGAAAGACCACTAGCAAAACCAATCCCTGTAAACGGCAAAAGCATACATGCTAATATACCTGATTCAAGTGAGAGACTCACGATTTTTTAAACTAAAATGGTGCCATTTTGGCTCTTTGCCTCCTGAAATTGCCTCTGATTCAGTAGAAGTCAGTGGGGAAAATACATTCTCTCGATTATATTTTTCTTAAATCTCCTACTTTCCTCTTCTAAAATGTTGGCATGTATGCAAAAGCGTACGTACGGCAAGCCACATACACCATATAGAGATGCTCCTCCTGCCATCTTCAGTACTAATGCTCTCTGAGGCACAAGCACCTCTCCTGAGGCGTACATTTTCTCCAATGCAGGACCGCACGCAAGCACCTCAGCTAGAGGCAGCGCGACCAATCATTAAAGAAATACTGAAACGCCCATTACACAATCAGGTTGAGAGATGCCTTGTTCCCATCCTTGTTCAGTGTTCCCAATGTCACAACAGGCGACTGTCCTAAAAGGTATTAACAAAGAAAATTATTCCAAAATCCGTTGAAAACAAAATTGAAAAAATCAACTTATCTCACCAATGCCTTAATATAAGACATTTGTTTACTCATTCAAAGAATTTAAACATGCAATCATCCAAGATATTCCACTCGCTTAAACCACAAATTCTCAAATATGCTACAATTACACAATGAATGCCTTCCACATCACAAAATAAAGTATTCAAATCATTCACACCACACTATGACTTATCTGTTTGTGAGCAGCAGCAACAAAAGAAGGAAGATGGCTCAGCTATTTGAGTTCTTATAGTGAATTGAAATTTTTGCATTGTAAATTATTTTAACCTGGCTGTTGTGATTGAGGAAATACATGATCCATTATGTAATGTTAACCTCTGTGTCTTGCCATAAAATGTAAGAATTTTTATTAATTTTCTATAAACAAATGTTGGAATGGAGGCGTGCATATGTTTTATTTTTTCGTGACTCCTACTGGTATGCAGAGTACGATACATACTATATTTTGCACCCTAGATTTAATAAAGAACTTGGAACATCCAAACATAGGACAGATGGATCACAAACTGACACTTAAGCAACTTCAATGATCCCATCAATGCTAAAGTACTTCAATGGATTAATGCTGCAAAATTTCTCAAACAGAGAAACAACCTGGAACATCCACGGTCACAAATTTAAAAGAAACACAAAGGTGCTTGCTCACCTAGAGCACATCTCTGATATGAGTTAATGACTGGTGGTCATAATAATGATTCTCTAGGATTCACAAAATTAAACTTCCACTGTGTAAGTTTACTATTTTTCCGGTATTCACTATTCACAAACTGCTATTTATTAGCAAGTATACAACTGTGGAGGCTCCGCAGTCGGGGCGGAGAACTCAGCACATAAAAAGATAGTCCTGCCCAAACAAAAAGCTAAAGGCTATTTGTATTTTTCTTAGTCTAAGAAAAAAAAGAGCCTCTGTATCCTTTCTGGACCACAGACAAGTGTGTCTGTGCTCTATTTACACACCTATAGGCCTATATCTGACATTAAATTAATCAACTAAAAAGTGTGCCTTGAAGCCCACAATGGTCAGTTGCAAAATAGCCAGCATCGAAAGTTATTTCAATAGGTGAATGCCAACACATGTTACCCTGTCACAGCTGTACAATGACAGAACTTGCCCTCTGTCTAAAAAGCCTACTTCTGCATTTTGGGCTAGGGATTATCTAGAAATTCTATTCTTGTACCATTTCACTGATCAGTGAAAATCTGCTTCAGCACAAGTATCTAAAGAATCTTTCTACCCATTTTTAAATTCTCCCTTGCTTGGACTAAAGTTAAAGCCAGTTTGCAAGTGCAGGAGCCCCTTACTGTGACTTTTAATCATCTTTTGCTCCAGTCAGGGGTCTTGGGGGTAGGTATAACCTGCTTAGTTAGTTCTGTGCTTAGAGATAATGGTATTTTGACAAACTGGCCACTCCTGTGGGCACATTATCGGCATCAAACACAGGAGGATGAAATGCTTGAATTGATCTCACCACCTCACTTAATCGCTCAGGGCCACATCCCAATCCATTCTTTTTCACCCACCAGGCCAACTCAGTTTGGGCACACTATCAGCAAGACAAGGAAACTAAATAACTGGCATGAACAACTGAACTCTGCACTTACCATGTAGTTGTAAGTGGAAGGGTTTTACGCATGTGCCTCACAATGTCAGGCATGGTCGCGTGTTCTTCCCACTAACAGGTAAAAGAAAGACACATGAACAAATTGTGTTTGAAGGTAGTCTTCCCAAGGATATACTAGAACCTCACTCTCTAAGGGGTGGGAGAATATGAAGACGTTTCTCTTAGATAGGAGAGGGCTGTCCCTGATTAACATAGACACGCTGAATGATGGGTTTAGGAAGTCCAAGCAGCTGAAAAGACCTGGGCCTACCTTCATCCATGTTAGAACTACTGCCTCGAAACTAGTCCAACTGAAGGATTTTTAGATGAAGACAAAACTCTGGACTGGGACCTTCATGTTATCGAGGTCAGCCTGAAAAGATGCATAGGGACCTGTCACCCACGCTCCATAAGATAACATTGACTTCAAAGTTTTCTGTTTTCTTTTTTTTAAAAGTCATAACTTCTGATCCCAACAAAGTTTTTTTTGTAGTTTTGATGTTTTAAATTATCATTTGTATTCTTTTTCACTAAATTTGTTTGGGAATCATATCTCTTTTTAGTTCACTGTTGTTTTGGTGTTGTTTAATACAACACTCACATTTTCTCTGACGTATGCCAGTCTGCTTGTGCCATGCAACCCTGTATAAACCCAGGATTCATCAGACAAACTGCTGTAAGGAGCAGATTCTGACCAGTGAGAATCTTCATTTTTTCCTTTTGGGGCTCTTATTTATGGATCCCTGCTTTAAGCGAGACTCCCTAATGAAGTCCCATTGACTTTAAGCTGCTACATAAAATAGACTCTGCGCAGGTTGCAGGTGCACATGTGTGCAGGATGAGCGAGGAAGGCTGGTGTCTGATTCAGCCTAGCATTAGTGCGTAGGTAGCACTGTGGCAAATGGGACAGCTAAAGCCTTAGAATTCAATTGGAAATTGAATAATGGGACTTTTTGGCAGAAGTGTAAAATTTGTGCTGTTTAAACAGTTTTTACCTTTTGGGTAAAGTTTGCCTAAACCATAACTTTTGATTGACTTGAGGTACAAAGGTAATGTATATATCCTTTCCTAAAAATTCCATGACCACCTATCCACAGTTAGTTTTACTCTATATGCATAAGTTAACTAGTTTCAAAATTTGAGTTATTTCTGTGAACACAGCCTTAATAGTGCTCATGTTTTGTACCTGCCCTGCTGGTCCAAGTTAATAACGCTGTTGCATTAGGGAGATTCTTTATTTCGGGCAGAGCTCTCTGTAAGGTAAAGTACAGGAAACATTTAAAAAAACATATTTAACTCAAAATTAAATATTACAATTATTTTTATAGTAAATATTAATGTAAATAATTTGACATTATTATTTTAAATGTAGAATTAAATAAAAAAAAGCTTCAGCATTATTAACTTAATTTTAGAATAAATCGTAATCTGGAAACATATTGAATTAAATTATCATTTTCCAAACTTAGAACCTGGCAAGCAAGAGAAAGGCCTATTGAAGTTGTAAATAGCTATGTTATTGGGAATCCTATTTGATGATGTCTTTTTTTAAAGTTATTTTAATGTTGTAAGAGCTAAGATATTGTCTTCAATTTTTGCTTTTAAGTCACTGCGTGACAATCTAAGGTGCCAATCATAGGAACAGCTCCTTAACAGTATGGGAGCCAAGTTGATTCCAGCTCTTGCCTATAGCTCAACTATCATTAAATGGAAGGATGCCAAATTATTAGATCTATTGTTAATCAAGGTTTTAAGTCCGTTATTTGAAATCCAAAAGACATTGGCCAAGCTGAAATACGACTGGAATTTGGTCTTCAAAGTCAAGCCCTAGTGAGACAGGTGACATTTTTAAAATGCATGCATTTCTTTTAAGTTCAAAATAAGTTTATTGAAAGAAAGTCATCAAACATCAATACTTCATGCAATTAAATATTTGAAAACACAGAATATATAAGGAACTGGTTCATATAAGCCATAAGAAAATAGTAGAAAAAGAAAGGAAAAAGACTTAAAATACTATGAATAAACAATTGTATAAAATATTAGGAATAATATATTAAACAATGTGGTATCAATAATAAGGAAGTCAAGGAGGTTGAGCAACTTCTTGTATCAGAGGGGTAGGAGCAAAAGATCTTTTTGCACTTCTGTCTAAAAACTGTGTAACAGGAGACCATAGTTGTAATCGCTTCCCAGCAAGAGATAGAGGATATACAAATGTTGTGTCCAACCTATGATTATGGCAGACATCGTACCACCAGGCGAAATAAGATAGTTTAGACATATCTTTCCAGTTCTTTGTTATCTGCTGAAAAGCAACTGCCAACAACAAGTCTATAATCTGCACTTGCGATTGACTCCTAGGCCAATCGGCAAATAGGCTGCCTAAGAAAATATTTGTGTATGAAAAGGGAACTGCGCATTGAAAGATAATATTAATCTGAAAATTCATGCATTTCTTATCTTTATCAGTCGCAGGCTCTTTAGCAAATAGTTGTTGGCATGAAATAAATTTCTCTAAGTATGCTGATGCCTGGAGATCCTATCTAACAAAGTGCCTCCAGAGCTTTGATTTACAGTCAGGTATTCCAGAAATGAATGGAATTTGTTTTAAACAGTTTTTAAAACGAAAGACAAAAATACTTTCATATTCTAATAACAAGGAATCTCTAGCTGAAAAGAAGCATGCCTGGATTATGATGAACTACTATGATAAGCTAGAAATCCAGTCCTATTTATCCACTTATTTTTCGTCATGCATGAGGGATGCATTTCTGAAATTACGTTTTGGTAGATACCCATCCAAAGATGGCACTCCAAAATGGACACAACAATGTGCATCCAGTTGTTGCAGTCTGTGTGGGTTCACTCAAGAAACTTCATTGCACTGTCTTTGTCCTAACCTGCTTGATGCGCGACACATTCTTTTAAAACCACTATTTTTAGAAGCTGGAGTGAGATCAGTTTGACAAGCCCTCATGCTATGTCCATCAGACACATGTATTCCACTGATTTGCCAGTTTGTGAAGTTCTTGACTACTGCGGAAAGAATGTTTACATCCTTATCATAACCACTTGACACTGATATAGTCTTTCTGTCCTTGATTGATTAGGTAGAAAACTACCTCTCTCACTTATGGGCCGATTACGATCTCGTTAGTAAAGCATTCCTACCGAATCAGTTCCGGGATGCTTTCCTAACGACTTGGATCGGGGGAGGCCGACCGAGCGATTTGGATGTATCAGGAGGCATCCGGATACAATTCAGTCGGACTCACATTGAATTCAATGGGAGCCTATGTACCCAACGTGAACACAGGCTCCCATTGAAAAAAGGGGTGGGTGGGGAAAAGCGTGCACCCTGTGGCAGGCACTCCATGGTGCCCACCACACGGTGCATGCATGGAAAGGGGGGACCCATGGGTGCCCCTGCAATCGATTCGGAGGGCCCCAGGTGAAGGGGGGCCTGCTACGGGCCCCCAAAGCCTGATTCCCAAAGCTGTGTCGTCTTGTCAAAACCGAGTCTGTACGGCTGTCCGAATCGGTCATCGTACTTGCTCGTTCGTAAACCGTCCCCTTTGAGCTGCACGAATCTGCTCCGAATGAGTCGGACTTCCCAAATCACTTTCGGAAACGATTCATCAGCCCGGACGGCTGCCTCGCATCGTACTTGGTCGTTCGGAAAGGGGGACGATTCGGTCGGAAATATAGGCTCCGAATCGGATTCGCTTCATCCGAATCTTGTTTGGAGCCTTTCCTAATGAGATCACAATCGTCCCCTTAATGTCTGAAGAAATAGATAATCCTAAAGTACTTAAGTACTCTTAGGATTTCTGTGTTTAAACTGTTTTTTTAATTTGATTTTTAACTCAATGTTCTTGTGAATGATATTTATTGATAATGTAGATTTTTTAGATTGTGTGTCAATTGTAATGATTTTTCTTAATCAGACAAAATTTAAATGATAAATATCATTATTTTCCTTAAGTTTAAATTAAAAAATAAATTCCCAACTAAAGAAAAATGTTTTATTATGCATTAATAATTAATAAAACTGATACATAGAATTAATTAAAATTAAGTTAGTTATATTTTAGTAAAAAAGAAAACTATTGAAAGTATTGTTTGATGAATTTTAAATTCAAAATAGAATATTAAAATATTCTGTAATTAAAGAATAAACATGTACTATTGGTATGTACTTTTTAACATATTTATTTGTATTTTTAACTATTTTAAATAATTTAATTTAAAATTATTTCCTGTGGAGTTTTACTTTAATACCCTCCCTCCATTATTTTCTATGAGTTGGTGCTGCTTTACTAATGTTTGGCCATGTGTGGTGCTGGACTTACTACTGGTTTTTTTAAGCAGTAACTTACACTCGGATTTTGTGAATAGCCAAAAGTAGTAAACTTACTCAGAAATGTAAATTACTCAAAAAGTGTAAGTTACCTTTGTGAATGAGGCTGATAGTCTTTTTCCTGATCTTTATATTTATGTGAGAATTACCACTATATAATTTATGAACAATATTCCTACAAGCGATAAATATTCAACATAATGTGTTGCTAACTTGTAATGCGAGTAATCAGACTTGCAATTTCTAGAGCATTAATAAAATGGTTTGTGCCAAAAACTTAATAAAATGGTTTGTGCCAGAACGTTAATGTTGCATCAGCACTAAATATTAGTAAATGTGACTCTATATGTTCATGCCTCGTTGACGAAGAGATGAGGTGCAGAAACTCGATATCTTCTTTTTGTGTTGTGTTGGACTTGGCTCTTTTTGCAGGGTCATCCCTGAACTTTTTGCCTTCCTCCTAGCCTTTTTTATGACTTGGTGTTGGTGGTTTTAGGACTCTGGGCACTTTAGCACTGCTGTTCAGTGTAAAGTGCGTGTGCTCTCTGTGATAAATATGGTAAGATTGGTCTACACCGGTTTGTCATATTTAATTTACCTGTCAGTCCCTTGTAAAGTGGTATCTCATATACCCGGGGCTGGTAAATTAAATGCTACTGGTGGGCTTGCAGCGCTGATTGCGCCACCCACCAAAGTAGCCTTTCAAACCTGTCTCAGGCCTCTGCCATTGCAGGGCCTGTGTGCGCAGTGTTACTGCCGCTGTGGCGTGGCACCAAAAGTGTGTGCCATGTCTGTGACCCCCCTTTTACTGCATGTCAGTCACCCCTAAGGTAGGCCCTAGCTAGCCCTATGGGCAGGGTGCATTGTAGGTAAAAGGTAGGACATGTACCTTAAGTGTGTGACATGTCCTGGTAGTGACAAACAGCCATTTTGGTTTCTCACTACTGTGAGGCTGCCCTCCCATAGGAATGCATTGGGGATTCCCTGATAAGTGTTTCAGTGGTAATTCCTGATATGAGAGGAGCAGCGTGGTCCAGTTTGGTATGTTTGGAATAGTAATAATAAATGCTACGCAATGGTGTGCGCAGATTTATTATAACTATTTTAGAAATGCCACTTTTAGAAGTTGCCATTTCTGTGTGCTATGTGTCTGCCTGCCTGATGTGGATTGCATGTCTGGCTTTGGAGTGGCAGGGGCTGGTGAGGTGTGTGTGGCTCCAGGAGGGGCAGGGTGAGTCAGCGCTAGGCTGAATAGGGCATCTGCATTTGGAGTAGTAGTCCCCTGAATAGGTCTGTGCCTGCCTATGTGAATGCTGGCTCCGCCCCCCTGTGGTGTGTCTGATGACGAGCCCCCACCTGACAAAGGGGAAGAGGAGCCTTGTCAACAAAGTGCTCCACACTCCCCAGAACAAGTTAGGACTGGTTCCCCCCAAGCCCTGTGCCAGGGTAGACAAAGAAAATGTTTGTATAAATATTGGGGCTGTGACCCCATGAAAGGGTTGTGCTTTTGTGCTTCCAGGCTTTGTTGCTGCTGGGCCCCAGGAGGAACCGCCACGAGGGACTGCCGCCCTGCTGGAGGGCCCTGTGTGCTGGCCTGCCTGGGCCCAGCCTTTGTCCCCTGGAACTTTGGACCTGAGCGCCCTGTGTGCGCTAAAATATCTTTCCCAGGATGGGGAGAGTGCTGGTGCCTTTGCAGCGCTGCGTGGTGACCGGCTTTGAGGGAATCCCGACGTGGGGATTCCCCCGCATTGCTGGCTTTTTGCGGCAGCCCACCCCGCATTTTTGCTTATTTATCGAGCGGGAGCCCACCCCGCATATCTGTGCGCTTTTGCGGGAGCCCACCCCGCATTTATGCCTGTTTAAAAAAAAAACGGGTGCCCACCCCGCATTTCACCTCCGAGAAAAGGCACCGCCACGGCCCGGAAGACAGGCATCTTGCCTGGTTGTGGGCGGAGCTAATCTGCCAGCCGGCCAATTGCAGCGCGGCCGAAGAGGAAGCCTGGCCTGAGGAAGGCGGGGCCCCTGTGCACCGGAGGGAGCCCCGCATGTTGCCACGAGCGCCGGAGCCTGGTGAGCTCCAACCCGCGACTGGTGGAAGAGAGCTGGTAGCGCGGCCAGAGCGGAAGACAGGCAGCACTGCACCTGATTCGAGGCGGGGCTCCCAAGTGGTGAGGAGAGCCCCGCGTGCAGTCTAGAGCAGGCCAGAGCCCCGTAGGCTCACTAATCAACGAGGAGAGACAGGGACGCCGCTCCAAGGGAGAAGAGCCGGGAGCCTACCCCGCCTTCGTGTGGAGTCTGCCAGGGAGCCCCCGGTGAGTGAGGGGGGCTGAATGCTGGCGTTCCTCGAGGCACATTGTCGGTGCCTAGGGTGAGCCTGCAGGAGGGGGACTGCCGGGGCACATTGTCGGTGCCTTCCCCCCCTGCAGGTAGGAGAGTCCCGGAGTGGGGCTCAAGGGGCGCAGTAGTGCCCAGGGTGATGCCACAGCTGCCCCGCCAGACAGAGGGCAGCAGCAATGTTTGGGGGCCATTTCTTTGATTAAGGAAGGGGTGAGTTGCACCCCACGCCCCAGCGCATCTGCGCACTGTGTTTTCGCTGCAGAGGCAGCCAGGGGGCCATTCGAGAGGCCTCATTTCGAGCCCTTACTTTGCGGGACATAGGGCATTCGAGCCCCAGTAAAAGGCCAGTTGGCCTGGGGTCAGTTCAGTGATTACGCTAAGGTGCTGTGTGCACTTTATAGGTGTACTGATAGGGCGCAAGGCCCTAAGGTGATGTATGCACCGGGTCAGTGTACTGTGGTGCACTGCTGATTTATGCATAATGTGGTCTTTGCCTAATGCTAATGTGATATACTGCTGAGGTCACTATTCTGCCAGTAGTTACTGGTGGTGCGTTATATGTGTTACTAGTGCTTCTAAAAGGTTCTGACGGTGGCCCGATTGGCCCTGTCATGTGTATATAATCCCCTGTAAATATTGCCTAGTGCCAGTTGGCACAGTGTACATTGTGTGATTATCATCTAATGTGTTTTGGATAATACAAAGGCTATTTTTATATAACCTTGTGTGGAGTTTCTTTTGTGGTGTGCCTAGTGTGTTGCTGCTGTGTGTGTGTTGCGTAAACGCTTTACACATTGCCTCTGGGATAAGCCTGACTGCTCGTGCCAAGCTACCAAGGGGGTGAGCAGGGGTTATCTTCGGTGTGTAACTCCCTTGCCCTGACTAGAGTGGTGGTTTCTGCCTGGCTTATGCGCTTGCCCTAGCCAACCAGAAATCCCATTTCTAACATTGGTTGTCAGCGGTGAGGATAGTACTTGCGTTTGCACAGTACCACAGCGACAACTGGTTGCACTACAAACTCTGCATTTAGATAATCAAGTGTTTGGGGATTATTTTTCCTGAGTTTTATTTCTCCTAAAAGTGTCATTTTGGAATTGTGTTCTCCTGTTGCACTGTGGGTTGTGTATCTGCCAAGATGGGGTTAGTCTATAATGAGGATGACCTTTTGGAGTACACCAGGGAGGAGTTAGAGGAATTCTGCAGCGAGAGGGGGATACCAATAGTGGGTAACATCCTCAGGAAACTGTTCCTCTATGAAGCCCTCCGCAGGGGAGAACCCTTAGAGCCCTGGGGGGACCTTTCAGATTACCCCTCCGCATACCTAAGTGGTGGTTTTGAGGGAGGTCCTGAAGAGTCTGCACAGGAGGTAGAAAATGACAGGGCAGGGACGCCAGTAGGTAGTGAGGACCCCATAGATAGGGAGTCCCTTGATGGGTCCAGTGCCGTGGGCAGTGCCCCATCCCTTTCCCTGTCCCCAGAGGAGTGGGTGGATAGGAGGGAAGAAAGGGAGCATCAGCTGGCTTTAGACACGCTCCAGTCGGAGTATGCCAAGGAGATAGCGTGGCTGGGTTTGGAGGAGAAAAAGGCCTTGTGGGCCCAGGAGTTGAGTCTCAAGGCGTTGGTCCTTGAAGAGAAGAAGCTAGAGACTGAGAGGGTCTTAGCGGAGGAGAGGATGGCGGAGGCAGAGAGGGCCTTTGCCAGAGAGAAACTAGCTCTGGAGGGTAGATTATCCCCTGTGTGCAGTTTTAGTTGTCTGGATTCACCAGTGAGGGTGGGGTCCAGTGGTGGCAGCAATATGGAGTCCAGTGCAGGAAGTCCCACTCCCAGAGCCCAGAAGATGGTACCTAGTTCCCAGGAGGAGGATGTCACACCTGAAGGGTATAGGTTGAGGTTCAGGGGCAGTAGGAAACTGTCTCACCAGTCTTGGGGGGAGTTTGTGGGTGAATGTTGTGATGCACTGAAAGGTTGGGTGATGAGTAGCACGGCAAATGATTTTGAAGGGCTGTTCAATCTGGTTGTCAGAGAGCACATGTTCAGTAATTGTTTTCCGGGGTTACGCCAACACCTGTTGGAGTGTGAGTTCTCTGATCCCAGGGAGCTTGCACGGGAGGCGGACCTCTGGCTGTGTGACGGACGGTCTGAAGAGGCATTGGGGAGTGATCCCAAAAGGAGTGGCTCAGGTCTCTTCCGGTCCTGTGTGGTGGAAGAGGTTCAGAGTAGCCCAGCTAGGCCCCGGTGTAGTGGGAGGGGTGTAGGGGCTCATGTCCTGTCTCAGTGGAGAAGGAGTGAGTGTGGGCTGTGTCCCAAGGTGCCCAAAACCCAGTCTCAGGGCCTGGAGGGTTCCTTAAGGGAATGCCAGGTCGGGGGCCTAGGCTGTACTAGTAGGCCATTTAAGGGGGATCTCCTAGTGTCAGGAGAACCTGGAGCATCTGTAAACGGAGCTCCAGTGGTTCTGGTTTCTGGCGGTGCCGCTCCTAAGTGGAGGGTGCAGAAGTCCAGATTGAGGGGTGAGAGGGGGATGTGTTCCCCAGTGAGAGAACCAGTGGGTCAGGGGCCAGCCAGATGGGCTGAGCCTCCTAGGAGTGACCATGGTGACACCACTTCTGTCCTGGGGGATCTTCGCGCACTGTCAGATGGACATGGGTCGGGAGATCTGCGCCAGGCAGACTGTCACACAACACATGAGTCATGTGTTACCCTCGGGGGGGATGCTGTGTGCGCCCCCAGAA
Organism: Calotriton arnoldi; assembly: GCA_963921515.1. Classification (NCBI taxonomy): domain Eukaryota; kingdom Metazoa; phylum Chordata; class Amphibia; order Caudata; family Salamandridae; genus Calotriton; species Calotriton arnoldi. The sequence goes on along the minus strand of CAWUFW010002964.1, from coordinate 1,826,862 downwards.
GTCCTGGTGTGCCAGGCAAGTGTTCAACCGCAGGGTTTAGCCCCAAGGTTGGGAGGCCAGGTTCAGAATCTGCCTGACCTGGAGGGAAGGACATCTGTAATCAGTGTCCTGACCGGTTTCGCTTCCAGGGGTACCACTCCAGGTGGGAGGGTGCAGAACTCTGGAAGGGGGTGCAGAGGGAGGGATTCCTCACCTCTGACCCCGATGCAACCTGAGGGTTTAGACCCTAGGTTGGGAGACCAGTTGCTGGAGAGAGGTCCTGAACTGGTGGGAGAGTTGTGTCCTGAGGGTGCCTCTCCAAGGAGGAAAGTGCGGAACCTTAGAAGGAGAGGTAGGGGGAGGAGAGCCTCGCCCGTGACTTCTGGTCATCCTGAGGGTGCGGACCCTAGGCTGGAGGATCAGTGGCAGTTTAGAACTGCACTGATGAGAGGAAGAGTGGAGAATGGTCACTATGTGCCAGTGGTTACTGCCCCCCACTCTGTGAGATGGCAAGGACCGGAGATATCTGGATGGCCTAGGGCGTGGTCCTGGCCGCAGACAACTAGGGAGTACCAGTGGGGTAGCATAGTTGGTCCTGAGAGCTTTGACAGAGGGAACCACATGGGTTCAGAGTGGCGTAGAACTGGAAGGTGTCCTGCAGTTGCGGGCCCGCGTCCGTGTTCTATCGCCCAAGGCAGGGAAGCTCATCAAGGTGGTGATTGGTCTACCCTGCGTTTTGGCTGGAAGGGGTTGTGTTGGACTTGGCCCTTTTGCAGGGTCATCCCTGAACTTTTGCCTTCCTTCTAGCCTTTTTCTGACATGGTGTTGGTGGTTTTAGGACTCTGGGCACTTTAGCACTGCTGTTCAGTGTAAAGTGCGTGTGCTCTCTGTGATAAATATGGTAAGATTGGTCTACACCTGTTTGGCATATTTAATTTACCTGTTAGTCCCTTGTAAAGTGGTATCTCATATACCCGGGGCTGGTAAATTAAATGCTACTGGTGGGCTTGCAGCGCTGATTGCGCCACCCACCAAAGTAGCCTTTCAAACCTGTCTCAGGCCTCTGCCATTGCAGGGCCTGTGCGTGCAGTATTACTGCCGCTGTGGCGTGGCCCCTAAAGTGTGTGCCATGTCTGTGACCCCCCTTTTACTGCATGTCAGTCACCCCTAAGGTAGGCCCTAGCTAGCCCTATGGGCAGGGTGCATTGTGGTTAAAAGGTAGGACATGTACCTTAAGTGTGTGACATGTCCTGGTAGTGACAAACAGCCATTTTGGTTTCTCACTACTGTGAGGAATGCATTGGAGATTCCCTGATAAGTGTTTCAGTGGTAATTCCTGATATGAGAGGAGAAGTGTGGTCCAGTTTGGTATGTTTGGAATAGTAATAATAAATGCTACGCAATGGTGTACGCAGATTTATTATAACTATTTTAGAAATGCCACTTTTAGAAGTTGGCATTTCTGTGTGCTATGTGTCTGCCTGCCTGATGTGGATTGCATGTCTGGCTTTGGAGTGGCAGGGGCTGGTGAGGTGTGTGTGGCTCCAGGAGGGGCAGGGTGAGTCAGAGCTAGGCTGAATAGGGCATCTGCATTTGGAGTAGTGGGAGGAGTAGTCCCCTGACCCTGAATAGGTCTGTGCCTGCCTATGTGAATGCTGGCTCCGCCCCCCTGTGGTGTGTCTGATGACGAGCCCCCACCTGACAAAGGGGAAGAGGAGACTTGTCAACAAAGTGCTCCACACTCCCCAGAACCAGTTAGGACTGGATCCCCCCAAGCAGTGTGCCAGGGTAGACAAAGAAAATGTTAGTATAAATATTGGGGCTGTGACCCCATGAAAGGGTTGTGCTTTTGTGCTTCCAGGCGACTTGCTGCTGCTGGGCCCCAGGAGGAACCGCCACGAGGGACTGCCTCCCTGCTGGAGGGCCCTGTGTGCTGGCCTGCCTGGGCCCAGCCTTTGCCCCCTGGAACTTTGGACCTTAGCGCCCTGTGTGCACTAAAATATCTCTCCCAGGACGGGGAGAGTGCTGGTGCCTTTGCAGCGCTGAGTGGTGACCTGCTTTGAGGGAATCCTGACGTGGGGATTCCCCCGCATTGCTGGCTTTTTGCGGGAGCCCACCCCGCATTTTTGCTTATTTATCGAGCGGGAGCCCACCCCGCATTTCGGTGCGCTTTTGCGGGAGCCCACCTTGCATTTATGCCTGTTTACGGTTGCCCACCCCACATTTCACCGCCGAGAAAAGGCACCGCCGCGGCCCGGAAGACAGGCATCTTGCCTGGTTGTGGGCGGAGCTAATCTGCCAGCCGGCCAATTGCAGCGCGGCCGCAGAGGAACCCTGGCCTGAGGAAGGCGGGGCCCCCGTGCACCGGAGGGAGCCCCGCGTGTTGCCCCGCGCGTCGGAGCCTGGCGAGCTCCAACCCGCGACAGGTGGAAGAGAGCTGGTAGCGCGGCCGGAGCGGAAGACAGGCAGCACTGCACCTGATTCGAGGCGGGGCTCCCGTGTGGGGAGGAGAGCCGCGCGTGCAGTCTAGAGCAGGCCAGGGCCTCGTAGGCTCACTAAACAACGAGGAGAGACGGGGACACCGCTCCGAGAGAGAAGAGCCGGGAGCCTACTCCGCCTTCGTGTGGAGTCTGCCAGGGAGCCCCCGGTGAGTGAGTGAGGCTGAATGCTGGCGTTCTTTGAGGCACATTGTCGGTGCCTAGGGTCAGCCTGCTGGAGGGGGACTGCCGGGGCACATTGGCGGTGCCTTCCCCCCCTGCAGGTAGGAGAGTCCCGGAATTGGGGCTCAAGGGGCGCAGTAGTGCCCAGGGTGATGCCATAGCTGCCCCGCCAGACAGAAGGCAGCTGCAACGTTTGGGGGCCATTTCTTTGATTAAGGAAGGGGTGAGTTGCACCCCACGCCCCAGCGCATCTGCGCACTGTGTTTTCGCTGCAGAGGCAGCCAGGGGGCCATTCGAGAGGCCTCATTTCGAGCCCTGACTTTGCGGGACATAGGGCATTTGAGCCCCTGTAAAAGGCCAGTTGGCCTGGGGTCAGTTCAGTGATTACGCTAAGGTGCTGTGTGCACTTTATGGGTGTACTGATAGGGCGCAAGACCCTAAGGTGATGTGTGCACCGGGTCAGTGTACTGTGGTGCACTGCTGATTTATGCATAATGTGGTCTTTGCCTAATGCTAATGTGATATACTGCTGAGGTCATTATTCTGCCAGTAGTTACTGGTGGTGCGTTATATGTGTTACTAGTGCTTCTAAAAGGTTCGGACGGTGGCCCGATTGGCCCTGTCATGTGTATATAATCCCCTGTAAATATTGCCTAGTGCCAGTTGGCACAGTGTACATTGTCTGATTATCATCTAATGTGTTTTGGATAATACAAAGGCTATTTTTATATAACCTTGTGTGGAGTTTCTTTTGTGGTGTGCCTAGTGTGTTGCTGCTGTGTGTGTGTTGCGCAAACGCTTTACACATTGCCTCTGGGATAAGCCTGACTGCTCGTGCCAAGCTACCAAGGGGGTGAGCAGGGGTTATCTTCGGTGTGTAACTCCCTTGCCCTGACTAGAGTGGTGGTTTCTGCCTGGCTTAGGCGCTTGCCCTAGCCAACCAGAAATCCCATTTCTAACATGTTGCATATTAGCTTACGAGTGAAGTAGAGAAACTTAGAGAATGGTATCTTAGATTCAAGAATAATGTACTTACACATTCTGTGCTCGATTTCTTTAGAAATTGAATGTTCAACATACTACTGACACTTTATTACAAATCTTCTATTGTTTTATAGGTGGAACAACACTTACCATCACTGGAGATGGATTCAGTTGCAACTCCTCAGTGGTTACAGTCCTTTTAAACTCTGGTACATGTGATGTCATCAGTTCATCAGAAGAAGTTATCCAGTGTCAGACCAGGCCAGTCGCTTTGCCTAGAGGATCAGATACTACGTCTGTTCTAATAAGGGTGTTCATTGGAAATGTGCACAGTTGCCATTTGGGTTACCCCACACACAAATTTTATTTCACCTATACAAAAGAGTTCACACCAGTAGTTTCCAGTATTTCTTGGAAATTGGTAAGCAACACCGTGCTTTTTTACATTTTGGGAAATAGCATGATTAACTCTTCCCTATTACTGGAAGGATCTTCGTGTAAACTTCAGCCACTAGGTGCCAATCAGACATTGTACTTTTGTTCTTTACTTTTGGACAGTTTGGAACCTGGAAGCTATAAGATCAGTGTTATGCACAAGGAATATGGATATGCTGATATTTCCTCAGCCATGAACATCTTTGACCTGCCACCTCTTTTATTTTCAGTAGCTCCTTCAAATGGCTCTGCTTGTGGGGGGCTGACATTGACCATTTCTGGGCAGTTCTTGAAATCTTCCAGCAATTCTATTAAAGTAAATCTTACAAATGATTTCACATGTACCATCCAGGATTTTAATGATAATACAATCAGATGTACTCTTCAGGTCAACCAAACTCTATGTTCTATAAGTGATTCTCAACATCTCAATATCACAGTCATTGTAAATGGAATTGTCAGTGTTTGTCAAGGGAACTGCTCCTTCAGCATACGTGAAGAAAGCACACCTGTAGTTGACCACATGACACACAGAGTAAATGGAAATATCACTACTCTATACATCAGAGGTCACAGACTCGCTGAGGTAACTGATGAGCTCAATATATTGGTGGATAACATGATCTGTAATTCAACATTTGGGAACCAAACCCTAGTTGTGTGCCATGCCAACCACTTGTATCCTGGCATGCACCACATTTCAGTTACCAACAAAATATTTGGGCAAGCTTGCTTCAGCACCAGGTCAATGGAATTCATGATTGTTCCTCAAGTTAAGGAATTCTTTCCTAAAAGTGTCAGCCTCAATGGTGGGGCCCTTCTGACACTTACAGGCTTGGCCTTGCAAGGGCAGAACTCAACCACCGTTTTTATTGGAAATGAATCTATCTGTAGCATCTCACATCTCAGCTATGTGACCATCCAATGCATTGCACCTCCTAGAAATATGACTAGTGCCTTATCACTGGAAATAGATGGAGTTTTCTACTATGTTGGAGAAATAACCTATCATCAGCATTTTACTCCTGTTTTTCTCTTTGCTTTACCTTCTACAAGCCGTCTTCTTAGAATAATCACCTTGAGGATTCCAGAAGCAGAGAATATGCATGTCTTTGTTGGGGATGGGATCTGTGCGAACGTATCTGGTAACTCAAGCACATTGCAGTGTCTGGTGCCCTACCTTCCAGCTGGAGATTACCAAGTAAAGGGATATGACCCTACTAGAGGATGGGCCTCCTCAAATGTTACCTTCACATCACATCTTAGTGTGTCATCTGTACTCAACAACTATGGTAAGTTAATAGATAGACTGGAGAACAGTTGTCCACCCTCTATATAAAACATATTTGATTGGAGAAATAGATATGCTGCAATAATGTGTATTAAGATGCCTTGTAATACCTTTTGTGATCTTCGCTACTGATGTAAATGTATATACTCAGTGTTTTGAAAAGTTGTTGGTGCATCCTAGATCCCATGAACACCATGTTCCTGTCATGGGCACTAGATAGGAACTGATATTTAAACAAATTTAATATTACTACCTTTGACAGTAAGTCATGAGGGAAAAATATCTTCCACTGGGATCAGGAGTTGACACTTTCACCAACCAAAATCAACTTCTAGAAAATATAGTTTATAAAAAGGGTAACATATTCTCTTCATTTGACAATAGTGACAGGCACCTCATCTATGAGCTCAGACTTCTCCTAGACTCTCCTTGGTCCAACTGTCAAAGAAGTTCTAAAGGCCTGCCAAACCGGAGGACTGCTTTGCTGTTCGAACTGGACTGCTTTCGGCACAAGAGCAGTCTACTCTATTGTGTAAAAACTGGAATAAGTGGATGTACATTCCAAATACTTAACACGCTTGCAGTTGTAATAAACACATATACATCTTGAGTGCAGGATGAGAACTGAAATAGAAATTGAATTCTTAGGGCTGAGTTGAACACCTTCCTAGCTAGCTACGGCCATGTTACCAAACTGAGGAATAGTCAGGGTGTTCCATCCTGTTATTGTTCATCCTGTTTCAGCTCAAACATTTCAGGGTTTTAGCAGGTTCATCAAATGACTTCAAGTACACTGTTGTGCTCTGGGGACCAGTTCAGAAACCCTTGTAGGGTTCCATATGTATGTGACACTGTTTACATATTTGACAAGGGTCCTTCAATGTTATGCATACCCTCGGTTTAGGTATTGTAAATACTTTGATCACATTGAGTCATCTAAGAAAACCTAATGAACTTTAAAATTGTCTTTACAAACACTTGGGTAATCAAAATATAGAATTTTGAGTACCTGTAAATTCTAGGTCCAAATTAAACATGATTGTTTGCCTGCATATATGTAGTCTGATTTCCTTAATCATATAACAAGGCTCTATTAGGATCTTTTAAGCATAAAATCATTTTCAATGTCAAGCCCTTGATGATCCAGCTACATGCTGCACCCAAGAAATTCCCAGATAAAAATGTAAATGAAATTAAAGTGTTCCGGTTCTTTACTTGCAGAATCCCTTTTCTAATAATGTGGTAAAGTGAGGAACAAAGCAAATTATGTTGTTTACCCATGATCTTAATAATTGTTTACCTGCATGGGATGAGGTGAGACATGGAAGCATATACTTATTGGTCTGCACTGAATGTAGAGCAAAATGACATATTTATAGGGTTTCTTGACGGTTGTATGACAGAACCACGCATGCCATTACCACGCATGCATTTACCCCACGGTCATTACAACGACTGCGACACTACCACGCATTCAGTTACTGCGCAAGTCTTTACCACACATATGCCTTTACCACGCATGCCTTTTTAAATCCTTATGTACAAGGGCAGCACATAATGGTCAACGCTTTACACAGGCTGCTGATCCTGGAGAGCGAAGGGAGGCAGTCACTCATTTTCCATGATTAAGACATTTTGTATTGGCCTAGTATGAATTAAAGACCTACAAACCAGGGAAATATAGACCATATACTTTGAACACCTGCACCCCCAGGTTGTCTGCCGATTTCAATCAAAAACAAGTGTTGCTTTTACTTATGGAGGAAAATATTGTGAGAAGGGCTTTAGTGGGGGTCCTACTGGGCATGATAAGCGATACGCTTTGTCAAAGAATATTTTAGAATAGAGATAAATGTTGACCATGAAAAATGTATTTTATTCCTTTGAAGTAGGCGAAGCCCAATGAAAAATTAATTTATTACCAAATTTATTTAGTGCCTAATGCATGATGTTTTGACTAAAAAGATGGTGTAGACCAAGGCTGATGTCAGAGCAGTTTTGTTTTGGCAAAATAAAGTACAGTCTATACACGTTGTTTAACGCTTCCATGGATCATAGGCATGAGGGATTCCATAATTTTCAGTGCACCACTGCCTTAAATATCGCATTTTTTACTTCTGCATCTGGAAAAAATCTCTATAATAGTCCGTTGGAGTAGTAAAGATGGCCCCAGTTGTACCAGTTCACTGGGAAAGACCCTGCCTTTCCGATGTCCAGACCTGTTCATACCACTCCACCAAAGTCCGCTTTAAAGACACTGAAAATGTGTAGCCTTATCGTGGTTCACTAAGGTGTAAACTTTCTTTTCCTTCTAGGCTGCTTGGGTCAAGGAGTCTTGCATTTACAAGGCACAGGATTTTCTCCAGGTAACACATCGGTTACAGTCTGCGGTTCACATTGTGAAATACAAGACAGTCTCACAACACCAACGGATGTCCAGTGTGTTACCCAGCATCCAAGTGGTAAGCACAACTGGTTATTGTTGTTCTATTTCAACAAAGCTCCAGAATAACAAAAAGTTAACTGTGTACAAATAAATGACATGGCATCGGAAACTCATGCCGCCATTTTGAAAATCAGACAAGGTCCAATTCACCAACCTAAATTTTGCTGCACCAACAAGCATCGGCAAAAACCATTTGGTCTGGCTTGCTGCATTCTGAGTCCTAACTAAATCATTTAAAAAGAAGTTTGCTGCCATTAAAAACAAAACTAAAAAAATATTGTTTTCTGTGTTCAATGAATCTATGAATTTAAATTGTGATGATTCAGTAAATCATTAAAACGTAAAATAGTCCCTCATGATTTGCAAAGCAAGCACTCCATAGGAGGAGGTAGGCGAGACCAAATAGCCAATAGCAAGGTGAGAGAGAAATGGGCCTCAGGGTGCAGCCAAAGCGCACACTTTGTATATTCTAAATCACTGGGTATGCAGCAAATAATACCACAGGGCAACACTTTCTGATAAAGTTTGCCTTGTTAGTACAGTGTCTACTGAATAACTTATTTACTGTTGGGAATCATTGAGAGCTATAGAGCTACATTAGAGGTGGAAGACTGCCAAAGTTGCATGAAACTCTTCTTTCGGCTTTTGTAGGGGATGCTATTCTAGGACTGGTGGTCTAGGTCATATGTAACCTATTGTCTACCCTATTGTATGCAAAACATCCCGTAATCCAGAGATCACATTCCTTTAAGATACATTTGATAAGCAATGCATGGGCCTGCTATGCCTAAGTGTTTACTCAGCAGTACAATGGAGCGTTTCATAAGCAAGCAAGGAAGTCCTCGTTGGATATTGTTGGCGCTTTTTACCCAACATGATCCTTCAGCCTAAGAGTAAATGAATTTTACAAGGAATATGCCGTACAGTGTTATGATATGTGGTACTTTCACAACTGTCTGACATGGTAATGAGTTACTCTCCATAGGCAGGTCTGTGATGTGATTGGAGAATGGTGGTGTATGCGCTGCTGTGAAGCTCTTACAAGCCTAGCACCCCTCTCGACCATGTCCACTGCACTGAATGTGTGGTGGATACAAGGACAGCAAACATTCTTGTTCAGCGTCGTCAGATGGGTGTTGGGACTCATTGCTGCTGTCAGCAAACTAGGCTGACAGATTTATTCTACTTATCCTGACCATGAACAGAAAGAACAAACCTGTTTTCAGGTTCTAGCCATCTGTCTATTCTGCTCACAAGGTGTTAAAAAATAGAGGCCTAAATCTAGGGCATGGGTGACCAACATAGCACCAAAGGACCGAATCCAGGCCAGATTTGTAGGATGACGACTATGTAAATGATTCCCCTTTAGGTTAATTGTATCGTAGGTCGACCTCCCGAAAATGCGGCATGCAGCCAGCTCTCCTGGACCTACGCTGAACACTCCTGATCCTGGCTATATTTTGGCCAAGGTCCACTACATTGTGTAGATAAGCAGCTGGGCGGATTACATTGCACCAGCGATGTACAGTGGCATTATTAGACACTTGTGTGAATGGATGGTAAGTTGTAAATGTTCACCCATGCATCAGTCAGCTGCTCGAGTCTAAAGAGATGTTTTTAATTGGATAGATTAGCTAAGATTTGTGGAGTATCTGCCACGAATATACTTTATCAAAGTCTATGTAAGCAGTGGGCTATTAAATTAACTTTATTTTATTGGTTCTTAACTATGCAATCGTTTAATGATGTGTGTAATTATGTGGATTGTTTAATCATGCCCTGCAATTTGGAACAGCAACAGGAGTTCTCTTGAAGCACAATATGCAGACTAGTCCTGCGGCTGCGCAAAGGGCAGGTCAGGGCTAGGAAGGCGCGTGCAGCCAAATTACAAGTTCCAGGAGAGTCTATTGCAGATCAATGCGTTCTCTACAACGTCCTATAACCAATAGGATGGAGAGGGCGCAAAGATGGCGGCAAGGGCAATGAAGGGCAGAGCCTGTAGTAAACAAGAGGCAGGTGTTTAATGGCTGCTCTTTCTGGGCACCAGACGATTGGCTCTCCGGAGAAAAACACCATAGAGATATTAACTCTTTAAATATCACTAGGAATATTTCTCAAAGCATCACTGTATTACGTCGACAGGCTTCTTCAGTGGTATAATTTCCAGAAACGTTCCCAAAATATTGTGGAAACATTTTCTGGGCTACTCCATGAAATGACATGACCTTGCAGCAGTTTCAGGAAACGAATATGGGACAGGCTCCTGTAGCTATCAGTTTAACCCCTGAGATTTCATGGCAGCTTTCAGCCTTACATCTCAGCAGCCTTCCAATCTCTGCTTCTGTCGGTTGAATGTAAGAATATGTGCCTTAATGACATGAATATCTCACCAGTTACACAAATGTACATTTAAGAATAGTAAACCTAGCCTTTAGGTATATATATGTCTATTCACTGAAAAAAACAAAGGTTAAAATATTATAGTAAGGTCTAGAAATACACAAAAAATAACATATAAAAAAATGAAAATCACCAGTTATAGTTTACTGCACTACCTATAAATTGCACTGCTTATGACCTCACACATTAAATCACTCGTGACATGTTACATAACATCATTGATGACATCACTGATGACATCTTAAATGACAAAACATGACATCACTGATCACCTTCTCATGTCTCTTGAATGATCACCTTCTATGTAACAAGATGTTACAAGATGTAACAAGAACAGTGAGAGCAAAACACAAGTGAGCTCAAATTGCCATCAGTTCAAATTGTGCACGTAGGAAAGTCATATTTTTTATCCAGATCACCTCCATTTTTTGACTGGTGCTTGTTGTTACTGACTCTGAAAGTGCCTTGGGCTCTGCTAACAAGGCGTAGAGTTGGTGCTCTGTCATCTAAAGGTATATAGTAATTGGTGTAATTCTGATTGGCAAAGACAACCTACCTGTATGTCCTTCTTATATGGTAGGGCATGTATGTTGAAGGCCCCAGTGGACTTACTGCACTTAAGTGTTCACTGCTGTGGTGTCTAAAGCCATTTTAAAGCCAGACTTGCCTTCAGATTTAGATGTTGGTGAACCTGGTCCTGCATCACTTTTTCGATGGTATCACCGCCCGCCTACTTTGCAGTTCACCCACTCAATTTAGATGTTGGCAGGTTCCTGAACGAAAGGCCGACTGAGACCCGCTGACTCAGCCAGCATATCCCTCCCGCCTCAACGGCGTCAGAGGCAGAACCGGCTGTCGGAAGGAATCCAGTAAGGATTCCCGCCGACCAAATGGTAATGTGCCTTTCCATCAGGGAAAATCTGGCAGGGAAACCTCCAAACTCAGGTTGGTGGTAACAATGAAAAAAGAGGTGAAAACGTACCTTTTTTGTGTTCCCACTTCCTTTTCCATCTTAAACCCCATCATCCAGGTCCTTCCTGTGCTGCTACTACTTCACCATAACGCTAAGCCACCCCGTTGTCGCCGCAATCTAAGGTAGGCTTCTGTGCCACTTGTCTTACTATGAATCATGTGGTCATATTTGCATTAGCCTCGTTTATTTTTACATTGCTCTTAGATGCAATTATTTTATGTGTCATGCATAAGTATACATCTTACCACTTATCATGGTAAAATGTATGCACCTGTATTGACACTTAAAAAAATATTTATTTGGTGGTGGTGGTTGTGGGTGTTGTGCCTGTGGTGCCTGTGGGTGTACATTCAACAGTGAGTGTATGTTGTTGGTGTGCAATGTTGTAGGAAGCTGGCTCTGTATATACTATACCAAAGTGAGGTATAGTGTGCACAGAGTCCAGTGGATCCCCAAAGGCAGAATTAAAGTAGATAGCACCTTACTCTCTAATTGTGGTAGTGTGGTCGAGCAGTAAAGCTCTATCAGAGGGTAGTGTTAAGCATTTGTTGTACCCACTCAATCAGCAAATGATTGCACACACTCAAAGACTGAACTTCAGACCAATTGTTTTTGTATAAAAATATTCTTTTAGTTATTTTATTTCCTAGAACCAAGCCAGCCCGGCACAGGTAAGTGATTTATACTTTGCAGTAATAATACAGTTTGAATTGCAGTTGTAAATATACTTTGGTTTGATTTCAGTAGAATCAATGGTAATGCAAATCTTTGAAATATTGTACATATACTTTGTATTGGCTTTTCAATAGGATGTTAAGTAAATTTCTTTACAGATTACTTTTCTTACACAGTGTAGTATACCTGGGTACTGCACTGGGACATTTCCTGTAAACAGGTAAGTAAAAGCGTTTTTGTTATTTGGTTACAGTTTTAAAGACTTTTATAGATTTTCCAACTCCACACTTAGAAACTTTTCATAGAAAAACAGTCAATGTTATCATATGGGAGAAAATAGTGTTATCGGTTCAGAGGTAAGTACTTTTTTGTTGGAGTTGGGTTTCTGAGGTTAGACTCAGGGGCGGTGGTGACATGTGTTGGCAAAGGGTACAAAGCCTTGAGTGTAGGGATATGCTCGTTGTCACTTGTCTGAGTCTCCTGTGGTGTCATGTATTACTCCCACAGAGGACAAAGCAATAAGTGTGGGAAGATGCTTCCCCCCTGACAGGACAGCCATCTGGGTTTTGCCTAGGAACTTAATTACACTTCTAAAGGTTCTGACCCTGTCACAAGCAGATGTAACTCATACCTAGGACTGCTTCCTTCATTGTTCTGCTTGTCAGCTAGGCACCAATCACAGTGTTAGAGGAGCTGCCCCCAGAACCACTATTGAGTGACCACAAGGGATGGTTTGCCCATTATCATAGCAAAACCTTTGGATGGGCACAGGGAGCTCTGCACAAGGGAGAAACAAATCTGTCATGTTGGTTTTAAGTAAGGAGGGGCGCTGAGGGATAGTTTACAGTAAAACACACAAGAAGTGCTGCAAATGTGGATGGGGGCACACTTGAGAACTTTTACTCCATGGGTTAGGGAATGGTCTGGAGCGTTCCCCACCCTCAGGCTGGCACTGGGCATCTATGTGGCACCCTCAGTAACCCCTTCAGAAGACATCCTGACCTGTGGAATACAGAAGGACTGCACAATCTGTTGAACATGTAGATAGAAACCCCTAGGGCTGGACCTGATCCGACTTGTACGCAGGACAGAGAAGTGGACTCCAAGTCTTAGTTAGCTGACCTCCTGTTAAGCTACTGGGACACAAAAGCTGCAAGAAGCCCAACTTCCTGAAGAGCCCAGCTGACCAGTTCTAACTGGACCTGCCTTGGACCCTGCTGATGGCATCCGCTGGAGTTAGTCCTGATGCCCATGTGGTGTCCTTAAGGTCCTGGGGCCCTAGGATATGTGTCAGAGGGTGGCACTCCTGCCTAACCCTTAAAACTGCAACTTAGAAACTTTTTGCAAGGATTATGCCTGGAGAATGGACAGAAGACGAGGGCCAAACTCCCAAGTTCATCCGATGAAGGTGCGTTGTCACTGAGCGACATTCAGGTTGCTCCAGCTTGGAGCTTTCTCGAAGGTATCTCCTGGCGAAGAAAGCGCCAGCCTTTTTTTCCTCTGTGCTTCTACTATATTATTTGTAGTAGTCTCCCTTTTCATTCCTCAAACCCAGCTGCATTTCTCTTGCTTCTTCCTCCTCTCCTCTACCTGTGGCTGGTGTCATGTTGATGAGTTTGTGATGAAAGTGTTTTTGCTGGAAGGTTTAGCCTTTTTTTTTCTTGCTATGCTATGTTCCTGTTGGCCCGGCACTCCCATGCCCATTGTGCCATGGCAGACATTGTGGTTCCACTCCTTTCTGATTATGGCAGCACCTCCTTTGACTAGTTGGTGCATAAAGGTTGTGATGCCACCAACAACTTGCGCACTCTGGTCTAATCTCAGCAAATTCTGTTGTCAAGTCTCTGGGCTTATGTGTATCCCTTTATGGGTTTATCCATTTGTGATACTCCGGTTACCCTGAAAAGGTTCAGGATGTCCTGCTGGTCACTCCCTTTGATGGTTCTCATCTTTTTGGTGCAAAGGGTGCTGTATGTCTAGGGACATTTTGGAGGAGTTGTGGTGAATAGTGGTGAGAAAAGTGATCACTTCTGCTTACTGTCTGTGGGTACAACTCAGTGGCAGTTGCTCAAGGGCTAGGCCTGATAGAGGGCACAGGTTGAGAGAACATTTTCAGCTCAGTTCAAATTATTACCTACTTTGTCTTTTGATGTGAGTGCGGAGATATGGTGTGCATTTGGTTTGTCCTTGTGCTTCCTTCTCGGATGTCCACAGTTTTTTGTTAGTTTAGCTATGTTCCTGTCATTCCCTGGTTGCTGTGCTCACCATTCTGGCTACATGCTGTTGACCTGGCTGCCTCGGTTCCTTACAGGGTACTAGTTTGGGGCAATGTACCTTTACCCCTGTTGCTGCAGTAGCAGAGGGTCCCACCATGTGGGTCTTGTTTTGACCAGCTCCCTGTTTTTCTGGTATGTGCCTTGTTCAGATCCTCTTCTAGTATCAGGAGGGTGAATGCCAACCTTTCTTTGTATTTTCATTTTCTCCTGCATCCCACAGAGGCATTAATACTTCTGGATCATCCTTGTTGCAGCTTTTAGATATCCTGGATGGGGTGCCTCGAGATGATGCAGCTTCCTTGCCTTTGATATTGCTTGTGCATAACCGCCGCCTGTTGTGGTGAGGTATTGAATTTGTGTCAGGTCACTGCAGGGTGAACCCTGACTGTTCGGACTGCTTTCCATATCCTCTTTGATGGTGGTGTGACTGTGGTTCCTGGTTCTGGAGGGGTTTTGATAGGTGATGGACTGTAGCTCAGTGGGAGCTGTTGCATAGTCATTCTGTCAGTCATATGTCTTTCCCCTTTTTTGTCTACTCAAGCTTGATTGTTTGTTTTCTGTTGGCTTTGGTGGTTTGACATTCCTGGTTTTGTCTATATTGTGGCCGTTTGGGACTGTCTCCTGTTTTTGTGCAGTAGAAAATCATGGTCGACCTGTGGGGACCCAGTTGGGTGACCAATGAGTCAGTTCTTTACAGGTCTTAATTGCTGAGCACTGCGTTTGTTACATGGCTACAGTTCATAGTTTGTTATCTTAGTATCCAGATGGCCCTGGGCTGTATGTCTCTCCTCCTCGGGACCTTGATGCTTGCCTCTCCTGTGCACCACAATGTTTTTGCTGGTGTCTTCTTGTCATGAATATTTCCTTGACCATATGCCAAGACTTCTCCTCTAGGGTGCTATGCGGATGGGATCAGATCCTTGACTGACCTTGGTTCTTCAGGGTTTGGCCACATGTGTTCTTGCCATTGGTTTGTATTGCCCACTGGCTCCTTGTTACACCTTTGGTGAGTTGGTGGATGCCTGGCTGTCAATAAGTCACCCTGGCAAGAGACCTAACGATGCCTTGGTGACACTGTAATTGGATATCTTCACCTAGTTAGTTTTCTTGAACTAGTACTGTTTGTGCTCTTTGTTTCCTGGCAGCTGGAGGATGACGATTTATTATGTGTTTTCTTCATGTGCACCCAGCCAAACCTTTTCACGTTCACATGTGGTTGTATCTGGGTTTTATTGTGTCCTGTTTTGTGCTTCTCCTTGGAGGTGGAAGTGGTGGTAGCCTTCCCTCGCGCCCAAGCCCCTGCAATGTGTGGACCCTTACGGGCATCTTCATACCTCTATCTGGGGTTTCCTCTACTGTGCATGCTGGCCTTAGGTAGCTGTTGTTGTGCTGCTGTTGATGTGTTCTTGTGCCCTGGTTTATGTTGGACCATGCTTGCTGACTGACCCTGGAGGCTGGGTTGTTTTGTCCTTGGCACTTGTGCTCACTCTATTGTGGTTAATATCCTGGTATGGCTAGCCTATGGTTTGGTATTTGTGACTTGAGCATGCTGTACCTAAAAGTGGGTGTGGTGGGTCTGAACTGACCTGTGACATGTTTTCTCTTCACTCCTTCTCAGGACCACCTCTGTGGTGTCCTGCTTTGCCATTGCTTCCTTAGAAACAAAGTTGTGAATCTTTGGTAAGAATCTTATTCAAGGTAAGGGACTTATTTTCAGACAAACCTTAAAAAGCATGATCAGTTTGTGGCTCTTGGATCATATGGTCCTTTGCATTTTCCTAGTCCCACATACCAGCCTGCACATGTCATCTTCAGGGGGAACTGAAATCCAATACGAACAGTTTTATGGCAGCCTAAAGGATCTAATTTACATTTGCCCCATTCTGACTTGATCTTTGCTGTGCTGGTCCTTCATCTTCAAGTCTTGGAAGGGGAACCCTTTTGGAATCCATGTCCCAGTAATGACAGGCTCCACTCTGGTGGCTTTCAGTGCTCACCTCAGCAATCTGATGCTCCTTGCATTATGATCAGTCTGAGAGAAATCATTCCACATCATTCTACTTGAATTGAGATTGGCCTTAAAGGTGTTTTTGTCTCAGGTTCAAGGATGCCAGGATTTATTCAGAATGTACAACACTCCACTCAATATTTATCTGAACAAGCAGGGTGGTGAAGGGTCGAGGCAATTATGAAATTAGGCTTTTATCCTTTGGAACTTGGCCACAGAGAAATCAATCTACCGGCAGTTCATCAAATGATTTAGAACACTACAGAGGCCAGTTTGCTAAGTGGAATATCTCAATCATAAACGGAAGATCCTGTCAAAAGTTTTATATTAGCTCTTTCTGTCATGCGGGTGCCCACAGATAGATCTCTTTTCCAAAGAAGAGAAGAAGTTGTTACAACTTTTCTACTGGTAGCAGTTTCCTCTAAGAGGTTCCTTTAAGAGGTTCCCAAGATGTTGCAAGTGCTTTTAAATGACAATTCACTAAGAATTATGAATTTCCCTTGGTCCCTCTTCTGGAGAAATGTGTTTTTATAGAGCAAGAGTGATTCTGACTCACCCCCAATCGGGTTTGCAGGACTTGGTATCCAAATCTACTTGAATTGTTCACCTTGTCTACTTTTCACTGTCAGTGATACCTTTTTTTTTTTTTAGGTCTTAGCTACATACAGCTTACATTGAGTGTTGGCCAAACTGATTGTTTCTAATACATAACACGTTATTATTGATAAATAGGATGTCGATGTACACCATGATATATGTAATCATAATAACAAACTCACATCTCTGTTGTTCAATTCACCCGAAATGACCTCCCCCTCAATCCCGAGTCTGAAATATGTGGTCAGGCAGGCCCTGCGACCTAGGCCTTAAGCAACTGATTGACAGATCACAGGTGGGGGGACACGTAACCCTTAGACAAGCAAGCAACCAGGAAAACCCAGATCAATCCCACAGATAGGCAGTGATACCACAATGATCTCAGGAGATCGGCCCCAATAAAAACAAGTTTGGCCAAAGGGGTACGTGTTCCCAAAACACCATAAAGTTGGATGCCACACTAAGTTAGGAACACATAGCCAATCAGTACACAGCATGCACATTACACACATTGATTATGCGCTCCCCATGCCACACATCTGGAAACGTACCCACTGGCCCTGCATTGTGTCCACGCAAGGTCGAGGCCACTTGTGCTTCTTATCAAATGACCAGATTTATGGCCCTGTGACGAGGCCTGGATATCTGTCTCCAAATGAATGTACAAATCATTTAATGATGTTTCATGTAATGTATAAAATGACCGCCGAAACCAAAGTGCTTTGAGACAGTCTTCAGACCCCGACTCTATTGCCTGCTCTCCCGGCTGCTGTGTTTAATTAAACTAACTGTTCCTGTTTTGCCAAACTCCTCTTGTCTTTCATTTTTTCAAGGTAAATTCATCTTCGAGTAGCATATATACACAGGGTGGGCTCTGGATCAGCCCCTTGCTCTTTACTCAATGGTTTTGTTGTCTATCTCATTTCTAGCTCCTAATTCAATTTATTTCCTTATTATTGTTGTGTTTGTCCTGTCCAGGAGCATTTAGGTGTCAGTATTTTTATTGGTTGATCAACTTATATCCTTCCACTGCTGAGGTCCATGAGAGTGTATGTGCTTTCTTGCTGTCTTCCCTGTGTACCGCTGTATGTTTATTTTGTTTTGAGTGTTTGTAAATCCCTATCTACTGCCTTTCGACTGCATCACAGTGCTGAAGAAAAACAATAAAATGGATACTCAAACTTTTAATTTCTTGGAATTGTATATCCTGAAGTGCTTGATCTCTGCTGTTGTATGCTCTCCTCTTCCCCTCTGTTTATGTAATAGAGTGGAGGAAAGGTTCTGTGCAAATAAAATACACACTCTCATGGCATTATCTGTGCATCTGACAGAGACGACCACTTGTAATTGTAATAAGTTGTATCTGAAAGATTGTAAACAACCTTAATTTCCCACCAGAATACAATAAAAGCACATAAATTATTTTCCTCTGTTTAAGGAAATGACTCTTTTTGCATGATCACTCCCAAACATTTGGACTAATGTGGCTGGTTTTTTTTTACTCTGTAAGTGCACTTGGACCTGCCAACTAGGCCCCAGTTCCAGTGCTCTGAATCTTAAAAAGTGTATGTTTAATTGGTTTCAACCCAATTGGCATGCTAGCTTACTTATATGTCCTTAGTATATGGTACTAGGTGGACCTAGGATCTGTACGTTGTGTCCTGCATGGACTAAAGCACTTATTGTGCCACCACGAGTGTGACAAAGCAAAGAATGACTCCTAGTCTGCCATTGCAGTCTAGTAGAGCGTTTTTTAAACTGGTGATTCGATTTTGCAATTTCAACCCTTGGCAAAGCCCACACCTTCCTTTTGAATATTTGTAAGTCATCCCTAAGGCAGGCCTAACAAGCCTTAAAGGCAGGGTGCATTATATTAAGAAGAAGGACGTGTACTTTTATGTATCCTGACAGTAAAAACCTGCATTGACGTTTTTACTGTAGTAAGGCTAGTTGCTCATTGGTGAGTATGGAGTTACACACTGACAATGCAGCGGTGCCAATGTCAGAATGGAACTACTAAATCTGGTTCCTCAAGGTATTAAAGGAATTGTTGCATTAAACCTGACTTGTTTCTCGAGTCACCAAAGATACCACCCATCCCTCTCCAATCAGCCACATCGCGTCACAGACATCCAGCAACAATGCCAATGCCACAACCTCTGGAAAGATCAACTGCCTCCTGATCAATGCATGCTCACTTGGGAAACACGCAGAGGAAATCTGGGACACCATCACGACCTACGCCCCGGATGCAGTTTTCATCACAGAAACTTAGCTGAACCCCGCATCTGCTCTGGACATCGCCACAGCCACCCCAGAAGGATAACAAAATCGCGCATCGGGACCAATTCAACAGAGACGGTGAAGGCATCACTGTACTCTACAAAGAGAACCTCGATTGCTCAACGACCACAGATGACTCCACCCCCTTCATGGAACACTTCCACTTCCTACTCCAAACTAACAGCAAACCTCCATCAGAGGCACCCTCACCTACAGACCTCCGGGACCTTGCCCTGCCTTCTGCAATGCAATCCCTGACTTCATCTGCCCTTTCGGCATCAACTTGAATCTGTACATATTCCTAGGAGACCTCAACTTCCACCTGGAGAACACCAACGACGTCAACACGGCCGACCTCCTAGAAAGCAAGGCTAACCTCGGACTCAAGCAGCTAGTCACGGACCCCACCCACACCGCAGAACACACACTTGACCCCATCTTCTCAGCCAGCAATATACACCCACACCAGGGAGCTCACCTGGACCGATCACCACTGCGTCCATTTCATCATCTCAGAAACCCCCAACATCCCCGCCTCCACTGCCAGCAAAACATGGCGCAACTGGTCAAAGATATCAGAGCAACAATGGATCAATGCCCCCAATGCCCACATACCCACCACCACCGAAGACCCAGAACAAGCAGCCGAAAACTTCACAAACTGGATCACAGCAAGCGCTGACAAAGTCACATCTAGGACACCCACCAACGCCAAGAAACGAACGCTACATCCCAACTGGTTCATGTCAGAACTGAAAACCCAGATAGGTGACTGCAGAAAGAAGGAAAGAAGATGGCATGCAAGTAGGACCCTCAAGGACCGAAAATAATTCATAGACGCCCTCAACCGATACCAGCACCTCCTGAAAAACACCAAGACCCACCAAGCCACATGCATCAAATGACAGCTCCAACACCAGCAAGAAACTGTTCAGCATAATCAAGGAGTTCACCAATCCATCGGCACCCGAAAACACAATAACACCCTTGCGAGCCCTCTGCAACACCCTCCTGGACTTTTTCCACAACAAAATCAACACCATCTACCAAGACTTCACTCCTCAGCCCCCCACAGAGGACAACATCAACCTCCTCATGCTGGCCAACACCCACCCACAACAGCTCATTGCATGGAACACCCTTACCGAGGACGAAACGGCATCCATCATGAGATCATCCACTCTGGAGCTCCTGCAGACACTTGCCCTCACCACAATTTCAACCTTAGCAATCAACCCATCAGCTAAGAACTCACCAAGGTCCTCAACTCCTCGATCACCACAGCCCACTTCCCCCAGAAATGGAAACATGCCGATGTGAAGCCGTTGCTGAAGAAACCTTCCGCGGACCCAGTAGAACTCTAGAACTACCGATTCATCTCCCTTCTCCCCTTCCCAGCCACGGTCATCAAGAAAGCTATCAACATCCAGCTAACCAGACATCTGGAAAACCATAACCTTCTGAACATCTTCCAAGCCGTCTTCAGAGCAAACCACAGTACCGAGACAGCTCTAATCGCAGCCACTGACGACATCAGAATGCTGCTAGGTCATGGAGAAACAGTAGCCCTCATCCTCCTCAACCTTTCAGCAGCCTTCGACACCGTATCCCACCACACACTGATCAACAGACTCCACCAGATCGGAATCCAAGGAGCAGCCCTCAAGTGGATCACTTCCTAGCTCACAGGAAGGATGCAGAAGATCATCATCCCTCCCTACTCCTCGATCCCTAAGAACATCATCCTCGGTGTAGCGCAAGGCTCATCCCTCAGCCCAACCCTCTTCAATGTATACATGACACCCATGGCCAACATCGTCAGGAGCCACAGACTCAACCTCATCTCTACGCCGATGACACCCAACTCATCCTCTCCCTGACAGACGACCCAACGACCATCAAAGACAGGTTCCAAAAATGCATGAAGGATGTCACCATCTGGATGAAGAGCGACTGTCTCAAACTCAACACAGACAAGAGAGAAGTTCTCATCTTCTGGAAAGGCAAGGACACCCTACAGAACAATGAATGGTGGCCACCTGAGCTGGGCCCTACCCCCAAACCCACCGAACACGCCCGAAACCTCTGCATCATCCTCGACAGCCAGCTATCCATCTCCTCTGCCTGCTTCCACACCCTACGAACGCCCAGGAAGGTCTTCAGATGGATGCCGCTCAACATCAGGCAAACGCAAGCTTTAGTCACTAGCAGACTCGACTACGGCAGCTCCCTCTATGAAGGAATCACCATTCAATTCTTGAGGAAACGTCAGACCATCCAGAACACAGCAGCCAGACTCATCCTCGACCTCCCCAGACAGACGCTCATCACCCCTCACCTCAGGAGACTCCATTGGCTATCAGTCACAAAGAGATGCCAGTTCAGGCTGCTCACCCACGCTTACAAAGCACTACACAATTAAGGACCGGCGTACTTCAACAAATGAGTGAACTTCCACCAACCTATCAGGAAACTCCATTCTAAATCCCTCTCTCTATCAGTTACCCAGTGCATCCGTCAGGCAAACAGCAGAGGCTGCCCCTTCTCTCACCTGGTATCTAAGACCTTGAACACCCTCCCCCTCCACCACAAAGCAGCTCCGTCACTCCAACAGTTCAGGAAGGACCTGAAGATATGGATGTTCAACCACTAGGAATGAGCAGTAGAATCCCGCAGCAGGACCCCACAGAGTCTCGAGACCCTCACAGGTGAAGCAGCCGAGCTACACAAATCCTGATTGATTGATTTAAACATGTCTCAGGTCTGCCTTTTTAGATCTTACGTGTGAAGTGTTAAACTGACATTTCGACCTGGAAAAAAATACTTTTGCCAGGCCCAGACCTTCTTTTTAATACATATAAGTCACCCCTATGGTAGGCCCTGGACAACCCTGAGAAAAGGGTGCAAGGATTTTTTAAATTATGACATGCAGTTTTAAGTGTTACGTGTTACGGCTCCCCATCATCCTGAACCAGCCCCTAGACCCAGCTGCAGAGAGTTCCTGATCCCCAAGTGGTGCCTCTCAGGTCTTGGACTCTTGGTGTGGCTCATGGGTGCTGAAATCAAGCTTTTGGGCTTTTCGCGACTGCAGAACAGCCGATGCGCATCAAAAGCTCACCGCTCGCACCCCAAATCAGCACAAAGCTCCATCAGCCCAACTCTTCACACTGCAGCATTGACTGCTTGTGAGGAATGCCACTGTGAAGCTCCAGCAACAGCCACACGCGAAGCCAGCCGGCTCCTCGCACTTCGCTGACAGCCTCCTGCGACTCTCTCCCTGCTCCTCGTGGTTCTCCTCAATGCAAACGAGGCTCATTTCATGAACTTGAGAAGGTAAATTTCTTAAGACTTTGGAAGGTAAACTTGAGAAGGTAAACTTCAGCAGGCCTAACCTGGTGACTGTATCCGACCTGCGCTCTATTGTAGTCAGACTGAAAGTGTGACTTTGACCAGGTCCAGTGCGACCAGATGTCTCCGGGTGGCGCTTTATGCTTTTTTGGTGCTATTTGACACTTTATTCTTTACAAATTCATAACTCTGGTTCTACTGAGTGGATTTTTGTCGTTTTGGTCTTGTTTCATTTATTAAATGTTGCTCTATTTTGCTAACTTAGTGTGGGATATTTTTGTGTGGTGTTTCACTGTGTTACTGTTTGAAATGTTGCACAAATATTTTACCCGTTGCCGCTAAGTTAAGCCTGACTGCTCTGTGCTAAGCTACCAGGGGGGGTGAGCACTGGTTAATTTGGGATTGCTTGGGCCTCACCCTAACAAGGATTGTGGTTGCTGCTTGACCAGGGCTCACACCCCAGTCAACCAACAACCCAAATTTCTCACATTGGTGATCAGCAGTGAGGATAGGGCTTGTGTTTGTCCAGCGTTTGTCCAGTGTCATACAGTGATTTGGTGTACACTACCATCCCATATCTAAGAACAATTCGAGTTTAAATTCTCTTCGATTGGCTTCTTTTTGTTTTTTCCAAATTCTTTCTCTGTCTGAAACCACACCTACAAAGATGGAATTAAAGCTGGCCAACATAGATACCTACACTGTGGCCCAGCTCAATGAGTTCTGCGAGGATTGGGGACTTCCAACAAAGAGCACCATTAGGAAGGTGGAGCTTCAGAAGGCGCTGGGAGTGGAAGCTCACCATTCAGTGGTGGAAGTCACAGAAGGGGATGATGTGCTGGAAGGACATGGAGTGGGCCTCCCTGAGATTTAGGCTTCACCAGAAGTGGATGACTTGGCCCCTGAAGCGGAGCCCCCTGCCAGGGCAGGGAGCACTGTCTTCCCGCAGCCCATCTCCAGAGTACCTGGCAGAAAGGAGGGAGGAGAGAGAGTTCCGGCTGGAGATGGCCAGACTCAGGATGCAGGAAAAGAAACTTGCCATGGAGGCAGCAAAGGAGAAGGCTAAGGCTGAGAGAGCCTTGGCAAAGGAGAAGACTGAGGCTGAGAGGGCCTTGGCAAAGGAGAAGGCTATGCGCCTTGGAGTAGAGGAGACTAGCCATGGAGGAAAGGACAATGGCTCATGAGCTAAGTCTCAGCAATAATGGTGGCAGCATACCTACAGTGTCCTCCAGAGACAAGAGGGTTCATATCCCTAAAGGTCTGGTGCTTGACTTTGTTGTGAGGGATGACATTGACAAATGGTTTGAAGCTTATGAAGTGGCTTTACAGATGCAAGGGATCCCTGAGGAGGATTAGAGGACTAGTCTGTGGAAGCAAATCTCTAGCAAGGGGAGGGACACCCTGCTGGCCTTAGAGAAGGGAAACAGGATGACGTATCCCCCATGAAGGAAGCCCTTGTCAGAAAATATGGCCTTACCCCACAGAAGTACACACAGAAGTTCAGGAACAGCCAAAAGCTACCCCAGCAGACCTGGGTGGATTTCTTGGATTTCTTTTGAAAGGCACTGGATGGTTGGTTGAAGGGCTGTAAGTGAATGATTACAAAGGGCTGTATGACCTGTTTGCAAGAGAGCACATGTTCAATAAATGTTTTCCAGAGCTGCACCAACACTTGATTGATAGTAAGCTCAATGGCCCCAGAGAGCTTGCTAAGGAGGCGGACCGCTGACACAGAATCAGGATCTACTGGAAGGTATCTGGGGGGTTATCACAAGGGTGGGAAGGGTCCCGATCAGAAAAAGGGGCTGGGGACAAACATAAAAACATGAAGTTCTCTAAAGGTCCCCAAATTAGTTCCACGGGTCAGGGCTCTTAATCCCCACCCGAGCAGAAAAAGATATGGTTCCCTGATAGTAAGTCTTCAGGGAAGGCACCCCCTCAGTGCTATGATTGTCACCAGTTCGGGCACTACAAGGGGATGGCAAGTGTCCCAAGCAAGCACAGCCCGCTAGTGGTGGGCAGACACCGGGGTTGGTTAGTGTAGCACCCAGATAGTGTGGGGAAAAGAGTAGAGGTCACCCTAGTGTCCCTGGGTGGCGGAGAGATGGTGCACATAACTCACATACCTAGTAGCACTAGGAAATACAGGCAGTGGGTCACCATCAATGGGCAGAGGGTGGAGGCTCTGAGAGACACTGGAGCCAGCATGACAATGGTCAGATGTCATCTGGTGACTTCAGAGCAGGTAGTCTCTAATGTAGTCAACCATTAGAGTCACTACCCATTGGCTCTGATTCCCTTTGAGTGGTGATGGCTGAGGTTTGATGGAGCAGGGAAAATAAAAAAAATTAACCCCTAACAAATTATATAATTAATTAATTAAAAATGTTCGTTTAAATGTATTAATCAACATTGTATATGTGGGAATGGTAATATGCCAATGTATGTGCTAAATAATCTATTAATGAATGTCCGTGTGTCTAATCATAACGTAAGAATAAAAAGCGTACTAAATAAAATAAATGCATGTTTGTGCTTCATAGAAATAAAATGTGTCGTTGCAAAAACAATAGTGATGGTAAGTAAGGAGCAGCTTAAATGTCGCTTTTGCTAGGTAACAACTAATTGGGGTACGTAGACGGGAGGGAAACGAAAGGGATATTTTTCTCTATTTTAATTATGTTTTATTTGCCTCAAATTAGTGCTTCTAAAGTAGAACCGAGTGGCGAGATAAAATGGCCGCCAGTGGGAAGATGTGCGCAGGCGCAAGGGGACACGTGGTACGGGATGAGATTGAAGAAATCTGGAACCTCGTGATGTCTCTGAGAGGCTAGGATGCAAGAAATGGTCAAGGCTGGTGTGACCTAATTGAACTGATAGTGTGCCGTGATGATCAGGAGAGAGTCCGTGGGAAAGGAGCCCAAGAGAAAGGACAATGACTGCGGAGTTCTTGAATGTGTCAAAAGAAGATACAAATGGACTGATCGAATCGGATGGAAATGTTTAAGCGTATGGGAAAGGAAATGATCCAAGGACCCTTGAATCCAAGAGAACTTGATTAAAGAATGAATAAGCTGACATGCATGGACCAATGAAAGAAAAGCGTGATATTAATGTTGCAACAGTTAGTGAGCAAAGTTAGAATTAGGGTATAAGAGGGCCTACTCTTAGTGGGAGGGGGCAGTTCCAGAGAGTTCCAGTCAGAGTTCCAAGCAGTTCGAGAGTCGTGGTTGCAGTAGAGGAGACGGGTTGCAGGTAGCTGATGCTGACGAGCTGAAGTTGCTGTTGCTGTCTTAACTTTACAGTTGAGTATGAGAATCAGGCTATTTCTAATCCCAAAGTTAGGTTAGAAATCATTAGGCTAAATTAGGAAGCTAGGCAGGTAACTAGGGTTTTTGGCTTCATGACAAAATTTCCTTTTCTGCAATAAATTGGTTATGCTTAATAAAATTGTGAATTTAAAAATGAATAATTGAATAAAGTATTAAATTCTTTCCATGCTTTTAAAATTATATAAAATTTAAGATTCTTTAAACCCAAAATGACTCAGTGGTTATTTTCCTAAATGATTGTGACATGAGTAATTGGTTGATTGTGATTCAGCTGGTCTTAATCACTATGAACTAATTTCTTAAATGAATGATTCATCGACAAAACAATGAGCAGGAATATCTTAAGAAATAACTAAAAGAAAGTGACAAATTAAGGTAAATAGATATCCTTGCTCTTCCAGCGGTACACAAAATGGTGTTCTCCATTTAGTTCTCATGCTTCTCCTAGGAGTACAGAATTTCATACAGGTGTAAAAGGAAATCCAGGTGTGTGTGTGTGTGTTAGGCGATGTTTATGGGCCCCATCGTCATGAGGATATGAGAAATATAGTTTACCCCTGGATGACCTATAAGTAACCTGGGAGGAGAATAGTTTTCATTGTACGCGCTGCATCAGATTTCTTGGTAGCAGAGTTATGGTTTTCTATAGATTAGTTTAGTGATTATTGTTTATTGATTATTGATTATTTTTGATGACTAACACTATATGTTGAGTCACGTTATGGTATATGTAAGTTTTCACGCTTCTGGGATGTAGGAAGTGGAACAGGTGTGGCAAGAGAAGTCACATGGAATTTGGTACATGGTCTGAATTCATTTTGGTAATAACACAGGTTGTGTTATGTTAGGGATTTTCTGTATGAAAGGTGTGTAACTGAGATAGCAAATCACGTTTACTTGTGAAACTTTGGCCTTAATTCTCAGGAGCCTAGTCTCCACATGTGTCTTATCCCCAGAGAAACGAGTAAATTGTTTGTTTGAAAGAAGGGTAAGGTAGAGGGAAGTGCTACTTTATCGGCGAAAGTAAATAATTCTGTGGTAGGGTAGAGGTAAGCGCTGCCTACTGGAAAAACAGGATTCTTGTGTAAAAGGACAAGGCTGTCACTTTGTTTAGCGAATCAGACTATGGAATTGTTTATTTGTTGTAACTAACGAAGAAAAACAGTAAAAAGAAA